>OU343222.1:9092926-9109476 GCA_910596185.1 Chrysanthemum makinoi
GAAAGAAGAAAAAAAACATTCCTTGTTGCACAAATTTTATTTCTAAATGCCATTTATGGTATGTCTAATACAACAGAATACGTGAACGCTTCCTAAAATGTATAAAAGGTAATATCCGTTAACATTTTTGTTGATTACCTTTGTTAATCTACTTAAATAAAATCTATCTAAAACATAACAGTAATTAACCCTGTATTCGTATCATCATATTCGTATCATCATACTATGATGTGCATATTAGAACATACAATCAGAAACAATCCCTATTCAATATCAATTTATCAAATAGACATCAACCCCAAACACTATTTTTGAAACTATTTATTCTTCACAAACACAAAAAAAAGTAGTTGGTTACCTAAATGAGGCATATATGTTAAACACAAACACCCATCAGCACATGTATCTTCTAGCCGCTGTTCAAGTAATTAAGAATCAACAACGTTTCTGCAACACCACACCAATTAAGTATGCTTCACAAAATTAAGATTCGTCAAATAAATTAACGAAATTAAAAACCCACATACCAGATTGCAACGCATATCAGGAAATTATAGTTTATAAAAAAAACATGATTTTTCTTATTTTTAAAAGCTTAAAAACATGAAATGAAGTGCCTTTTTCAATATACTTAGTACCTAATATAACCATCATACTATAAAATTATTCAAAATGAAAGAGAAACCCATTTGAGATAAACTAAAAAGAAGTTAAACCCAGTTGGGAATTTAACTAAAAACATGAAATAAAGCACCTTTTTAATACCTGATAAAACCTTGATATCTTTCGGCCGGACATGAATGAAGCGACTGCATTGTGGTGGGAAGATCCGGAAGAATCTGTCAAAATAAATGGAGGGTGGTATCTGTTTTAAGAACTCGAAGCAGGGAGGAGATATTTTTGTGGCAAGGGGATCTGGAAATTTCATATAAGGGAGTTTATAAGAACTGATGCATTTATTGTTTCTCCATTCATGTAAAGCCATGTGGCTGAAGTAATGTTGTGCAAAACTCACGTTCAAGAACGAGCGGTAATTCCGCACGTTGCCGCGGAAGTGTTGTGACCCCGTTATATTTTTATGTAACGGTCCCTTTAAAGCTTTATTATGGTACATCGTTAGTCTTTGAAGGACCAATTGCAAAGACATTAAACCTTAGGGACTATTTTCGTTAATTGCTATACATACTAATTAATGTTACAAAGGACTTACTTTGCAAGGGCACTTAAACCTTAAAGACTATATTTGTCAAATTGCTATAAATAGTAATTAATGGTAGAAACTTACAAAGACTTAGTTTGAACATAACTAAACTTTAGGGACCATTTTTGCCATTTTGATATAGATAGCAATTAATGTTTAGGAAGTTACTGTAGCAGAAACTTTCCTCCCCATCTTTAGTGTATATATATTTATAGAATAATGGAATTTTGAGGTGGTGTGTGTGGTGTGTTGTGTGTGGAGGATTTGTTGTTTGGATTTATTTTTTTTGAATTGACTTGATTACTAAGGAATGTCGGACATCACATCATAGTTAATATATAGGGTGTATCAGGCCATCTTATGTAAGTCTGTTTCATTTACAAAAAATTGGCCCCTCTAAACATAAATACTTTAAATACTAATATAAATTTTTTGAAATTGATAAACTTAATACGTGGGAGAAAAACATCAAAATTACAATAATAATAAAATTAACGGCAAAAATATGTTGCATTTCTAAAAATAAAAATAAAACTAATGGAAAATTAGCGAATCATTCTAACAAGTAGCTCTGTGCAACTTATTTCTTGAAAAATGCACTTATCCTCGCATTCTTTGAAGCAAAATTGTTGATTAAAGCTTCATATAAACGCTCTCAATAGAGCGTTCTCGATTGCTATTATGCCAATCCATTGAGTCTTTCTTGTGACATTGTGGACCTCAAGTAAAACTTCAACAATTTCAGTTTTGAGAAACTTCTTTCTGCTGATGCCACGGTTACTGGGATAGTGAGCAATACGTGCAATCATTGCATTAGGAAAAACGTCATGCTCTTTAAGAAAATTCAGAATATCAGAAGGTCCCAAATTTTTGTCAGGCAAATAATTGTTAAGCAACCTCAACTCCACAAAAAGATCCTTTGCGTCAACATCTGATTGTTCATTATTCTTGAGTGCAGCTTCAAGATGACTACAAATGGGACTTAAGAGTGTTGTCATCAAAGGAATTCAACTTGCGAGAAGTGAATAAAAAGCCAAAAACTTTTTTATACTCTTGGTATTGCTCGAATCGTGTTCTTAGATAAACAAGTGCTTGATCAACAATATATAGGAAATGTTGGACCTTAAATGACTCTTCGGCGGAATATGAAGTATCTTGATCCACATAATTCTCATCAAATTGTCTTTTTACTACGGATACGCGCTTTGACGAAATACGGATCAATATCCATTTCAATAGCAATCTCCTTAGCAACATTAATCGCTTTATCGAAACCTGTGTCTCTAAACTTCTCAAAGAATGAAATTAGCCCTTCAACTTCTTTAATAGCAATATCTATAAGCATATCATCAGATTGTAACTTCTTGCTCACCAAATTTACGGCAAATAATATGTCAAACCAAATGACTTTGATACTAAAAACTCAAAATCGCCAAGCTTATTTGTTGCTAAAGATTTTGACTCGCTTTTGATTTTTGAGTCATTATCATTTTCAGCAACTTGAAGTAAAGCTTCTCTAATTTCTATAAGCTGAAATCTAATAGCTTTCATACTCTCAACACGACTTTCCCAACGAGTTATGGACAATGACTTGAGAGTTAACCCTTTAAAATTTATTTTCAAATTAACCCGGCTTTGGGAGAATTGGCAAAATAGTGTAAATTCGTTGTATAACTCCAAAAAAGTCCATAGCTTTTCCACAAGAGCTAGCGATGTCACACAATGTTAGATTAAGGCTATGGCAACCACATGGTGTATAAAAAGCTCTAGGATTTATATCTAAATTTTTTTTTTGTACTCCCCGATGCTTTCCTTTCATATTATATCCATTGTCATAGCCCTGACCACGCACATCGTCAATATCAAGATCTAAAGACTTTAGTTCATCATGTGTAACATCAAAAAGTCCTTGACCAGTCGTATCATCTACACTTAAAAATCCTAAAAAGGATTCCTCAACTGTAACACATGTGGATGCTAAATTTACATACCTCAATATCAAAGACATTTGTTCTTGATGACTTGTATCAGGGGTACAATCAAGTATCAAAGAGAAATACTTTGCTTGCTTTATTTTTTGAATAATTTGCGATCTAATTCCATGAGCAAGTAATTGTATTAACTCATTTTGTATTGAATGCCCAAGATAATGAACATGAATTTCATCACTCGTGATACGACGCACATGCTCTTTGATAAATGGATCAAACTCTTCCAACATTCCAATCAGACCCAAAAAGTTTCCATTGCTTTCAACATGCAATTTCTCATTTGTACCATGGAATGCTAAATTGTGTTTAGCAAGAAACTTCACAACTGAAATTATTCTCAACAGAACTTTCATCCAGTGATCTTTCTCTTTCTAAAATTGTTCATATGCCAATTTATCAATTGTTTCATTCTTTTCCATTCTATGACGCATGTCAAACCAAGTGGCCATGTTTGTGATATGTTCTAAACCAACTTCATGCTCTTTAAGTCTTGTACCAACATGTGTCCAATCTGCGAAACCCTCATTAACTAATGAACCTTTTGCATTCCCTTTTTTAAATATTTTACAACAAAAACAAAAAACACTATCAAGTTCTTTGGAATACACTAGCCATTCTCTATCACACTTTTCGTTATTTGGTAGAACTCTAGTAAAGAAAGTGGCAGAAAATCTTCGACAAAAATTATCTTTTGGACTTTTCTTAATAGAATTATCTCTTTTAGGACCTCCTTCTACTAAAGCTTTAATCATGTCAGAACTAAGACCATCCCAGTTTCGTGGATCAAATATATCAACATGATGAACATTAACATTAGGATTATCAACATTCACATTATCAGCATTAATCTCATCAGTGCCATTATCACCGCGCATATTCTCAAGGTTAATATCATCACTATCAACACTAACATTACCACCAAGAACATCACCCTTATCGTCAATATAAGTATCATTAACTCCATCATCATCAACATCGTCATCACTAATACCATCTGATAACACTCAGATTGTGCATGTTTTTTAGTAGCATTATGTGTACTTTTATATCTGTTATTTGGTTATATTTGCGTGATTTTAGTACTTAATCGTATCTAGAGATGTTTGTCTAGTATTTATAACCAAGTGCAGGGGAATGGAGGAAAATGTGGAAATATGCAGATAATCGAAGATTCCCGTTTCAATAAAGCTAAATCTCAAGTACCTTTGAAGACTTTAGTGATTGAAGAACCAAGTTCTACACGGCAATAGTGGAGAGAAAAGATCAAGTTTTGTATCTCAGAAGATCCAACCGGATCGGTTACACCTTCAAAGGATCGGTTGGAATTTGGTCGGAATTAATGTTTTGCCATAACCGACCGATCGGTGCAACCCCATACCGGATCGGTCGGTGTGTTATTATTGAGGACCAGCCGGATCGGTTGGTCATATGACCGATTCGGTTGGAGAAGTTGCAGTTGTCAAATCTTCATCACTAAGCTTCCCCTTTGCATCCAAACGATTCTAGGTCCTTATCTTGGTGTATTCTAGTCCCTTCCTCACTCCTTGGAGGCCAAGTTAAGCATTTAACACCCTAGGCCTTGGAAATAGTATAAATAGAGGCTAATTGTGAGCATATGAGACACACCTCAATTACAAATCTCTCTACTCATCAAACCAAGCCTTAAGCTCTTAAAATTCGTCCTTAGAAATCCAAGGAAGTTTGGAGTTCGGAAGTTCCACCTTTGGAGGCCAAAACACCAAGAAGTCCGCCACGATCCTTTGGGAAACATCACTTCATCACTTGTAATCTTATTCCAAGCATTGTAAGACTTTTAATCATGTTTTCTAATGATCAAAGTTATGAGTTTATGTTCATGTTTGCTATGAGTGGCTAGTTTCTTTATACACTTGCTTAAATGATGTTGATTATCATATGATTAGTTAGTGGTTGTGTTAACATGTTTTAATTCAATTTCAAGTTAATTCTAAGATCCAATTGTGCTAAAGTTTCATAGTGACATTTGTTAATCAAGTTTGGCTAATTGGTAGTAATGTCGTTGGGGTCGAAAGAACTTATTGTTATTCAACTAGTCATAATCATTTTGTCTATGGATGATTGTTTTACCCATTATTCTTGATTATACAAAGGAACTAAGGTGTGGTTGTAATAGAAACGCTTTTGATTATCAAATTGGATTGGTTGGAAACATCTAAATGGTCGTAAGATTAGTTGTTGAGAATCAATTGTAGCCTTTTGTCTATGATCGGTTACCTTTTGTATTGACCATTTCTTAAGCAATTTGATGAACAAGTGGATGTTTTTGTGTTTAAGTTTATGTATGTAGACTTATGAAACTTGAATTGATCTTGAATTGATTGGTTAAACTTAATGCTTGTTTTTATAAACTAAACTCTTGATCAAAGTTTGACTTGTAAGAACAATAGATTAGTACACCAACTAATTATCATAACCAACATGTTAAGAGGTTAACACAATCACATTAATTTATGATATGATACTAGTTTAAGCAAGTGTAGTTTTTAATCATCTGAATTTCATATATCTATTTTGCTCTATTATATGTTTTGGATAGGCTCTGTAATTCAAACTTGTGTTTAGATTCACTCAAATCCTGCGAACGATCCCGACTTACCTTCATAATCTTGCTATAACCGACGAGTATACTTGCTCGTATGTGTTATTGGTAATATTGGTAATTCACCTTTTATAAATTTAAAACTTGCACCAACCGGACACATCAAGTTTTTGGCGCCGCGCCGGGATTTGATTGTGTTTCAACAAGTTTTGAATTCCTCGACGATTCAACTAAAAAAATTTTTTTTCACAGAAACCTTTACCGGATCCGGTTGTCCCTCAACCGAATCGGTTACAATTTGTCCCATCACTCAACTGGTCTAACCGATCGGTCGCATCCCGCAACCGATCCGGTTACTTCCTCTGACCCATAAACACTGTTTTCGTTGTTTGTCCGTGTGTTTAGATATTGCCCGGATTCTCTAGGACATTGTATGAACACTCGAGCAACGGGAATTGAACCAATTACACCTCTTACCAATCCCGAACGATTGATTCGAAGAAGAAGGAGAACACGTTTCATACCATTGGAAAATCGTGTACCAAGAGTACCAAACCAACCATTTGATAACCTCATTGAAGCCAAAGTTGTTTACAATCCTTTCACCAATTTACCTTTTCCCATGGCGGACGATCAACCCATGTGGGAACCAACGAACCGTAGCACCAACACCCGAAAGTGCTATTGTTGCTATTAACCTTGGTGACAACTTCACCGTGAAGGGACATCACCTTTCTATGATCAAAGACCGACAATTCGATGGCCGTGCGCGGGTCGATCCGCATAAGCACATTGCCGAATTTATCGAAATTTGCGGCATGTTTCGTTATGGCGAAACCGATGTCAATGCCATCAAACTCAAACTTTTCCCATCATCACTCACCGGAGATGCTAAAGTATGGTACAATGAATTAACCTCGGGAATCATCAATACTTGGGAGGAGATGAGGCAAGCTTTGTAAGCCGATTCTTTCCACCTGCCATGTTTGATCGATTAATGGGATAAATTCGTGCTTTCAACCAAAACCCAAGCGAATCACTTGTCAGCGAGCTTGGCCGAATGAAAGATTTGCTTCGTAGTTGTCATGGACATGGATTATCAAAAGGAACCATTATCCAAATCTTTTACCATGGACTAGATGAAATCTTTCAAGGCATCCTTGATCTTTGGAGAATTTTCTCTATAAAACTCCCAATGATGCACATCAGTTGCTCGAAGATAGAGTACTTCTCAAACTTGATTGGTCCAAAGATTCCAAAACCAAACCTCTTCGAAAAACCGTTGCTTTTGTCGAAAACACCGATACCTCAAAACTCATGGAGAAGATGAAAGCGTTAACCTCAAAAATGACTTCATCGCAGTACAAAGATATCAAAGATGAAATGAAGGAAATGCGAGGCGGATGCAACAATTGTGGAGGAAATCATCCATCGTCCGAGTGCGACGATAAACCTATGGGTGGACCGAAAGAAGGAGAAGCAAATTACGCTCAAGGAGGATACCGTGGAGGAGGATATCGTAGTAATTATTACGGTCGAAATTCTGGAAATTGGCAAGATCATGACAACCGTGATTCCCAACCACGAAGGCGTGACGATCTACCACACCAAAGTTCCGACAAAAGACAGAAGAAACCGAATTGAAAAACCATGAGAGAATTCGGGCTGGTCAAAATCCGCAAATGATTTTATCAAAAATCAATTTTTCAATCTCAAAGCCAAAGTTGAGCAAGGACAGAAAAAATCATCAAGCATCTATCCAAGATCTTGAAAACAAGCTTGGCGGACTTTCGACCAACATTCCTCTAGACCATCTGGTTCATTGCCAAGTAACACTCAATCCAATTCAAAACCATCAAATGATAAGACGTACCGTCCACCCCAAACAAGAAATGAACATATCAATGATGTTTTCACAAGAAGTGGTCTCTCGTACGATCCACCACCTAATCCTAATACTCCTGTCACCATTGATAGTGAGGATGAAAACGAAGAACCAAACACAACTCAAACCACCAAAAAGAAAGACATTCCATCCGTCAAGGCATATACACCAAAAATTCCTTATCCTCAACGCCTAAAGAAAGAGAAGATGGAAGAGAGTTATAAGAAGTTTATCGAAATAATCAAAGAGGTTAGACTCAATGTTCCTCTCGTTGATGTTATAGGCGGAATGCCCAATTACGGGAAATTTTTGAAAGAACTTCTTAATAACAAAAGCAAGCTTGAGCAAATATCAGCAATTTTTCTTAACGAAGAATGCTCGGCTATAATTCAAAACAAAATTCCACCAAAGCTCGAGATCACTGGGAGCTTTCTTATTCCATGTACTTTCGGGAATAAAGTTAAATATGATGCTTTAGCGATCTTGGCAAGTATCAATTTGATGCCTTATTCGCTCTATTCCAAGTTGTGCAACAACAGCCTGAAACCAACAAAATGAGCATTCGATTAGCAAATCATTCCTATCAATATCCTGTGGGAATCGTCGAGAATATGCTTGTTCAAGTCGGTAAATTCATTTTTCCCGTGGACTTTGTAATCTTGGAAATGGAAGAAGATAGTAAAGTCCCACTCATTTTAGGGAGACCTTTCCTGAATACCGCCGACGCAATCATCAAAGTTAAAGGAAAAGAACTCAACCTTGGGGTTGGGGAAGATCGAATCACTTTTCTTATCGATAAAGCAATGCGCTACCCACATTCCTGTGATGACACTTGTTTTAACGTCGATGTTATTGATGAAGTCACTGATGAGGAATTAGATGCATTATTGAACGAATCCGATCCATTCATGACTACTTACTTCGAAAAAATCAATGAAACAGATTCTGATAAAGAATTTGATGATTTCATGAAAGTAGAATTTGAAGGAGATAACTCAGAAGAAGAAGAAATGGAGGAAGAGGAAGAAAATTTTGAGGAAATTACTTTCAATGACAAGATGCGAATAAAATCCTCTATCGAAGAACCGCCCACGGATCTCGAACTCAAACCTCTCCCAAATCATCTCGAGTATGCTTATCTGGAGGAGAACTCACTTCTTTCCGTAGTCATATCTTCATTGCTCGAGGATAATGAGAAAGAAAGTTTAGTTTCCGTGCTCCAAAATCACAAACAAGCTTTTGCTTGGAAAACATCTGATATCCCAGGAATTAGTCCTAATTTTTGCAAACACAAAATCAACTTTGAAGAAGGGATTAAAACTGTGGTAGAACGTCAACGTAGACTCAATCCCAACATGAAAGAAGTTGTTAAAAAGGAAATCATTAAACTTCGATCTTTGGAATCATTTACCCAATTGAGGATAGCCCTTGGGTAAGCCCGTTCAACTGTGTTCCCAGAAAGGAGGAATGACGGTTGTAACTAATGAGCGAAATGAGCTAGTTCCAACTAGAACTGTCACCGGTTGGCGTGTTTGTATTGACTATCGTAAGTTAAACAAAGCCACAAGAAAGGATCACTTTCCGCTCCCGTTCATGGATCAAATGCTTGAAAGACTAGCAGGAAATAAATTCTTTTGTTTCCTCGGCGGATTTTCGGGATATTTCCAAATTCATATCGATCCTAACGATCAAGAAAAGACCACCTTTACTTGTCCTTTTGGAACCTACGCATATCGGCGTATGCCTTTTGGTCTTTGTAATGCACCGCGACTTTTTCAGAGGTGTATGATCGCCATATTCCAAGACATGCTAGAAACCTCCATGGAAGGTTTCATGGATGATTTTTGATCTTTGGAGATTTATTCGAAGCTTGCCTTTCTAATCTCGATAAAATGCTCGAAAGATGCGAAGCTGCACATCTTGTTCTCAACTGGGAGAAATGCCACTTTATGGTAACCGAAGGAATTGTGCTTGGACACAAAATCTCTAGTGCCGGAATGGAAGTCGACAAAGTAAAGGTCGATGTCATCTCAAAACTTCCACCACCAACCAACGTCAAAGCCGTTAGGAGTTTTTAGGACATCGGTTTTGGTTTTACCGCCGATTCATCAAAGATTTCTCCAAAATATCTCGTCCGATGATGAAACTTCTTGAGAAAGAATCTATCTTTGACTTCGATGTTGATTGCATAAAAGCTTTGAATCACTTGAAATCTCAACTTACTAGTGCTCCGATCATGGTTTCACCTAATTGGTCACTACCCTTCGAACTTATGTGCGATGCAAGCGATTTTGCTGTTGGAGCTATCTTAGGACAACGCGAAGGAAAACACTTTTGGCCTATATATTTTGCCAGCAAGACATTGAATAGTGCCCAGCAAAATTATACCATCACCGAAAAAGAATTACTGGCTGTCGTTTTTGCCTTTGACAAATTCAGATCATATCTTGTGCTCTAAAAAATAGTCGTTTTTACCGATCATTCAGCACTCAAGTATCTGTTCACCAAGCAAGACGCTAAACCACGTCTTATTCGATGGATTTTGCTACTCCAAGAATTTGACATCGAAATCAAAGATAAGAAAGGAGCAGAGAATCTTGCTGCTGATCACTTATCTCGTCTCGAAAATCCTAATCTTGAGGAGTTGAAAGAAGAAGAAATCGATGATTATTTTCCCGATGAAACTCTCATGACCATCGACGGAAATGACGATCCTTGGTTTGCTGACTTTGCAAACTACCTCGCCGGAGGAATTCTCAGAAAAGGACTAACTCATGCTCAAAGAAGCAAATTCTTTTCGGAACTCAAATACTACTTTTGGGAAGAGCCGTATCTTTTCAAAATGTGTCCCGATGGGATGATCCGAAGATGTATTTTTGGTTCCGAAACTCGTAAAATTCTTGATGAATGTCACCATGGCTAGCCTGGGGACATTATGGTCCTTCCACCATAGCTAAGAAAGTTTTTGATCTTTGGATTCTATTGGCCAACAATATTCAAAGAAGCACATACACTTGTTCAAAGCTGGCGCTTGTCAAAGAAACACCAATCTCTCTCGAAGGGATGAAATGCCATTAACAAGCATTCAAGTATGCGAAATATTCGATGTTTGGGAATAGATTTCATGGGACCTTTCCCTAAATCCCACAAATTCGAATACATTCTCGTTGCTATAGATTACGTGTCCAAATGGGTAGAAGCTGAAGCTTTACCGACAAAGCGATGCTCGTGTCGTCGTTAATTTTCTCAAAAAAGCTTTTAAAGCTCATTACGAATTCCCAAAGCACTCATAAGCGATCGAGGAACTCACTTCTGCAATCAACAAATGGAAAAAACCATGAAAAGATATGGAGTTCATCATCGATTTGCGACTGCTTATCATCCACAAACTAGTGGTCTAGTCGAAAATACCAACGAGGCTCTCAAAGAATCTGAAAAAACGTAAAAGACAATCCGTCATTATGGGCAAGAAAACTTGATGATGCTGTGGGCATTTCGTACGGCTTATAAAACACCAATTGGTACAACTCCTTACAGACTCTTGTATAGGAAGACTTGTCATTTGCCGTTCGAAGTTGAACATCGTGCTTATTGGGCACTCAGACAATGTAACACCGATCTCAAAATAGTTTGGAGAAAAGATTTACGCAATTGCACGAACTTCGATGAATTAAGACTCCAAGCTTATGAAAATTCCAAACGTATAAAGCCGAACAAAAGCTTATCATGATAAAAGCTACGAATTCGAAAGAATTCAAAGCGGAGATAAAGTTCTGCTTTTAACATGAAATTCAAATTCAAATCTCCGAAGTTACAACCAAAATGGTTTGGACCATATGTCGTTAAACATGGATATCCATCTGGGTATGTCGAACTCTATGACAAACAAGGTAGAAGTTTCATTGTTAATGGACACCGAATCAAGTTATATTACGACAAGGAGCAAGCGAATGAAGTTTGATTCGGCGACGGTGTCACGGAGACACCATGAGAATGAATTCGAAACTATCACCTTTGTAGCACCATTTCCTAGAAGAATTCCACAAACTGTTCCATGGAAACCAACTGCGAGTTAGATGCTGGGACGATATTGAAGCTACTGGTGAAGAATTCATGTGCATCCCTGAACTTTACAAAATGTTCAAAAGCTGCCCTTGCAGCTGAATAAATTCGGAAGACTCGAGTCAGGTTGATGACTCGATAATAAAACAAGCGCTTCTCGGGAGGCAACCCGTGTGTTTCAGATTTGATTTTCTGTGGTCACTCCCCAAAGTTTTAAACCTTTGGTTGAACTTAAGTGTGGGGGGTGCCATCTTTTTAATAAAACCTTTTGTTTGTTTATAAGATTATATGCAGGTAATGATTTCTCCAGTGGACGCCAGGAATGAAGAAAGATTTTAAGCTGATAAACTCGTTGACATATCTGGTTTCATATCTATTTTCCCTATTTCTATACTTTGAAGTTCGTTTATCATTGAGGACAATGTCTAACTTAAGTGTGGGGGGGTGAATAGGGAAAATTAGAGTTTTCATGCTTAAATTTAAAATTTTGCTTGCCCTTGTGATCTAGTTGTTTTCACACTTTTAGGATTATCTATTAGAATAACTGGATCATTCCACTGGTAAAATTGGTAATATTTGAAATTTCGAGATGTGTTTCGATTACTATTGCAATCCATTTTGGGATCGATGACATTTGCTAGCACATATTATACCCTTTCCACTAAATTGTGAGGATTTGAGCCTATTTCTCATTAGCATACACCTTTTATGCTTAGATCTTTTGCTATGAGTGTGCCGGTGATTTTATTTATTCTAGAACTTGTGCTCGTAAATCATTACCGGACCCAGTGAGATTGCATTAGATGCGATATAAGTGAATTCGTGTGATAAAGAGGCACTTTAGGATTTAACCCAAATGGCCTTCCATTTTACATCTAATGATATATTAGCTAACCTCATTGGTTAGTTAACCACCCACATGGACCCATTTGTAGTGCTCATTTTTAGCACTAGATACCCTAGTTACACCCTCTGAGCCATCCTTTTCATTTTTGCTTCACCCAGAAAATACAAAAAGATTTTATACTTTAAACCTTAGCCTATCCCGTATCAATGTCTAATCGGTTGGTTGCTAGTCGCCTGGAAAGTGAAGATTGTTCAAATGATTATGAGTACCACATCCTATGAGATTGATTGAGCCATGCGTTATGTTAAAAAAAAAATGTGTTGAAAGTATGAAAATAATAGCCAATGTGCTATGTTCGTGGAACAATTGTCATGGCAAAACAAAAAGTTGTGGAAAGCAGAAAAGAAGAAATTGAAGCTATATTCATTTATTTGGTTCGTGGAATGTTTGGTAGCTAGCAACATGGGTATTAGACTTGACTTCAATTTTATTAAAACACCAATTTCATAAACATTCTCATGCCTTATCCATACCCTTAACCCGAAGCCTATCATTATAACCCGAATAAAAGCCCTCTTTAGATGTTTTTACTTGGTGCTCACGCCACGTCGGTGGAGTTTTGTTTCTTGCACAAGCTTATGGTAATAATCTAATCACGACTCAGCAATGAGTGTGATTTATCTTGTTACTCCACTAAAAATGAGTGATTGAGTTAATTATATTCCATTATTTTTAGTGAGGTGTTGCGAAATGTTAATCATGCAAGAAAATCATTGGATATTGTCAAACATCTTGATGTTTCACCTTGATAAGCATAATTGATGAATCCTCTCTCGTATTTATACTTGGTTGATTTGCATCACATTTTTCATAATCACGATCTGGTACCAATGGATGTTTGTCCTAGATTTGCTTGAGGGCAAGCAAAGTTTAAGTGTGGGGGAATTTGATAACACTCAGATTGTGCATGTTTTTTAGTAGCATTATGTGTACTTTTATATCTGTTATTTGGTTATATTTGCGTGATTTTAGTACTTAATCGTATCTAGAGATGTTTGTCTAGTATTTATAACCAAGTGCAAGGGAATGGAGGAAAATGTGGAAATATGCAACTAATCGAAGATTCCCGTTTCAGTAAAGCTAAATCTCAAGTACCTTTGAAGACTTTAGTGATTGAAGAACCAAGTTCTACAAGGCAGAGTGGAGAGAAAAGATCAAGTTTTGTATCTCAGAAGATCCAACCAGATCCGGTTACACCTTCAGCCGGATCGGTTGGAATTTGGTCGGAATTAATGTTTTTGCCATAACCGACCGATCGGTCGCAACCCGCAACCGGATCGGTCGGTGTGTTATTATTGAGGACCAGCTGGATCGGTTGGTCATATGACCGATTCGGTTGGAGAAGCTGCAGTTGTCAAATCTTCATCACTAAGCTTTCCCTTTGCATCCAAACGATTCTAGGTCCTTATCTTGGTGTATTCTAGTCCCTTCCTCACTCCTTGGAGGCCAAGTTAAGCATTTAACACCCTAGGCCTTGGAAATAGTATAAATAGAGGCTAATTGTGAGCATATGAGACACACCTCAATTACAAATCTCTCTACTCATCAAACCAAGCCTTAAGCTCTTAAAATTCGTCCTTAGAAATCCAGGGAAGTTTGGAGTTCCAGAAGTTCCACCTTTGGAGGCCAAAACACCAAGAAGTCCACCACGATCCTTTGGGAAACATCACTTCATCATTTGTAATCTTATTCCAAGCATTGTAAGACTTTTAATCATGTTTTCTAATGATCAAAGTTATGAGTTTATGTTCATGTTTGCTATGAGTGGCTAGTTTCTTTATACACTTGCTTAAATGATGTTGATTATCATATGATTAGTTAGTGGTTGTGTTAACATGTTTTAATTCAATTTCAAGTTAATTCTAAGATCCCATTGTGCTAAAGTTTCATAGTGACATTTGTTAATCAAGTTTGGCTAATTGGTAGTAATCGTTGGGTCGAAAGAACTTCGTGTTATTCAACTAGTCATAATCATTTTGTCTATGGATGATTGTTTTTACCCATTATTCTTGATTATACAAAGGAACTAAGGTGTGGTTGTAATAGAAGCGCTTTTTGATTATCAAATTGGATTGGTTGGAAACATCTAAATGGTCGTAAGATTAGTTGTTGAGAATCAATTGTAGCCTTTTGTCTATGATCGGTTACCTTTTGTATTGACCATTTCTTAAGCAATTTGATGAACAAGTGGATGTTTTTGTGTTTAAGTTTATGTATGTAGACTTATGAGACTTGAATTGATCTTGAATTGATTGGTTAAACTTAATGCTTGTTTTTATAAACTAAACTCTTGATCAAAGTTTGACTTGTAAGAACAATAGATTAGTACACCAACTAATTATCATAACCAACATGTTAAGAGGTTAACACAATCACATTAATTTATGATATGATACTAGTTTAAGCAAGTGTAGTTTTTAATCATCTGAATTTCATATATCTATTTTGCTCTATTATATGTTTTGGATAGGCTCTGTAATTCAAACTTGTGTTTAGATTCACTCAAATCCCTGCGAACGATCCCGACTTACCTTCATAATCTTGCTATAACGGACGAGTATACTTGCTCGTATGTGTTATTGGTAATATTGGTAATTCACCTTTTATAAATTTAAAACTTGCACCAACCGGGCACATCACCATCAATATTCATATTATCACCATCAACATTGTTATCAATGAGTTCTTGATTATCAGAAGCATCTCGTGGCTCTATTTGAACATACTTATGTATGGATCCATATTGTCTCTTATTGCTTTTTAGGTTCTCTGTTTCTTCAAACGCTTTTGAAATCCGAAATCCAGATGCTTGTTTAGGAGGCATGATTTCTCTAAAAATATGTAAGTAAAAAGCCAAAAGATAACTAAGTAACTAATTATAGTGCTTCAAACTTATAGTCGTCACATACATAAAAATTCATAATTGACTAATTAATTATGTACTTGTTGATTAAATAATTTATGTTTTCAATTAGAATATTTGTGGCTTACTTCCTCAAAACCTACGAATGTCTAGCATATGTATATTCAATCCTTAGATATCATATTCCTATCATCCTAACAATTAAAATTAATTGCTTCTAAGATAATTAATTGATGATGCCTTTTTCTAATGCATAATTTAAACAAAAATATCTCATAACCATTCTTCTAAAACAATTGCTTAGGAATAAAAACATCATGAAAAAAAATCGCAAACCTAGTCTAGTAATCTATAACTACTACTTAGTTAAAAAAAAAAAAAAAAAAAAAAAAAAAAAAAAAAAAACCTACTGCTTCGAATGAATACAAATTACAATCAATATAATATATAAAAAGTTACTACTATGTTTCAACATTAAAGGAGAAAAGCAATTAAACAATTAATAAAAACAAAATAAAAGAGTACCTTTTTGGTAGATCTTTGTCAAAGCGATTGATAGTTTGTGTTTTCAATGAATAAAAAAAGAGGACTCCCCTTTATTTTGTGTTTTCAATGAATAAAAAAAGCAATTGTCATTTTTGGTAGATGCAGTCAAAAATGATTGTCAGTTTGTGTTTTCAATGAATAAAAAAAGAGGACTGCCCTTTATTTTTTAGTAATAGTTGGATGGATACAAATCAAATTAGAGTTGTACAAAGATAAGACTTGAAAAGTAAGCCTATACTAAACATAACAGTACATAAATTTTGGTGCCCCAAAAAAAGATGGGCCCTGTGCATTTCCTCCTGTTGCACAGCCCCATATCCGGGCCTGGGTATAATAAGAGTACCTTATCAATGTAAAATAAAAGTGAGTGAGTGTGTAGTGAGTTGTAAACTCATCAATGACCTTTACACCTATGCAAACTCACGAGTGAATGGGCAAAACAAAGGTGAGTGGTTCACTATCCGGTTTTCGTGCATAGTTTTTATTATTTATTTGGTTTGTGTGTGAGGTATTTAGT
>OU343222.1:9109576-9133200 GCA_910596185.1 Chrysanthemum makinoi
TTCTGCTGGTCCCTCATGAGTATAAACATTTGAATGTTTTCTGATTATTCTTTTAAATACCAATATACCATGACATGGTGTTTCATGTTTGAACAAAGATGGACTCAAAATCAAATGCCAATGAAGCAGATTTGCTGCTAAATTTCTAATTGCATGGAGGTGTGACTGAGCTGCAGAGGTGGAGGTGGAGGTGGAGATAGAGTTGTGATGGTGGTCAAGACTTTGGCTATATTTGGCGTGGAGCGTTTTGGGGCGATGAGCGGTGAGCAAAGAGCTTTTTGATTTTTAGTGTTCGTTTGGCAAAAAAGCGGTGAGCTTTGCTATTTTTTAGGAATGCTCATTTTTCCAATGCTTCTTTAAGAAGCAGTGAGCTTTAACAAACACACCCTTTGTATAATGAACTTCATGGAACCCAATTTGTACTCTATCATTAAACCAGTGTTTAACCAAAAAGAATCAGTTTTTGTTCTAGGCTTTAAACATGAAATCCCTGTTGTTCAGTTTTCTATTTTTGTAGATATGCCAATTCCAACCCTTTTACAAATGATGATCGGGACGATTCGTGTTGTGTTCTATCTCGCACAGGCTGAGTTAAAAATTGTAGTGAAAAGGGGAACACTTCAAAATCACTAAGGGTGCGTTTAGTTGGGGGAAAACACCCTTGTTTTCCACAAAATGTTTTGTGGAAAACAAGGAAAATAGAGATCGCGTTCAAATTATCATTTTTCAACAAAATGTTTTGCAAAACACAAAATCCCCTATTCCTAATCTAACAAGGAAAATTAGAAAACAAATTTTAGTTGTTTTCCTTGTTTTCCTTTGTAACCCCCAACCTTCCCTCCCCTTCTTCAAAATAGAAAATACAGATATCAACTAAACGCATTTTCTATATTTTCAAGTGTTTTGTGGAAATAAATTTCCCATCCAATTTTTTACAAAACTAGAGATAGAAAATAAGGGAATTTTTTCTCCAACTAAACGCACCCTAAATGTTTTTAATGCTTACAACCTCCTAAAATTGTTTTATGCAAAAAAATTAGATTGTTAATGTAATAGAAATATTTTGTAATCAAAGTTGACACAATAATTTGTTCTTAACAATTTTATTAAAAGCAGAACAGGTGCTAGCAGGCCAACGCAATCAAACCTGTGTCAATCTAAGCTTGGTTGACCCATTACCCAGCTTCCCAACCCACTCATCTTGACACCTATAAACTTTAGTTATTGTTAATTACATAATAGTGCATTTTTTACACAATTAGGTGTATTTTGAACCAGATATCTGAATTTATCGATTTTCAAGTCAGCCTTATTTAGAATACGCACATAGAACCTATGGTCTAGTCACATCACATATAGTTGGTAAAAGCCCAACACTCTTACAACAACTCCCCTCTACCACCAAAGTCACCACTGTACCTAACACTAGCAGCAGATTCAAAATAGCAACAAGCAAAAGATCATGTGAGATTGAGATTAATCCTTTTCCCTAACATCTCAGGGGATTACACTTGCAGTTGTCAACAAATCATGATATATTTTTTACGTCTGGATTGATGACAGACGACAAACAGATTTATGTCGCAGAGGCTGCTTTTTACCTATGGTAAAAAGTTAACTGTTTTGGGACTAAATAAAAGGACTTAAACCTATTCTAGCAAACTGAAGATGCAGTCCTCCAATGTGAGTAAATAGTACATAGAGAAGTAAGCAAAGTTAGTACCTTCGAATATATTTATGTTTCAAATTCTGTCTTCTCATTCTGAAACTTCTCACTTTGTGCCAAACACTTCTCAGCTTCCGACTTCAATTTCTCATTTGACCGTGTTTTCATCACAACTTCCTCCTGTTTCATTCAAAAGTTATCAACTTTTTACACATACTAATTTTCAAGACATAAAGAACAGTTCCGGATCTCTGAATTGATTTTCTCAACATCTTTGATAGCATAAGCATAGTAAGCAACATGGAAATAAGAATTAAAACTACAGTGCATTATCTTACACTTAAGCGTATGTTAGCGTCCATCAAGAAGTCCAAGATTCCTGCAGTTATTTCCTTACTATCTTCAGCTGGTTTAAATTTCCATCGCCACTCAAGCTTCGTACCTTCTTTCTCAAAAGTCCATGACAACTGCAAGAATATAGCACCATAAGAATTTCAAAATAGTAAAAGATCTATACTTTAGATTTTGTAAGGCTTTAAGCCCTTATGGAGACATAAGGATCAAACTGAAACAAGGCATGAACCATGCACAAAACTTCTGGAAGTTTAAGACTATCCATCAATATAAAATCAAACTAAAGGGACATATCTGAATGGTTTTAACTTCCTACTTGTCAGAGGTTTGGTTGTTAAGTGAAAAAGTGAACATCAGAATTTGGAGATTTATGCCTCTCGATGGTCCAGCATAATAAGAAAACACTATCTGCCATCCGGTAATAGCTTTTTGACAGAATACACTAACATTCTCTAATCATATTGTGTTTCTACATTCCTCAGCTACTCCAAGAACTTTCCAACAAAACTGAGAAAACTGAAAAGCTACTAAAACGGTTTCATAATGGCTCGCTGGTTACCAGTATGAAGCCCTTAAGGATGAGGCTATGAGCACAAAGCGGTACCTGTAAGGCTGTAATTGATCTCTATGCCTTAACTTTTCCGTCTTCACATGAGAGGGTTTACAGAACTGAATGGAAAAAATTATGGCATTCAGAAAGATAAACGAATATGAAGGATCACTTCTTCGAAGGGAAAAGCTCAAGTGTGAAATTACAGCTATGTTGGCATCTACTGTTTCCACCATCAGGGCCTAGCAAGCAGCAAAACCGACAGAATGACCCAGTAACGTTGCACACCGTTTGCCGCTACTAATCTCGCTGAGTTTCACACATAGCTCGGTCCCTGAACTACTAAGTCCCAGATAGAAGACCATAACCTCATTTTTCTACCTAGCGCATGGGTCCCTGGAATATAAGCTAATAATGAAAAGTTCACGTATTTCTCGTACGAAAACCAAAAAGTCCTTGTCCTCAACAAAATTCTTTTTCTAGCAACCATAGACTTGATAAAAAGACCCTAACATATGAAGCAACGTTCAGCTGCATCACTTTTATCAGTGAAGCATAGCACAGGTATCAAGCACACCCTCAGCTAAAAAAATAGACGGTCCCAAAATGGAAACGCTAAAACCCATAAGCGAATTAGATAAACTATCATCGTCCTTCGCTAAGAAGCCTTAGTGTTACACTACCCTAAAATCCAAATCCCAAATTTCATTAGCAAAAATACGTGCCAATGAATTTCCAAACCATCATATTTTACTTAAATTGCTTGACTTTATTAGTTTTTGCGGAATTTATCACATCATACATAATCTCTGGTAGATCCTAATAACCTTTCCCCCTAATAACAACATCGTAAATGTTTCTCCAATAATCCAAAAACAAAACATAAATCACTTAATTTCGGCATTTGGGATTTCCTATAAAAACCCTTTGTTCATTTACACAACACAATACAACTTAACCAAACAGTAGTTTAATTAAAGAGTACATACTCTTTTAAATCCTCCTCCACCAGCATCCGAAAAGGCGTAAACCGAACCTGGCTGTTGAAACCCTAAGTACCTTTCGGACATATCGATGTATTCGGATACCGGTTGGTCCCAGTTAGACGCCCTCTCCTTCACCTCTTCTTCTGATGCTGCAAAACAAACAACAACAAATTTATAAAATAAATTTCAAATTGTATAAAAAATATTAAGTGATTGATTGGTACCGTTGCAAGTCCAGGCATTGAGGCCATCAGTGATTGAGATATTGAAGTGGGAATGAAACCAGGTGGCTTTAATGAAGAGTGTTTGGGGGATTTGGAGTTTTAAACATGTGTGTTTTGTTGTTGATGATTCTTTCATTTTGTGTTTCTGTCCCGCCTTTGATGTCTTTTGAATGGAGGATTTGGGATGGATTCTTTGGTAAGATTCTTGGTAAGTCAATTGATTTTATTTTTTGGAAAATGACAAAAAAATGTGATTGTGTGTAGCCAACTATTTTTTTTTTTATTGTAACACAAAATTTTTGAATTTTTGTCATACGATTTCCAACGCGGTCACCACGCGGATCACAACTCATCGTTACACGGACTGCCAACTCATCGGGTATACACGTGGACTGCCAACTCATTTACCCACTATTACTTTTAGGGATAATAACAAAAAAATGTTTCGAACTTGACCACTTTTGTCATTGTAACACAAACCTTTTGAATTTTTGTTAATGTATGTATCCAGTCAATCTAAACTTGGCATCGTTAGTCCTTTATACTAAACGCCGTTAGCACATAACTTTTTAAAAAAAATCTTACGTTTTCATCCCTTTGTATATGTTTTCGTTCGTTTTCTTACGTTTTCATCCGTTTTTATACATTTTTAGTTCATTTTCTTATGTTTTTATACGTCGTCCGTTTTATACGTTTTCACCAACCTTTTTACGCTTCTACGCCATCCGCTTTTATATGCTTTCATCCATTTTGTACGTTTTCATCCGCTTTTATAGCTACACACGCCCGTTTATTTTATTAATGCAACGTTAGTCCGTTATATCGCTGTCCGCTTTACACGTTTTGTACGATTTTACATGTTTTCGTCGATTTTACACGTTTATCCGTTTGACACGTTTTCATTTGATTTTACATGTTTGCCTCTGCTTACACGTTTTGTTTGATTTACATGGATGAAAGCATATAAAAACGGATGAAAACGTAAGAAAATCGGCGAAAAAGTATAAAACCGGACGAAACGTATACAAAAGGTAAGAAAATGGACAAAAATATATAAAAACGGATGAAAACGTAAGAAAACAAATGAAAACGTATAAAAAGGGATGAAAACGTAAGAAAACGAAATTTTACGTTATGTGCTAACGGCCGTTAGTATAAAGGACTAACGATGCCAAGTTTAGATTGACTGGATACATACATTAACAAAAATTCAAAATGTTTGTGTTACAATGACAAAAGTGGTCAAGTTCGATACATTTTTTTTGTTATTATCCCTAAAAAGTAATAGTGGGTAAATGAGTTTTGCAGTCCACGTAATACCCCGATGAGTTGGCGTTCACGTGTGTGACACGTTGGAATCGCATAATGACAAAATTAACAAAAATTCAAAACAATAAATGAAAAATAGTTGGCTACACATAATCACAATAGGTGTCAAGTTCGATGCATTTTTTTGTCATTTTCCCTTTATTTTATTAAAAAAATAATAATAATTTCTTAAATGTACCGATATGGTACGTGTAATTTTTTTTTTAATCGGAATAGCCACCTACTTCTCAAATGTACCGATATGGTACGTCCAACATGTACCATATCGATACATTTGAGAAAGTACAAGTCTATTTCGATTGAGAAAAAAAATACACGTACCATATCACATTTGAGAAAGTAAGTGGCTATTTAATAGCCTAAAACCCTAATAATAATAATAAATAAAAAAATAAAAAATAAAAAAGAGTCAATTGAGTTTTTATACTTTGGGATGGTCAAACTTCCTAATTAGAGTGTTATCTACAGCATGTACGATATAACGTGTTATTCGCTTGTCACTTTAGCGTCATCTTATCACATTTTCAATAAAACAATAATAACTAAAACACACTCTCAACACAAGAAAACCAATAAAACTTTGTATGTCTTACAAAACACCCCACCAAAAATACTTATTCACTAAAAAAAAAAAACGGCGTATGTGAGTGCAACGGTCAAAAGCCAAATGGCTGGACGAACGGTGTAGAACGACGCGTCATTCGTACGTTATTGAGGCGAATGGCGGAAGAATATTGTAGTGTACCGAGCTCTTTTAAAACTGTTTTGCCGAAATTTTGAATTACGCGCATATCTATTTTTAAAATGTACCCAGTTTAATAAAAGTAAAAAAATCAGTAATACTTTATAGTATACGCTAGTAAAATTTTGTCATAAATTTCGAATAATATTTTGATGGGTTAAAATTAGAAAGCGAACACTCTCCTCATTGATGATACCTAATGTGGAACGGATAGTTGAATGTTCCTTACAACTAATATGCTCTTCATTTACTCTCATTTTAGTGCCATATTATTCTCTATTCCATACGCACTTAGCCCCACATTTTGCCTCACTTAAACATACACAACACACACATGCCCATAGAAATTACACTCACTTGGTTCCTCATATGGTAATCTGACTCAACATTCCCTCCCAAGAATTGGTTCATCACGCGTGAGAAATGGGTGTACATGCATACTTGGTATTACGCATGAGTGAGGCTCGCTCACTTTATTCATGCATCCATTACATCCAGCCTAAGATATCTAATTATAATTTAGATATAATAATTTGCGTACAGTTTATACTTTATATATCCATTATATTTTAAGGTTCTGCAGTCTTAGCTTGTTGCTTCAAACGTGGCATTGTACCCCAAGTTAGGACTTAGACGTAATACACTTTTAGAGTCGTTGGTTGCTGACGAAAAAGACTCATGAGGCAGAGAGATTGCTCAAAATGTTTGTTAAAAACCAACTCTCTTGTGAACCTGATATCATTACATATTACTGTACAAAATTATTGAGGGGCTTTGCAATATTCGGAATAACTTTACAGCCCTGGGTTTGCTTAGGCCGATGGACGACAGACCAGGTACTTGTAAACCTAATATCATTACATATAACACCCTCATTTGTAGCTTTTGCAAAGAAAAGATGATTGATGATGCCTCCATGCTCTTTAAAGAAATGGTCTTGAACAAAAATATCACACCTGATGTGGGCACATACAACTCTTTCATTTATGCCTTTTCTAAGCTGGGTCGTTGGGATGAGGTCACCAGGATGCTCAAACAAATGGAGGATCAAAAGATCTGTTTAGACGGGAAGACCTTTAATTTAATAATTGATACACTTTGCGAACAAGGTAAGGTTAAAGAAGCAAAGGATGTTATCGACATAATGGTTGACAGTGGCAGGTATCTTGACATAGTGATTTTCAATTCACTCATTGATGGCTACTCTTTGCTAGGTGAAATGACCGAAGCACGCAATAATTTTGATTTGTTGAATCATAGACGAGTCAGGCCTAATGTTGATACCTATAGTAAGTTGTTCTATGGGTATTACAATAATTTTATGGCAGATGACGCTAGATATTTTCATAATTATATGGTTGCTAAGCATCTCGAAACCAACAAGGTCACTCACTGCATCCATGTCTTAGGACAATGTTTAAATAAAACTAAACGACATTCTCCAGTACCAGCAGGATGCAAACTCACTGGACTTGAAGAAGAAGATATAAATATTCTAAAAGGGTGATGATGGCTGTGCCTTTAAAGATTCATCGCCCTGTTTTATAGGCAAAACGCATAAACATTATCTTACGTTAACTTCAATTAAGTATTATTCTTTTTTTCTCAATTTAAGTACCCTACTTTTTTGGGCCGATTTAGGTTTTTTTCTAACTTCCGCTAACTATTTCGTTAGTAAATTACATGTTTGGTCCTTGAGTTAGATAGCATTACATGTTTGGTCCTTCACCGTTTTGCACATTTTCAAAAAATATTTTTCAAAAAATAAATTTTTTTCAAAAAATTTCAAATATTTTTTCCAAATTTTTTCAAAAACAATTTTTTCTAAATATTTTTTTCCAAATTTTTCAAAAAAAAAAACTTTTCTAAATATTTCAAAAAAAAAAATTAAAAATATTTTTCACCGCTTTTGCACTAAAAAAAATTTGAAAAAATATTTCGAAAATTTTTGAAAAAAAATATTTCAAAAAATTTTGAAAAATTTGGAAAAAATATTTCTCAAAAATTGTTTTCAAAAATTCTAAAAATATTTCAAAAGTTTTTTGAAAAAAAATTTTATTTTTTGAAAAATATTTTTGAAAATGCAAAACGGACCAGGACCAAACATGTATGCATATACAAACTCAAGGACCAAACATGTAATTTACTAACTAAATAGTTAACGGAAGTTAGAAAAAAACCTAAATCGGCTCAAAAAAAAAGTCGGGTACCTTAAATTGAGAAAAAAAAAGAATAGTACCTTTAATTGAAATTGGACATAAGATGAGTACCTTTTTATGCGATTTGCCCATTTATAAATTACAACAAGCTCAATTCACATAATGACGTGTACAATATCCTCATTGATCGTACAAGCGATTGCTTGAAGATTGATACTGCAAGGCATCTTTTCCATGACCTAATTGTTAATGGTTTGAAACCTGATGTTAAGACATATATATAAGGTGATGAATGGTTGGAAAAGATGCTCATAGTAGATGGAAGATCAGACCGAAAGGACAAAAAGGGTAGACATTGATAACTGTCCTCATTTTACGATCTTTGCTTTATCATATTTGTTACATTGTTTATATAAAAATTGCAATATTTTTTTCATGCGGGTGTCCAAAATCATTGACACAACTTTGTTGTATTTCTGTTATTTTGCAGGTTCAAGTTAAAGCTGTTAATTTCTTGAGGCATTTTTGCAGGTTCAGACACAATTCTGTTTCTGGGAACAACGATCGTGCTGGTTCAAGTTAAAGTCGTTACTCTTTAGTCAATTAGTTTATTGGGCTAGTTGCAATAACTGAAAAAAGAAGGAAGTTAGCTGTTAAAAGTGGAACAAATTTCTCTGTGCTTTGCATTTGGTATCAAGCTTTCTATCACAAGAATATGGATACTACTGGTAACTGGTTAACCATATACGAAAGAATTGTAGGGATGGGTTCTAATATATTTGCCAAGCACACAACATTGGAGCCTATCATGTTCTTACTGTTTCATAGCTTACTAATGAAAGACTAATTGAGGCATCATCAAGGATATAGCGTCGCGTAAATCGTTCAGGATTCAGAGATGATATATGCTGCTTAATGCTTATAAGTTGCCCCAATGGTTATTATAATCAGAATGTTGAATAGGTGTAGTGTAAATATATATAGAAACTGGTAATGACATGATTTCAAGTTAACTAGCCAATTTTTCTTTCCAATTGTAAAGTTCGACAATTAATACGAAGAAATAATGCTGCACGTGAAAGAGACCAATCAATTGTCATGACAATATCCAACGGACAATGAACTTCTGAAAACAAGTCATGTATAGAGAGAAGAGCAGAAGTAATATTCACATTACAATGCTAATTCTATGATCTGCCCAATGTATTTAATAACATAATACAACAACATTTTTACGAATACCTTGCTTCTATGGACACTTTCGCTCCTACTTATTAACTTCTGCTGCGGCTGCAGATTTCTTCTGTAAGTCAAACAAAGGGAAAGTCAAAGTTAATTACAATATTTTTAGTTCACACACGAATGCTGAATCAATTATCAAAACCAATTAAACCAACCTTATCTGCATTCTTGGCACTTGCGCTGCTATCAACAGTTTCATCCTGAGATGTTAGATCGAGTGAGCACAAGCAACGAAACCACAAAACATCAAGTTAATATCAAAATTGACAATTTTTTATAAATAAAACAACCTGCAATTTACAAGCAGAGATATCAGGGACTGCTCCCTCGCTCTTCTTCTTTGCCTTTCCTAACTTGACTTTAGTCTATAACAGAAACATTTTTACTATTAAAACATGTCAGAGAGACTATTTAGTGATACACAATCAAAAGGGGTAAACACTAACCTTATGGTGAACACCTTTCTTTGGTGTCACCGAGTGAGCCTTTGGTTTCTCAAGTTGCTCATTCTTTGCCATCACAATCTCAATCTGCATTCAAGAGTGACGATGTAAGATAACGCACCACAAAAATTCGATTAGTAACAACTGCAAGAAAGTGAATTAACGGAAGAAAGGATAACCTTAGCCTTTTGAATCAATTTTCCAGTGGATTCATCTTTGCTTTTAATAGTTGATATGGAGATCACTGTTTGGCACGTAACAAGTTCAGACCAAATGTTCGACATATATGAACTAATAAATCAACGAAATGGGATCCTTACGCTTCTGAGTTGCCTGTCCATTTCCCTTCAGAATCTCAGAAATCATAACAACAGTTGGTATGGCTGCATGCATTACAAACACCAAAATTAGTGTAAGCAAGTTTCTGAGTTTACGTTATATGTTCTCGACAGTAACTGGTCAAAAAACACAGAACTATATTGTTAAAGTCTAACCCGTTCCCAAGGCTGTAAGCTCGACGCTGTTGTGACGGTTGATGTACTTCTGCCACCAGTAACAAATTATTTCAGTTAATGAAAGAATTTCATCAGAAAAATCTCAAAAGTAGTATGCCGCTCAAGAATAAAATGATCAATGATATTAGCACGTCTGCAGATCATATATTTTTCAGAAACAACAGTTTCTCCACAAGATTATGACATTAATTACTACTGAAAACACAATAATCAATTGCATATCATCTTAACTAACTGACTTTTAGTCCTAGTGGAATCACACGTTAAATCACTTGCAGATCACTACGACTTTGAAACCGTAGTAAAAACTGAAATTCCAAATGGATCTATACAAACTTTAACATACAGAGTAAAAGACTGTAAATTGACTAAATAAAGTAGTCACATAAGTAACTTTCGTATGAATATACACTGATACACAAACTTTCAGACTTATTTACGCTACTAAATCAATAAATATAAATGAACGATGATCCTGTTCCGACAACAAAATCACAGAATTGTAAATGATCAAAACACAGATAATAATCACTCAACATTGTTACTTTTAAAGAATCTTAAAAACTGTAATCACGCAAAATGAAAAAATCCAAAAGAATACATCCATGCGAATAATTGGCTACATAAAAAAGTCACTAATTGTTTGTGAATCAACAAATACAAAAAAAAACGATGAGAAACCATAACAATTCTTACATGAAGAAACATTCAGACTCAAACGTTCAACTATATTTATGGTACTAAATCAACAAAAACTAATACGTAATAACTACACATCAAAGAACCAAAAAGACTATATCCGATACTATATTATACTCATAAACTGCTTTTCAAAAAAAATATTATGCACAAAAACTTAATCAAAGACGATAAAAAATGGAAAAAACCGGAACCTTAGCAAGATTGAGATAAAAGAAGAACGGCTTCTTCGTATTCGACACTTGAATCCTGCAATTCGTAGATATCTTTGACGATTCTGCGTTACTAGTATGTGCATCCATGTCGGTTTTTGTAAAGGTTCTAAAAGAAAGTGTTGATTGAATTGAGACTGTTAAACGAAATGAAGATCTTTATTATGTGTACATATGTTGATTTTATGCAAATGTGACACGTGGATGGATTTGATTGATTGGTTTAAATGGTGGTTTATTAAACGGTTATCTTTAGGCAGTTATAGAGATGCTTCCCGCCAAATAAGAAAAATGTTTTCATTTCTTGTGAAAATTGTTATCAATATGTTATGTTTGTTTCGGGAATATTTCACTAAATAAATCATTTTCTTGCTTAGTAAGTTTGAATTTTTAACTTTTGCATATATATCTTTTCGAAAATGCAAAATTGCATATATATCCAAAGCATGCATAAAAACCATCGTAATATATGCATAAAAAATTTGTACAAAGGATATATATGCAATTACTCATTTTGGGAGGGATATATATGCATTTTTGCCGAATTATTTTTATTTGCTTAACTAGATGAATACCCGCGCAAAGCGATGTGTATAACGACGGATAATTATACTTGTAAACTTGTGGTTTTCGTGTGACCCTTAATGCAATATTTACGGTTTTATGGTAGCATTTTTGTGTGTGTCTTTTATGTCTATATATGCATGGAGTAAGTGAAAGTAAAAAAAAAAAATAGTGGTTTAAATTGTAATTAAGTATTTAATAGATTATGTTGCCTCTTATAAGTAGGGGTAATTTAGTCTAACAACATTATTTAATTTTAAGTTTTTTACGTTTTAAAGAAAATTATTCGTGCTTTAGATATAACTAGACGAGTACATGCGCCTAGCGGCAGCGGTTCCTAGCGGCAAATAATTAACGATGTACAATATTGTGGTGAGTGTTTCGTAACATGCGATAATTCAATTGAAGCAAAAATTCTTAACATGTATCAAAGAACATATAAAAATATTTATTGAAACTGAAAATAAAACATTACATTAATTCTAAGATAACTAACAATGCACATTACTCGCCGTGTAAAATTTCTTAGCACACGACATATGAGGTGATAAACGAAAAATAATAAAAGTTTGAAGATTTTGGGATTAAACATAATGTTTTGCAATGTTGCAAAAATCGTGAATCAGTAGTCGGGCGGTCGACCACCCTGCAGCAAGTAATCGGTCAAGTCGGGATTAATCGGTGATTAATCGGATTGGCATTTCCTGCAATTTTGGTATTTCTGGATCAAATAAAAATCTTAACCGATTCCAAGCCCCTGTTGGAATCCTCACTCCTAAACCTTATTCAAGTGTTAGTTACTTATATGTAATAGTTAGCTTATTTTGGCCTTTATGTTTGTTATTAGCCTTAGGCTTATGTAGAAGGCCCATAAGCCTGTGCCTGCAAAATTTCAATAAGGAAAGGAAGGGAACTGTGAGTGTTTACCCTAGCTTCCCTCCTATAAATACCCCTTGTAAACCTTTCATACTTGAAGGTTGGTTGTTCAAGTTTTCTTTTCACTCACTCTCTAATGACATAAACCGTATACTCCATATCTTGTGTGTGTGTTTGATACTTGTTCAATCGCTTCTATCTTCTTATAAGCTTGTGTGGTAAAACTTAAGTACCCTAACACCGCTATGTTTCCAAACCTCAATAAAAGTGCTAATTTCATTATGATGCCTATCAGGCGTTATAAGTGAAATATAATGACCCCCAAATAAGTATAATGCCTAAATTATTATTATTTTAAATTGACCGACGTGTTCTATTCGCCCATTTTTACATTGCATTTATGCACTCACCGTCCGCCAATCTCGAACCTAAAAACATCAAAGACGCAATGACAAAAGACAACCGGATTGAATCCATGCAAGAAGAACTCAACCAATTCAAACGCCTTGAAGTATGGAATCGTTGAAAGACCAACAGGGTCTACGCCATTGGTCTCAAAATGGATTTGGAAAACAAATTGGATGTCAAGAAATGTTATCGAAATAAGTCACGCCCGTGGCTAAGGGTTATCGTCGTGAAGAGGGTATTGACTTTGAAGAATCTTTTGTCCGCTGCTCGCCTTGAGGTCGTTCTCGATATTTCTAGCGCTCGCGCTCATATGAATATGACCGTCTATCGATGGATGTCAAACTGCGCTTCTCAATGGACAACTTAAAGAAACGGTTTATGTCACCAAACTGATGGATTCGTTGATCCCGAAGCTCCAATCATGTCTACAACCTAACAAAGCTCTATATGGTCTCAAACAAGCTCCTGCATGGTATGCATAAGCTATCATCCTTCCTCATTGCTAATAATTTCACCAAAGGTTCGGTTGACCCAACTCTTTTATACAATAATGGGAACATATCTTAATTGTTCAAATTTACGGATGACATCATTTTGGGTCTACATAAAAGTTTTCAATCGCTTTTGAAACTAATGAAGAAAAATTTTGAAATGTCCATGATGGGTGAACTTACATTCTTTCTGACCGCAAGTTCATCAATCACCACGTGGTATTTTCTTGAGTCAGCCCAAATATGCCCTTGAATTGTTAAACAAATTTGGAATGAAAACTGCGGACACCTATGCCACAACAATGGCTCATACCAAGAAGCTAGACGCTGATTTACATGGGAAATTGTGGACCCTACAAAATACCGTAGTATTATTGGGTTCTCATGTATCTAATGTAACAGCGCACTGATATTGTCTTTGCCGATATCTTTGCTCGCATCGGGCCGCGACCAATGAAACCCACCTCTCTCGAGGCTAAAAGAATCCTCCGATACATAAAGGAACCATTAACTTGGGATATGGTATCCGCAGGATGCTTAGACTCACCCGAAAACACTTCAGAGCTTTACAATTTCTTGTGATAAACTCGGGTGTCATGGCAATTGAAGAAGCAGGATTGTACATCGCTGTCCTCAACCGGGCGTAATATGTAGCCATGTCCGCATGTTGTGCTCAAGTCCTATGGATGAGAACACAACTCAAAGACTATGGTTACGTATTTGACGAATCCCGATGTATCTGCGACAATCGAGTGCCATTGCAACTCGCGGCAACTCCGGCCAAAGACTGAAATCAAAGCACATCGATCTTCGATATCATTTCATCAAGGATCACGTGGAACAGGTAATCGTTGAATTATATTTTGTGGGTACAGAATACCAATTGGCAGATCTCCTCACCAAAGCCTTGCCTCCCGCTAGGTTTAATGAGTTGGTCCACCGGATTGGTATGAGGTGTTTGACTAAGGAGGAATTGGATGACCTCCTAAAACAGTCTTAAAAACCTGTCAAACACCAAAACTCTTTTGTAAATAATTTTTCAAAAACAAAATATAAAAAAGTATAAAACTGATAAAACAACAAAAATATTCTTCTATCTATTTCTTTCAACATTGCAAGTAATTTTCCGCCAACACTATAATCTTTCAAAATTCAGTATTTTTCCGATCAAGTGTTGAGGGGAGAAAATAAACTTTCAATCGCTTCAAAACATCTGTGTAACTTGCATGTTATCTTATCTCGCTTGTTTCTTTAAACAAATGGTGGTAACTTTTCTCGGTACAAATGACACCCTGACTAAATTTATAACCTTTCATTATTTTCTTATCAAGGGGGAGTGTCGCCATGTTTCTTTTTCCTAAAACTTTGTTTGGTAACCAAATGGAAGTTAAATGGCTTTGTTTGAAAAATGAAAGGTGGAGGGACTAAAATCTGTAAAATGTTAAAGTTATTTTAAAACACCTCCCACCTAACTTTAACCTTTCACATTTATTACTTTCATCTAAATATCATCTTACTATCCATAATCATTTAACAACCGTGCTTTCATCATCAATTTGTAAGTGTTAATATTTTCATTGCAACAATCAAGCATGGGTTTCAATTTTATTTCAAACTAACGGTTAGATTTTCGTTAGAAGGGATTATGTGTTCTACGTGCTGCAGCATGAACACATGATCATATTTGTGTGTTTATGGTGAAATGATAGTGCCAAATGTTTTTATTACATCAATGAATACATTTTCATCGCTAAACATACCTAAACAATGGATTGATTAATTAGGGTTTATGCGTTAATTTGGGTGTTTTCAAATGAGAACGTTTTGGTCATAAAGATTGCTATATGAGGTTGCTTTCAAGTTGAATTGAGCATATTTAAAACCCGTAAATCACCCGTAAACACTAAGGAATCATTAATTGAAAATTAGGGTTCTAGTTCATACCATTGGGTAATTTTATTCATGGCTTATTTGATGTTAAACTTGGTTAAACATAATTGTATGCTTCTTAGACCTCCGTGAAACACTTTGGTGCAAATCCTATGGCTAAAATTCTTATGCGTAAACTATGAACTATTAGGTTTTAGCTTACGCTGTAAGGTTTCTAACGATAATTGTTTGATATACCGTCATGCCATGATCTGATATAAAATGAGTGTTAGTGTATTATTGATCTTATGATGATGTTATTTCAAATTGCTACTGTAATTCTCGTAATCAAGGTTATTGCAATCTACGCGATAAGGATTACCCTACGCGTAGTCATGTTACGCCAAGAAGATTAATCCACGCATACCGCTACGCATAAGGTTCTACAATGGACTATGCGATCCTCGTGAAGGATATATGCGAAACAAAGGACCTCTACGCGATAAGGTCTACTACTTTAGTAAGCCTTACGCTGCAAGGTATATATATCGCCACGCGTGTTTCCACGCATAAGGTACCTCTTTCCACGCTGCAACATTTACGCGTAGTTAGGATCCTACGCGTAAGCTGCCTAACGATATATCAATACTCGTTTACGCTTAAACTTTGCCAATACTACGCTTAACCCTGGATTAACCTTCATGATGAATTGTTACGTGTACAAACTTGTAAATAAACTAATCATAACGTCACTAATCCAATAATGTCACTAATAAACTTAATCGCTTGATATGTTGTGAACAATAAGTGATAACATAAACTTTAAAACTTAAAGTTAACTAACTACTAAACATTTCACGACATCATTAGACTATGAACATACAAGTGACTTAGGACTCGTGAATAATCATTGACTGTACATTCAATAACCAGACAATAAGACCTTCCGTTGACTAACACTATGTCTTTCGATATGTTGGTTCTTTTGGCTAATGTTATTTCAGTCATCACATGGTCAACAAATGAATATGGATGCATTTGAAGTTCTCTCCATTGCTGATATATATCCTCATGGCTATCCAATGAAGATAGGAAAGAATAATCTCCGTGTTGACTTTAACAACCTCACTTGCTCTGAATCTTCGTGTTTAATTGCTATTGATATTCCGACTCATCCAGACGTAATATGCTCACTCACTCGCAACGCTCCTAGATCTACATCCAACAATTCTGGAACACTATGGAAAGGGTCAAAGGACAGACTGCTGTGACGGTGACTCTGAATCACAAACAAGTCACCATTACACCTGCAGACTTAAGGGTTGTTCTCCTAATTCTCAAGTCGAACCAACCAAACTTATGCCACACCCGCCAAGAGCTCACTCTCCAATTCTTAATCAATATCGGTTATGACGAGGCTACAAGAATAATCACCAAGCATTCTCACGTAGAGCTTAAGAGTATTCCTCAACCATGGAGAACTCTCTACATGATCATCACCAAGTCTGTTTCTCGGGTCGCGGATGTGGCTATGAGCATCCTAAGCTCATGGAACTGCAAATATTTTGGGCATTTGTCAACATGAAACACATCGCTATCGGCTCTCGATTTGGGATGACATGATGTCATTTCTCAACAAACTTGGCTCAAAGATTCCCTACATCGGATATACTAAATTGTTGATCCGAGAGCACTGGACTTCATCCTATATCCCAAGAGGCTAAACCCCGACAATTGATATGTTGACGGAACCCATTCTATCGGCTCTAATCAAGGAATCGCCTACACAAAGAAACAAGTGTGTGTAATGCCGATTTCTTCTAATCAAGATGTCGAAAGCTCAAACGCATAAAAGGTATCCGAAGCAGTTAGACAAGGCAAAGTTGGTCATCTGATGAAAAATCTTCGAACACCGTAAGGAGAACCGTAAGAGGAAGTGCAGAAGTTACAAGTACCGACATCTATGGAAGCTTCCCAAAAGGAATCCTCCTCGTAAAAGGATTGTTCCTTTGAAGGAAGCCGAACCTATTCCCACATCTGAACCGCAAAGAAAGCTTGTGGACGAAAGCTCAAGAGACTGACACGTGATGAAGAGATTACCTACTCAACTGCAACCTAACACCTCCTTCAAAGCAGCCTAAAACTCCAAGTCCACCAACTGACAAAGGAAAGGAAAGACTCGCACTTGTACCGTATGATGAAAGCTCGACAAGAAGAAGAGCAACCGGATATATCATACAGGAATAAGTTTAATATCGTTAGACACCTTCACAAAGCTGAAGAATTTGCTAAAGACCAAATGGGTGGTCCGGAGGATCAAGTGGTGTCGCTCCACTCAAACCATCTCCATAGGTTAATCAACCATATGGAGTCTGGTGCCACCACTCTATGCAACAACAAAAGCTTGTGGAGGATACTATCAATATGAGTTCGAGGAACCGAAACCGAAAGTCCGGAAAAGATCAAGATGTTGATTATGATATTTCTTCTAGATAGTCCCTCATACAAAGGAAGAAACCTCTCAACCTCTCGGAAGATCCGTGACTCCTCATATCTCTTCATCATCGATTCGCCTTCTACCTCGCCACCACCATCATAGAAGTCAACCAAATCATCATCCAAATCCGTGAAGAAACCATCTAAATCTTGGATTTCTCAAGCTCATGAACGGATTACCAAAGCTGCAAACAAGTCGAGAAGAAAACGGCTCAACAAAAGCTAAATTTTCTTTGATCACATACAAAGATATGTAATGACGAGCATGAAAAGATGAAAGGAGAAAGGAAGTTTGTTCAGGAATTCATGAAAATCACCGTCAAGAGGAACTGAACGAAATCGAAGGCTACCTAAAAGTACCTTCGGAGTAATTCCTTAAAGTCACAAAGGAGTTGTTCACCAAACAATTTATCCAAATCTTTATGCAGACGCTAAGCAAACTATTCGATCAACGCCTTAACGTACAATCAATCCAAACCGATCCGGATAGTTTTCGGATAATGAATTGGGCGCTGCTTGTTACACAAATGTCCGCACGATCCGGAATTTTACTCGATGAAGGAAAGCTTTCAAGCATTGCTGACTACCAACTTCCAAGCTTGTAGATTTGAAGCTGAAAAGTCTAAACGCCCTAGAGACGATGAAGACAAGGATAAGGATAAAGACTCGCACCTAAACGCCGTAAGCCTCGGGTGAATCTTCTTTGATGCAACCTCCTCCACAACGGCCTCCTGTTCAACAAAATCTCCTCCTCGCTCTTCATCAAAAACCTCGTGACGATTCCGAAGTTACCACCCCCGACTAAAACCGATGATCACTTTGAGTATACGGTGGTACGATGAAGAGGTCCTTGAGCCCCTACAACAACCCACCTCACCCAAACAAGCTCTAAACCGTAATCATCATCTAGGCCTTCTAAAAAGAAGAAGAAGAAGACGCTCAAACCGACGCCAGATCATGGCTAGATGACTATAAAACAGAGAATTTGAATGGTTTTCAATCTTGTTAACAACACTCCTACCCCGAAGAAGGTCAATTGGTAGACGGTTCTACATTTGAGCATGCAAAAATTCTGCAAGAAAAGTTCCATGTGAAGAAAATGATCGAACTGAGCTGGTTTAATCAAAATGAAGCATTTCAACTTTAAAAGACAGCTCGAAGTGCCCTCGAGGTTAAATATCACCTTGAAAACATTGCTCGAGCTATGTCTAACAACATGGATTGGCTCAACCCTAAGCAAACATTGACTTCACACAAAGGGACAACCCTCCATACTACAATCGATTGACCAAACTCTACCAACATTGACAAAACAAATGAACCAAGGATTCCTTTCGGATACTTTCAACAGACATGGATTTTCTTCTACACGGTGACGATGATTCAAGAAAATATGCTACGTCGTTGACACTTCCATTCCCTGCATCAATTTACTCAAAACTGATAGCCATTGAGGAACGTGCAATCACTTGTTCTCCAACACGCGGGAGGCATATCGAGATGCATTGTATGGGATTCATCATTGGCCTAACGCCAATTTAATCTACTATAGAAGCCGCCAGTTCGTAAGTCTCAACATGCCGTATAGTTCTAAAGATATCGTTACATCATACACGCTGAACTGTCTAAGTGGACTACACATTCCTAAAGAAGATCGTAGTCAAACGACAAGATGAACGGGACTATGCTTTCTCGAGGTGACTTTGAGAATTTGTCTCTCAATGACATCAAGACATGTACCTTGCCGTACGTGGTCGCATGAGACAATTCTCAATGCAAGTACAACGTGAATTTATCAAGTCACTTCTCATCTTCATAAGACGGTTTGTCATCAAGGAACGTGTAAGATCTCCAAATGGCCGTTGAATCGTGACGACGCTGTCAACTTCTCCTCCAAAGCTTGATCTTCCGATATCAACCGCCTATCTCAATATACACTCATCGCAAACCGTTGTTTACCAGTGAACTTCAAAGAAACTAATGAATATGCAGCTTAACCCAAGTTCGGGGATCATAATTGAAGCTGGTTAGGGATGGATTGGCATACAAAGTTGAAGGATAATGCCGAAAATTGGTCTCCTAAGCTGAATTCTCGTGAAAGGAGGGATGTGAGACGATCATCACAATGATTGATGAACGGTTGTTTCAAGGGATCGGTTCGTGACGATTGGAGAGTTATGTTGGGGTCGCACCGTGAGAAACATAACCGATTTCAACGCCTGCGCACCACCTCGGAACATCAATGCACTTCCCCGTACCCTTGAATTGTTTTTCTATATAATTTTGGATGTTTGATTAATTATGTCAATGGCTTGTGCACACATTACAAAGTTGTACAACCCGTATTTGTAAATAAAGGACCCCGTGGTACGCCAGGCCACAATCCTTATAAAAGGAGTTTAAAGCTTCTACTTTGAGTAAAACCTATCTAACCTTTCACTTTTCAAGGTTTTGCTCAAAAGAACAAGTACTTTCCCTTATATTTTCAAAACCTCAACCGTTTATATCACTCGTTGAGGGGAGTACTTGAATCAAAACTTTGTTCAAAATTGTTCTCAGTGGTCATTCTTCCCGCAACACTAGAAATGGTCATATTTATTCTCAACGCTTCAAAAATAACACTTTAATATGCCATTTTTGAGGGGGAGAAAATATGTGATAAGAAATATGTTGTGTAAAATGCAAATGAATCGTGCTTCCACTTAACCAACGATTGACGATGCTTAATCGTTAGTAACTCAAAAGACTTGTCCCGACGGTAATAATTTCAAGCTAGTTAGCTAGTGATGTAAACGTGTCTCACAAAGGACTTGTCCGAGTAGAATGTACCATTCGAGAAACTCTTGATAAACATGAACTCTGACGGGTTTGACGACCTTCCGAGGATTGTCTACACCTTCAAGGTAGTTATTAGAGCTAGTTGTCACCTAAAAGCTGACAATGCAACTCTTTAACTATATTAATGCGAACCGTCTCGGGGAATGTCTATCTTGAGTTAATCAATTCAAAAGTAAGGCTATTTTTCCTCATCGTGCATTTTAACCATAAAACTATTAAGCACATGTGAGGGGGAGTATTTATAAAAATCTTATCTCAATAGTGATACTAAAATGTTTTTCATTCATAAACACCGGAGAGATTTTTCATATAAGTGGTTTTATGGCAACATAGGTTAGTCATGGAGTTATAAGGTGACTAAGGTTAGGAATAACTGTCTCTATGATCCGCCAGAGACGGATGGATCTACCCCAGGACATCACAAATAGTTAGTATTTAGAAGTCCTTAGGTATGATTGTAAAAAGGAGAAAATGAGAATCGGAGAAAGAAGGAGTTGAAGAATTAAAGAAATGCAAAGAAAAGGGTGAAAAGAAATAGCCCTCCAAATTATTCAACTTAGGCGCATAATCGGTTCAATTCATATGCTATCGGTTGTCACTTAGTGACGCCGGTATTGAAGATTAAAAGTCGCCATGGACCCAAAGGACGCATGCACTAAACCTTCTTATCCACTCAAGTTTCTCTCAACAGAAGCTTGTTTCATTCTCATGGAACCCTACGAACTATCGGCTTTCTCTTAGAGATTGCTGGTATTGAAGAACTCTCCCTAGTCTCCGCTCAGGAAAACCAAAACGCACTATTGAGTCTAGAGCCACGAGATTCATCAAAAGATCTCTTAGGTACACTTGACATTTAATCACTTGATGATCAACAATAAGGTTATCGCTGGTTCATATCGAAGTCCTTCACAGATCTTAGCAATCGTCGAGAACATTTAAGAGGTTCACATTTGTGATCCTCGATTGAATGGAAACTCTCGCCGTGGTCACATCAACCGCCCCGGACAAGAAGTGCTTTGGCAACTCCCCGTGGATTGCTTTAGTGGTCTCAAACGTCTACAATGTGAGGTGATGCTTCGTACCTCACACTCATTCAATCGATGTACTTCGGTACATCGTGTTATCTCACTTGTGGACTCATTCAGAACGCCTTTGTAAGAATTAGAGTGTGTTTTCACACTATGTTGTTAACACTTCGGTTCAAACTTGTAACTGCCGGAATCCGCTTATTACTAACCGTTTAAATGTTTTCTTCTTATGGAAGCTCGGGAGCGGAATGATCGCGTATTCTTCTCATGCTTACCAACATCATCACTAATGGAAGTTCTATCCAAAAGCAACACAACAAATGTAATGATTCTTCGTCAATACAGAGAATCTACAAAGTTAAAGACTTAAAGAACTTCATCAAGATTGACCAACGCCAAAAGAGCGTGGAGCATGTTGAAGAACGACGGAGACACCGAGCAGCGAAGGCACTTTGAGGCAGACTTGATGCGACAACAACAACATACTATCCCTTTCACCACAAAGAACAATGATCAAAGAACAAAGTTAATGATGACGTCAAAGCATAACCGTTCAAAGTAAACTATCTCTCTACACTGGGAGATTGTTTAAATCAAGGCAATTCTTCTCACAAGAAAGAAGAATGTCAGAAGACGTCAAAGCTACTATTACATCAACGCCTTCACCGTTTTTCATCACCAACACTTGAGTGTTTGTTACTCATATGTATTAACACTTGAGGGGGAGATTGTTGGAATCACTCCTAAACCTTATTCAAGTGTTAGTTACTAATATGTAATAGTTAGCTTATTATGGCCTTTATGTTTGTTATTAGCCTTAAGCTTATGTAGAAGGCCCATAAGCCTAGGCCTAGCCCAATAAGGAAAGGAAGGGAACTGGGAGTGCCCCTAGCTTTCCTCCTATAACAATTTGTAAACCTTCATTTGAAGGTTGGTTGTTCAAGTTTTCTTTTCACTCACTTTACGCATAACGTATATCTATATCGTGTGTGTGCGTTTGGATACTTGTTCAATCGCTTCTCTATCTTTCTTATAAGCTTGTGTGGTAAACTTGGACCTAACACCGCTTATGTTTCCAAACCCCACAAAAGGCTAAGCAATTCGACATGACATTTATCATATAAGAGTGTTGAAATATACGATCCCCAAATTATATAACGCCTAAATTATTATTATTATTTTAAATTGACCGACGGCCCTATTCGGGCCGCATTTTTACCGATTCGATCTATTTTGACCGATTCGCCGATTCGGCCGATTTTAACGCTAGTGTCGATTTTTTATCCCAATGACGTTGACGATTTTCAAAATCGACAAGGTATCGGGTCATTAATCCATTAATCGGGCGATTAATCACCGAAGTTGACCGATTTTTGCAAATATTGATGTTTGAAACCCGCTTCGAATTCGGTGGTTGAACTGCTTCCGTCGTAAAAACGGGTCAATTTAAACTTAGTCAACTCCGTCGGGTTTGAAGGCCCCTACCAACCCGATTTTCGGCGTGTATTATCAGTTTCGCTTTAAAATATATGTTTTCACCATTTCTTTTTAGTTTCAACGCTGGCTACGGCATCTTGTGACGATTAACCGGATAAATAAATCTCAATTAGACCTAATTCCATCAGCTTGTACTCTGGTTTCAACGGTCATCTCTGGTTCGCTTTCGATGGCTTTTATTGGTTAGCCAAACGGTGGCTTACACCGATCCGGTTGAACCATTTGGTCCGTCCGTTTTCAAAACTATTTATACCATTAACTTGTTAAATTGCATGGTGCCTTGTGTGTTTTATTAATTTGTATAATGTGTATAATAACATGTACTTTTTTCATTTTAGGGTGTTTTAAAAATAACATTAATTAGTGTGTTGAATTATTTTATATTTTGGATTATGTTGTAGCTTGTTTAAATTGTATATTATGAAAATTTTATTGT
>OU343222.1:9133300-9389238 GCA_910596185.1 Chrysanthemum makinoi
ATCATACTTGTGCAAGTGTATGTGGATGATCATTTTCGGATCCACTAAATAAGCTTGGTGTAGGGAATTTGAGGATCTAATGAAGGGAGGGAATTTGAATGAGTGCTATGGGGGAGCTTACTTTCTTTTGGGTCTCCAAGTTGTGAGAAACAAGATGGGATATTGTCAGTCAGATAAATATGTGAGGGACATGTTGAAGAGTATGGAAGGTGTCGGTGCCACAACACTTTATGAAGCTCCAAAGACAAAGCCAACAATGAACGGATCTTCCGGTGAATGTTCATTTATACAATCAATGATTGGTTCATTAATGTATCTAACGGCTTCAAGGCACGATATTACCTTTGCTGTGAGTGTTTGCTCTCGGAATCAAGTCACTCCACTTACTTCCCATCTCAATGCAGTCAAGAAGATCTTTAAGTACCTAAAAGGCCAACCTCATTTAGGCCTTTGGTACCCAAAAGAGTCTCCATTTAAGTTGGAAGCATATAGTGACAGTGATTATCTTTGGTGCAAATCGATAGGAGATCCACAACGGAGGCTGTCAATTCCTTGGAAAGAACTGATTTCTTGGCGATTGCAAGAAACAAACCATTGTGGCTACCTCAACTCTTGGCAGTATGTTTACATTTGCAAATTGTGGGACAGGTCCTTTGGATTCAAAATCAACTGCTGGATTATGGGTATAACTTCATGAACACAACTCTTTTTATTGATAATCAGAGTACCATATGCATTGTCAAATATCCAGTTTTTCATAGTAGAACCAAACATATCAAAATCAGGCACCACTTTATAAGAGATTCATATGAAAAACATTTGATAAATGTGACTAAAATCCATACAGATGACAATGTGGCAGATCTATTAACAAAAGCTTTTGATGGACCAAGGTTTCAACACCTTGTGGTCAATATAGGAATGCTTAACCCTTAACTGCAAAGTTTAAGGGGAGGCATAGTCCTTAGGGGAGGCATATGCCTCATGAGAGGATTTTCTTCTGTAGTGTTTTCTTTACTTTGTTTATATGTTAGTTTCTTAGTTAAAAAACTAACTTTCTTTTCTTGGGTTTGTTGAATTTTTTGATGGTTTTTAACTCACCAGATATACCTTGTGTATATCAAAGAGTTGACTAGTCCAAAGGGTACAGCTTTGGTAAAGACACATCAAATCTGTTGATAGCTGTAATGGTTTGCTCAAAATCATAGGGTTTGCAACCACCCATGCTTAATTTCTGAGTGTTGTATGGTCATCAATTCACCATGGTCTATTCCTTTTTGGAATCTAAGAATTGGCTAGCCCACATGTATATGGCTTGTGGTAAAGGCAAGCGCATTCATATTTGGTTATCAATTCACCAATTCAAGAATTGACTAGTCTGAGCAAGCGACTACGGTAAAGACACATCAAATCGTTTATATGGTTTACGGTTTGCCAATAAATCAGATGGTTATCAGTGTACCATAGTTTTCGAACTTAAACATTTGGCTACTCCAGTAGTGATGGCTATTGGTAAAGAGACATCAAATCCATTATTTTTGATGATTCACCTCTCACAGGAGTTCACACACCTAGATGTGATGAGAATAGTATGCAACTGATAAGTATTGATGTACACTTTGTCTTGTGTTGCTGCAAAGACCTGGAGTTTCAAAGATTGGTCATCATAGAGATGAGATTATAATTGGTTCTTTGCCTCTGATGTTTGAGAACAATCCTCTAGTACTGCAGTCTCTAAGATCTTTCAAGGTTAGGAAACTGGAACTTAACCAAGTCAAATTCCAATTTAGGGGAGGATTGTTGGGAATTATGTGAGAGTAAATTTGCGTCATTCTGCTGAAGTTTACGCTAAAGTAGAAGAGAATGCTGAAGAAGGATTAGCGAGTAAAAGCGTTGCCGTGTTACTGCTGAAGGGAGAAAAGCTGACTAAGATCAGCATGCGCTTTATGAATTAAATGCTAACTCATTATTATTCTTGAATTTCCCAAGGTTAGCATGGGTTTTATTGTACTGCTCAAATAGTATTTAATGTATTAGTCATTAAATGCATGCTTGCATGCTTAGTCGATTGAGTTGTAATAGTTTAGGGTTCCTTGTCTATAAAAGGAACTTAATAGTTTGTAATAGATAACAAGTCAAAACATAGAGTTTCAGTTAATAAAAAGATCCATAGAGGATCTAAGTGTTCTTAGTTATAACAACTTGTGTGTGTTTTCATTCCGCTATAGAATACGAGTTGTAGAGATTTTCTATTAGTTTACTTATGATTACATAGGTAACACTAATGATCCGAGAGTGCTCAAGATCTGTCAAGGTCTGTGTGTTTGAGTTCAACACCTCACCAAGAAATTGCATCAATGGATGTTACTCCTAACATCAATGAACTCAAAGAGGCTTCTGGGTCAGATGATGTCATTCTATGTTTCAAGTTATGTTTCTCTCAAGAGATCACGGATGGTCTGATAGAATTAAAGTTCTGTTTTGACTGTATCAGACCATCTACCAGTAAAATGTTCAATTATATTAACAATTAAAGTATAAACAGCATTAGAAACTTGAGAACCATTTTTTACTTTTGGTATTAAGGATTTGTTGTTTGATCTTCTCTGGAAAGATAATTATCCCACCATCCTTTTAATTGACCAAGTAAAACTGCTACAATCATTTTAGCACTTGCTTTTATCATCATTATTATTATTATTATTATTAGCAATAGTTTTATCATCTACTAGTTGCAGGGGTTGCGGATAGTTGTAGTCCTCCTGTGTGAACAATATTACATTGATTAGCAATAGGTGGTGTTACGTGTGAAGAAGGAAATGCTATGAAGATGAATGAATATAATTAGATATTTGGTTATTATCATGTCTAAAAAATAAGATTAAATAAAGCTTTAATTTAACTAGACTATAAATTTAAGGATATAAGGATATGTGCATGTGAATATTGGATGCAAAATGCCAGGTCTTGTCTTATTGAAGGGCCATTTTTGTCACAATGCTAAATATCAACGGTTTTGTGTTATCTCCCCAACTTTTTTGTTAAATACTGAAATGATTACTCTGCACCGGGAAGAAGAAGAGACCTTGAATTAAATGGAGATAATTATACCTAATGATGCCTTTCGTTTGTCTTATTGGGTACATTTTTCTGTAACGGGGTATATATAATTGTATTTATTTAGCAAATCTAAATTAATACTATCTCAACCATACATTTTGCATACAATTAATCATCACCCCTCACCAAGAAATTGCATCAATGGATGTTACTCCTAACATCAATGAACTCAAAGAGGCTTCAGATTCGGATGATGTCATTCTATGTTTCAAGTTATGTTTCTCTCAAAGAGATCGGATGGTCGATACAATTAAAGTTCTTTTGGTATAGGATCTATCAAATTTTCAATTATATTAACAATTAAAGTATAAACAGACATTAGAAACTTGAGAACGATTTTCTGCTGTATTAAGGTTTTGTTTCTTCTCTGGAAAGATAATTATCCCACCATCCTTTTAATTGACCAGTAACTACTCATTTTAGCAGTTTATCATCATTATTATTATTATTATTAGCAATAGTTTTATCATCTACTAGTTGCAGGGGTTGCGGATAGTTGTAGTCCTCCTGTTTGAACAATATTCTGTTGATTAGCAATAGGTCGGTGTTCGTGTCGAAGAAGGAAATGCTATGAAGATGAATGAATATAATTAGATATTTGGTTATTATCATGTCTAAAAAATAAGATTAAATAAAGGTTTAGTTTAAATAGACTATAAATTTAAGGATATAAGGATATGTGCATGTGAATATTGGTACGCAAATGCCATGCCTTGTCTTATTGAAGGGTCATTTTGTCACAATGCTAAATATCAACGGTTTTGTGTTATCTCCCCAACTTTTTGTTAAATCTTTGATGATTACTGGGAAGGAAGAAGAGACCTTGAATTAAATGGAGATAATTATACCTAATGATGCCTTCGTTTGTCTTATTGGGTACATTTTTATCTAACAGGGTATATCTTAATTGTATTTATAGTACACAAATCTAAGTGTCTAATACTATCTCAACCATACATTTTGCATACAATTAATCATCACCCCTCACCAAGAAATTGCATCAATGGATGTTACTCCTAACATCAATGAACTCAAAGAGGCTTCTGGTTTGAGATGATGTCATTCTATGTTTCAAGTTATGTTTCTCTCAAGAGATCACGGATGGTCTGATATAATTAAAGTTCGGTTTATATCAGGACCATCTACCAATAAAATGTTCAATTATATTAACAATTAAAGTATAAAACGCAGAAACTTGAGAACCATTTTCTGTTTTTACTGTATTAAGAACCTCTTTTTGATCTTCTCTGGAAAGATAATTATCCCACCATCCTTTTAATTGACCAGTAAAACCTGCTACAATCATATTAGCAACAGTTTTATCATCATTATTATTAATCTTAGCTATAGTTTTATCATCTACTAGTTGCAGGGGTTGCGGATAGTTGTAGTCCTCCTGTTTGAACAATATTCTGTTTAAACAATATTCTGTTGATTAGCAATAGGTCGGTGTTCGTGTCAAAGAAGGAAATGCTATGAAGATGAATGAATATAATTAGATATTTGGTTATTATCATGTCTAAAAAAATAAGATTAAATAAAGCTTTAATTTAAATAGACTATAAATTTAAGGATATAAGGATATGATGCATGTGAATATGGGCGCAAAATGCCATGCCTTGTCTTATTGGGGCCATTTTGTCACAATACTAAATATCAGGTTTTGTGTTATCTCCCAACTTTTTGTTAAATCTTTGAAATGATTACTCACCGGGAAGAAGAAGAGACCTTGAATTAAATGGAAATAATTATACCTAATGATGCCTTTCGTTTGTCTTATTGGGTACATTTTCCTGTAACATGGTATATCTTAATTGTATTTATAGTACACAAATCTAAGTGTCTAATACTATCTCAACCATACATTTTGCATACAATTAATCATCACCCCTCACCAAGAAATTGCATCAATGGATGTACTCAACATCAATGAACTCAAAGAGGCTTAAGGTCGGATGATGTCATTCTATGTTTCAAGTTATGTTTCTCTCAAGAGATCAAGGATGGTCTGATAGAATTAAAGTTCTGTTTTGACTGTATCAGACCATCTACCAGTAAAATGTTCAATTATATTAACAATTAAAGTATAAACAACATTAGAAACTTGAGAACCATTTTGTTTTGTATGTGGAATTTGTTGTTTGATCTTCTCTGGAGAAAATTATCCCACCATCCTTTTAATTGACCGAGAAAACCTGCTACAATCATATTAGCAACAGTTTTATCATCATTATTATTAATCTTAGCTATAGTTTTATCATCTACTAGTTGCAGGGGTTTGGGATAGTTGTAGTCCTCTGTTTGAACAATATTCGTTTTAAACAATATTCGTTGATTAGCAATAGATTAGGTGTTAGGTGTCAAAGAAATGCTATGAAGATGAATGAATATAATTAGATATTTGGTAATTATCATGTCTAAAAAATAAGATTAAATAAAGCTTTAATTTAAATAGACTATAAATTTAAGGATATAAAGATATGTGCATGTGAATATTGGCTGCAAAATGCCATGCCTTGTCTTATTGAAGGGCCATTTTTGTCACAATGCTAAATATCAACGGTTTTGGGTTATCTCCCCAACTTTTTTGTTAAATACTGAAATGATTACTCTTCACCGGGAAGAAGAAGAGACCTTAAATTAAATGGAGATAATTATACCTAATGATGCCTTTCGTTTGTCTTATTGGGTACATTTTCCTGTAAAAGGGTATATCTTAATTGTATTTATAGTACACAAATCTAAGTGTCTAATACTATCTCAACCATACATTTTGCATACAATTAATCATCACCCCTCACCAAGAAATTGCATCAATGGATGTATACTAACATCAATGAACTCAAAGAGGCTTCGGGTGAATGATGTCATTCTATGTTTCAAGTTATGTTTCTCTCAGAGATCACGGATGGTCGATACAATTAAAGTTCTGTTTTGGTATGGACCATCTACCAGTAAATGTTCAATTATATTAACAATGTATAAACGCATTAGAAACTTGAGAACCATTTTCTATTTTGATCAGTAAGGACTGTTGTTTGATCTTCTCTGGAAAGATAATTATCCCACCATCCTTTTAATTGACCATGAAAGCTACAATCATTTTAGCAACAGTTTTATCATCATTATTATTATTCTTAGCTATAGTTTTATCATCTACTAGTTCTGGGGTTCGGATAGTTGTAGTCCTCTGTTTGAACAATACATTTGAAAAATATTATGTTGATTAGCAATTAGGTGTTAGTGTCAAAGAAGAAATGCTATGAAGATGAATGAATATAATTAGATATTTGGTTATTATCATGTCTAAAAAATAAGATTAAATAAAGCTTTAATTTAAATAGACTATAAATTTAAGGATATAAGGATATGTGCATGTGAATATTGGCTGCAAAATGCCATGCCTTGTCTTATTGAAGGGCCATTTTTGTCACAATGCTAAATATCAGGTTTGTGTTATCTCCCAACTTTTTTTAAATACTGAAATGATTACTCTGCACCGGGAGGAAGAAGAGACCTTGAATTAAATGAAGATAATTATACCTAATGATGCCTTTCGTTTGTCTTATTGGGTACATTTTCCTGAGGGGTATATCTTAATTGTATTTATAGTACACAAATCTAAGTGTCTAATACTATCTCAACCATACATTTTGCATATAATTAATCATCACCCCTCACCAAGAAATTGCATCAATGGATGTTACTCCTAACATCAATGAACTCAAAGAGGCTTCTGGGTCAGATGATGTCATTCTATGTTTCAAGTTATGTTTCTCTCAAGAGATCACGGATGGTCTGATATAATTAAAGTTCTGTTTTGACTATATCAGACCATCTACCAGTAAAATGTTCAATTATATTAACAATTAAAGTATAAACAACATTAGAAACTTGAGAACCATTTTCTGTTTTGATGTATTAGGGGATCTGTTGTTTGATCTTCTCACGGAAAGATAATTATCCCACCATCCTTTTAATTGACCATAAAACTGCTACAATCATATTAGCAGTTTATCATCATTATTATTAATCTTAGCTATAGTTTTATCATCTACTAGTTGCAGGGGTTGCGGATAGTTGTAGTCCTCCTGTTTGAACAATATTCTGTTTAAACAATATTCTGTTGATTAGCAATAGGTCGGTGTTCGTGTCAAAGAAGGAAATGCTATGAAGATGAATGAATATAATTAGATATTTGGTAATTATCATGTCTAAAAAATAAGATTAAATAAAGCTTTAATTTAAATAGACTATAAATTTAAGGATATAAAGATATGTGCATGTGAATATTGGTACGCAAAATGCCATGCCTTGTCTTATTGAAGGGCCATTTTTGTCACAATGCTAAATATCAACGGTTTTGGGTTATCTCCCCAACTTTTTTGTTAAATACTGAAATGATTACTCTTCACCGGGAAGAAGAAGAGACCTTAAATTAAATGGAGATAATTATACCTAATGATGCCTTTCGTTTGTCTTATTGGGTACATTTTCCTGTAAAAGGGTATATCTTAATTGTATTTATAGTACACAAATCTAAGTGTCTAATACTATCTCAACCATACATTTTGCATACAATTAATCATCACCCCTCACCAAGAAATTGCATCAATGGATGTTACTCCTAACATCAATGAACTCAAAGAGGCTTCTGGGTCAGATGATGTCATTCTATGTTTCAAGTTATGTTTCTCTCAAGAGATCACGGATGGTCTGATACAATTAAAGTTCTGTTTTGACTGTATCAGACCATCTACCAGTAAAATGTTCAATTATATTAACAATTAAAGTATAAACAGCATTAGAAACTTGAGAACCATTTTCTATTTTGACTGTATTAAGGACTGTTGTTTGATCTTCTCTGGAAAGATAATTATCCCACCATCCTTTTAATTGACCAGTAAAACCTGCTACAATCATTTTAGCAACAGTTTTATCATCATTATTATTATTCTTAGCTATAGTTTTATCATCTACTAGTTGCAGGGGTTGCGGATAGTTGTAGTCCTCCTGTTTGAACAATATTCTGTTTGAAAAATATTATGTTGATTAGCAACAGGTCGGTGTTCGTGTCAAAGAAGGAAATGCTATGAAGATGAATGAATATAATTAGATATTTGGTTATTATCATGTCTAAAAAAATAAGATTAAATAAAGCTTTAATTTAAATAGACTATAAATTTAAGGATATAAGGATATGTGCATGTGAATATTGGCGAAAATGCCATGCCTTGTCTTATTGAAGGGCCATTTTTGTCACAATGCTAAATATCAACGGTTTTGTGTTTTACTCTCCCAACTTTTTGTTAAATCTGAAATGATTACTCTGCTCCGAGAAGAAGAAGAGACCTTGAATTAAATGGAGATAATTATACCTAATGATGCCTTTCGTTTGTCTTATTGGGTACATTTTTATCTAACAGGGTATATCTTAATTGTATTTATAGTACACAAATCTAAGTGTCTAATACTATCTCAACCATACATTTTGCATACAATTAATCATCACCCCTCACCAAGAAATTGCATCAATGGATGTTACTCCTAACATCAATGAACTCAAAGAGGCTTCTGGGTCAGATGATGTCATTCTATGTTTCAAGTTATGTTTCTCTCAAGAGATCACGGATGGTCTGATACAATTAAAGTTCTGTTTTGACTATATCAGACCATCTACCAGTAAAATGTTCAATTATATTAACAATTAAAGTATAAACAGCATTAGAAACTTGAGAACCATTTTCTATTTTGACTGTATTAAGGACTGTTGTTTGATCTTCTACGGAAAGATAATTATCCACCATCCTTTTAATTGACCATTAAAAACACCTACCTACAATCATTTTAGCAACGGTTTATCATCATTATTATTATTTTTAGCTAAAGTTTTATCATCTACTAGTTGCAGGGGTTGCGGATAGTTGTAGTCCTCCTGTTTGAACAATATTCTGTTTGAAAAATATTCTGTTGATTAGCAATAGGTCGGTGTTCGTGTCAAAGAAGGAAATGCTATGAAGATGAATGAATATAATTAGATATTTGGTTATTATCATGTCTAAAAAAATAAGATTAAATAAAGCTTTAATTTAAATAGACTATAAATTTAAGGATATAAGGATATGTGCATGTGAATATTGGCTGCAAAATGCCATGCCTTGTCTTATTGAAGGGCCATTTTTGTCACAATGCTAAATATCAACGGTTTTGGGTTATCTCCCCAACTTTTTTGTTAAATACTGAAATGATTGCTCTGCACCGGGAAGAAGAAGAGACATTGAATTAAATGGAGATAATTATACCTAATGATGCCTTTCGTTTGTCTTATTGGGTACATTTTCCTGTAACAGGGTATATCTTAATTGTATTTATAGTACACAAATCTAAGTGTCTAATACTATCTCAACCATACATTTTGCATATAATTAATCATCACCCCTCACCAAGAAATTGCATCAATGGATGTTACTCCTAACATCAATGAACTCAAAGAGGCTTCTGGGTCAGATGATGTCATTCTATGTTTCAAGTTATGTTTCTCTCAAGAGATCACGGATGGTCTCATACAATTAAAGTTCTGTTTTGACTTTATCAGACCATCTACCAGTAAAATGTTCAATTTTATTAACAATTAAAGTATAAACAGCATTAGAAACTTGAGAACCATTTTCTGTTTTGATTGTATTAAGGACTGTTGTTTGATCTTCTCTAGAAAGATAATTATCCCACCATCCTTTTAATTGACCAGTAAAACCTGCTACAATCATTTTAGCACCAGTTTATCATCATTATTGTTATTCTTAGTAGTAGTTTTATCATCTACTAGTTGCAGGGGTTGCGGTTAGTTGTAGTCCTCCTATTTGAACAATATTCTGTTGATTAGCAATAGGTCGGTGTTCGTGTCGAAGAAGGAAATGCTATGAAGATGAATGAATATAATTAGATATTTGGTTATTATCATGTCTAAAAAATAAGATTAAATAAAGCTTTAATTTAAATAGACTATAAATTTAAGGATATAAGGATATGTGCATGTGAAAATTGGCTGCAAAATGCCATGCCTTGTCTTATTGAAGGGCCATTTTTGTCACAATGCTAAATATCAACGGTTTTGTGTTATCTCCCCAACTTTTTTGTTGAATACTGAAATGATTACACTGCACCGGGAAGAAGAAGAGACCTTGAATTAAATGGAAATAATTATACCTAATGATGCCTTTAGTTTGTCTTATTGGGTACATTTTCCTGTAACAGGGTATATCTTAATTGTATTTATAGTACACAAATCTAAGTGTCTAATACTATCTCAACCATACATTTTGCATACAATTAATCATCACCCCTCACCAAGAAATTGCATCAATGGATGTTACTCCTAACATCAATGAACTCAAAGAGGCTTCTGGGTCAGATGATGTCATTCTATGTTTCAAGTTATGTTTCTCTCAAGAGATCACGGATGGTCTGATACAATTAAAGTTCTGTTTTGACTGTATCAGACCATCTACCAGTAAAATGTTCAATTACATTAACAATTAAAGTATAAACAGCATTAGAAACTTGAGAACCATTTTCTGTTTTGATTGTATTAAGGACTGTTGTTTGATCTTCTCTAGAAAGATAATTATCCCACCATCCTTTTAATTGACCAGTAAAACCTGCTACAATCATTTTAGCAACAGTTTATCATCATTATTGTTATTCTTAGTAGTAGTTTTATCATCTACTAGTTGCAGGGGTTGCGGTTAGTTGTAGTCCTCCTATTTGAACAATATTCTGTTGATTAGCAATAGGTCGGTGTTCGTGTCGAAGAAGGAAATGCTATGAAGATGAATGAATATAATTAGATATTTGGTTATTATCATGTCTAAAAAATAAGATTAAATAAAGCTTTAATTTAAATAGACTATCAATTTAAGGATATAAGGATATGTGCATGTGAATATTGGCTGCAAAATGCCATGCCTTGTCTTATTGAAGGGTCATTTTGTCACAATGCTAAATATCAACGGTTTTGTGTTATCTCCCCAACTTTTTGTTGAAATGATTACTACGCGGGAAGAAGAAGTGACCTTGAATTAAATGGAAATAATTATACCTAATGATGCCTTTAGTTTGTCTTATTGGGTACATTTTCCTGTAACAGGGTATATCTTAATTGTATTTATAGTACACAAATCTAAGTGTCTAATACTATCTCAACCATACATTTTGCATACAATTAATCATCACCCCTCACCAAGAAATTGCATCAATGGATGTTACTCCTAACATCAATGAACTCAAAGAGGCTTCTGGGTTAGATAATGTCATTCTATGTTTCAAGTTATGTTTCTCTCAAGAGATCACGGATGGTCTGATACAATTAAAGTTCTGTTTTGACTGTATGTCGACCATCTACCAGTAAAATGTTCAATTATATTAACAATTAAAGTATAAACAGCATTAGAAACTTGAGAACCATTTTCTGTTTTGATTGTATTAAGGACTGTTGTTTGATCTTCTCTAGAAAGATAATTATCACACCATCCTTTTAATTGACCAGTAAAACCTGCTACAATCATTTTAGCAACAGTTTATCATCATTATTATTATTCTTAGCAGTAGTTTTATCATCTACTAGTTGCAGGGGTTGCGGTTAGTTGTAGTCCTCCTATTTGAACAATATTCTGTTGATTAGCAATAGGTCGGTGTTCGTGTCGAAGAAGGAAATGCTATGAAGATGAATGAATATAATTAGATATTTGGTTATTATCATGTCTAAAAAATAAGATTAAATAAAGCTTTAATTTAAATAGACTATAAATTTAAGGATATAAGGATATGTGCATGTGAATATTGGCTGCAAAATGCCATGCCTTGTCTTATTGAAGGGCCATTTTTGTCACAATGCTAAATATCAACGGTTTTGTGTTATCTCCCCAACTTTTTTGTTAAATACCGAAATGATTACTCTGCACCGGGAAGAAGAAGAGACCTTGAATTAAATGGAGATAATTATACCTAATGATGCCTTTCGTTTGTCTTATTGGGTACATTTTCCTGTAACATGGTATATCTTAATTGTATTTATAGTACACAAATCTAAGTGTCTAATACTATCTCAACCATACATTTTGCATACAATTAATCATCACCCCTCACCAAGAAATTGCATCAATGGATGTTACTCCTAACATCAATGAACTCAAAAAGGCTTCTGGGTCAGATGATGTCATTCTATGTTTCAACTTATGTTTCTCTCAAGAGATCACGGATGGTTTGATACAATTAAAGTTCTGTTTTGACTGTATTAGACCATCTACTAGTAAAATGTTCAATTATATTAACAATTAAAGTATAAACAGCATTAGAAACTTGAGAACCATTTTCTGTTTTGACTGTATTAAGGACTGTTGTTTGATCTTCCCTGGAAAGATAATTATCCCACCATCCTTTTAATTGACCAGTAAAACCTGCTACAATCATTTTAGCAACAGTTTTATCATCATTATTATTATTCTTAGCAATAGTTTTATCATCTACTAGTTGCAGGGGTTGCGGATAGTTGTAGTCCTCCTGTTTGAACAATATTCTATTGATCTTTTTTCATTAATAAATATAGTTAAATTAAAATCATCCATTTATGTTTTTATAATATAATTATGTATGAGACAAAGTCAAAGTATGTTCATTTCATTCTATGTAATTAATTATTAGTTTTCATTAATGTCTATACTATAATTACTATCATCCTATAATGTATTTAGATTCATGTTACAAATATTTGAAAAAAATAAAAACATGTCTTAAAGATTAAATGTAATTTATTGTTCTAAATAATAAAGTGTTTTCACATCACTCAAGTATTTCATTGATCTTTTTCCATCAATTTATTTTAACGAGTCATTTTGACCCGTGCGTTGCACACGGGCTAATCTAAATGTGGAAGACGTGATGCTTGTGACAATTTTTTCCCTATTTGATTTACATTTGCATAATTTTGGTTTTAGTTTTGGCTATTTGATTGGACTTAGCAACTATGTAGTAAATAATGACAATTTAAAATAGTCTTTTCAATTGCATTTTTTAAATTTGCATAAGTTGCATAAGTGAGTATTTGCCTATTTATTTGACACTATTATCATGCTTAGATTTGAAAAAATTTGCATTCTGATATAATTACACAATTTCAAATGCTAGAGAACTTGATCACTCTTTCAGGTTCTCCTAAATTGAATGATTCCATGCGTATTTAGTTTATTCAGCAGGCTGGCGAAGATGATGTGTTGTCAAAATTGCTTATTGCTGATTGTGAGCATTTGAGGAGGGCAATGGCAAGAAACCGAGGTATGATTGCGAACATGAAAGCCCTAGGTAATGAAGTGGTTGCTTTGGATGTGCTTGAAGCGCTACTGAAAACTCAGGAGAGACATCGGGAATTACTTCATAAGTTAGCAAACTTGTTTTTTGAAGCAAAGGTCGGTGTTCGTGTCGAAGAAGGAAATGCTATGAAGATGAATGAATATAATTAGATATTTGGTTATTATCATGTCTAAAAAATAAGATTAAATAAAGCTTTAATATAAATAGACTATAAATTTAAGGATATAAGGATATGTGTATGTGAATATTGGCTGCAAAATGCCATGCCTTGTCTTATTGAAGGGCCATTTTTGTCACAATGCTAAATATCAACGGTTTTGGGTTATCTCCCCAACTTTTTTGTTAAATACTGAAATGATTGCTCTGCACCGGGAAGAAGAAGAGACATTGAATTAAATGGAGATAATTATACCTAATGATGCCTTTCGTTTGTCTTATTGGGTACATTTTCCTGTAACAGGGTATATCTTAATTGTATTTATAGTACACAAATCTAAGTGTCTAATACTATCTCAACCATACATTTTGCATATAATTAATCATCACCTCACCAAGAAATTGCATCAATGGATGTTACTCCTAACATCAATGAACTCAAAGAGGCTTCGGGTGGGATGATGTCATTCTATGTTTCAACTTATGTTTCTCTCAAGAGATCACGGATGGTTTGATACAATTAAAGTTACTTTTTGGTACTTGTATCGGACCATCTACCAGATAAAATGTTCAATTATATTAACAATTAAAGTATAAACAGCATTAGAAACTTGAGAACCATTTTCTGTTTTGACTGTATTAAGGACTGTTGTTTGATCTTCTCTAGAAAGATAATTATCCCACCATCCTTTTATTTGACCAGTAAAACTTGCTACAATCATTTTAGCAACAGTTTTATCATCATTATTATTATTCTTAGCAACTGTTTTATCATCTAGTAGTTGCAGGGGTTGTGGATAGTTGTAGTCCTCCTGTTTGAACAATATTATGTTGATGAATTATGATTATATGATGATTAGAGGTTGTTTATGTAATATTATTATAGACATTCGATTATGTACTAAGTGCATGTTATAATTATGTGGTTAAGATGTTAGCTATGGAAAGTAAGGAAGATGGTGAAGGATGATGATGATAGCATAGCCTGGAGCTAAGGTAAGTAAACCGGTTATAAGCTAGCATTATGTGGATTTCATGTGTTATGTGTTATGTGCTTATAATTGTTAAGCTTATTGTATGATTGATGTGTAAGTGTTATATGTAAGTGTTGGGCCTAGCTAGCGAGAAAGATAGACTAGCTCGGGAGTGGGCTAGTAACGAGTAATTGATGTTAAGAGGCCTAAGGTATGCGTTAGTGGTTCATAATGCGAAGATTGGATAGTTATGTTGTGTATGATACTTGAATGATATATCATGATAGATTATACCCGCTTTACTTACTAAGCGAAAGCTTATGGTTTAGTTATTTAACCGTTTTGTAGGTTGAATTGTGAAGAAGGCAAATCGATTGGAAAAGGCTTAAGGATTGGAAGAGTGTATGTTAGAAGGTTGTTTTCCGGAAAATTGGTCAAAAGTACACAAAAGGCTTAAGGATTGGAAGAGCTTAGGTAGAATACCGAGCTCGAAGTCAAAGTTGTTCCCCGGTAGTTTTAATGGGTTAAATATTTGTAATGTCAAGTCTTTGAAATGGTTTAACACTCATTTCATAGGTCCTAAAGCATGTTAAAGGGTTATGTTTAAATGGTGTATGCAAATAGGTCAAAACGGGTGTTTGGCATAACACCCGTTACTTTGTAAAGCACGTTTCCGTAGGTCAATATGACCAAGTTTATGCATATATTTGATGTTTATAATGTTTTAATGATTTCTGGAAGTTTTGGTGTTATGACATGTTATAGAAGTTGTTTTCCGGAAAATTGGTCAAAAGTACACAAAAGGGTTCTGCAGAAAAAGGGGTGTTTGGGCAAGGTCTATTTTAACCCATTTTGGGTCAAACGGGTTAAGAATGTTTGGAAAAACAATGTATATGGTTAAGTGTTTGTAAAGTGGTTAAAATAGTTGGAGAACTATTTGGAGAACTAGTGGAGAACTAGTTTGGAGAACTAGTGGAGAACTAGTTTGGAGAACTAGTTGGAGAACTAGTCGAAGTCAGTTTTTGAAAAATCATATCTTTTTACCCGTAAGTCGTCACAGGTCTTGCCACCCGTCATTTCGAAGGTAATTGAGTCTAGTCTCATGTAAAAATAATTTCAATGGTCAGTTTGTTACAGAATTATATCAGTTCAACGATTAGCAACAACAGGTCAGTTTTTAGTTAAATCGTTTATGCGTAAAAGTTTAAATTTCAATGATTTTAAGTCGTGTCGTTCACGGGGTGTTACAACTTGGTATCAGAGCTTCGGTTTAAGTGAATTAGGTTTCCACTATAGGTTGCCTAGTCTTAAACCACTCGTAGAAGCGTTGAACGTAAGTGTTAGTGATGCGGAAAGTAATCGTTAAGTATGAGATGGATTATGTATTTTGTGAGATGAGTTTATTGATGTTAAGTGATGAATGTGTGTTATAGTGTTGATGTGTATGAGATGTAAGTCCGCAGAAGACTTAAAGTGTTTGAATGATTAGTTAGTCGTGCACCTCGGTTGGTGTCGGTGATTGTGTTGTGTTTATATGCATGTATGATAGAGTAATGGTAATGGAATGCGAATAAAAATGGTAAGTGGTATTAGAGATGGGCTAATAAGTGAATTAAAGTTTTATGATGCCTTAGTTATAAGGTAGACTAGTATTTGCGGCTAATTAGAATGTTGATGCTTAGACATAGATGATTATGCAATGTGATATGTGAGCCATAGACTATATGAATTGATTATGACTACGAATGTTTTAACACTTGTTGGATAAGTGTTGAATGTTATTGTTTATGTGATGTTAAGTCTATGGTAATTTATTATATGTCTAAGTAAAACATAAATGTTCCTGATAGCATGATGCATAGAAGTGTATGAGATAAAGTAAGAGATGATTAGTGAAGCATGTTTCTAGCTTGGTGCTTAGAAAGACATGATTGAGTTTGATTGCGATTGTTGTATTAGAATGAATGATTGGATATGATAATGAATAAGATGTTTGAAGCATGATTTCTTACACGCTTAATTAAAATGAGAAAAGTTGAAGTGTATAGTTAAGACGTGATGAGATCATGTTACATATAAAACATGATGAGTAAAATGCTTTAGTAATAAATGTTTAAGCGTGATGAGTAAAATTGGTGAATGAGATAGAGTTGCGCTAGAATTCATAGTGATATGAAGTGCGCTAGAAAGAATTGTAAAACATGAATCTAATCATGTTAATATATTGGAATGTGTATGATGAGATTAATGAGAGTGTTATAGAATAAACCTATGTAAGGTTTTTATGCGTAAAAGTTCAGAAAATGGTCAACAAGGGGTTGACGGGTAATAGTAATAGTGCGTTGTGAGAACACAAAGCAAATGTGTGAATTGCAAATGGACAAGCACCAAATAGACCTTTTCTAAAATAAAAATGACTCATGTGAATGTGTGAGTCAACTTGAGGTTGACGGATGATTAGTAGATTGCATTGTGAGAATGCAAGTATAATAACTGACAAGTATTATATAGAACTTGTCTTGATAAAAGTAAAAGTGATAGTGGGAGTTGAGATTGCATGAGCCAATGAGATAGTAGTATGTACTTAATGATAAAAGTACATGAAAGATAAAATGAGTAAAGATGTTAAAGTAAACATAGCTTGGATCTGATGCTCTAGTTTTGGTATCCTTCGGGATAGCCAAGCTTGCCTTTTATGGCATGTGTTTTGGCATCCTTTAGGATGGCCTAGCTTGCCTTCATGGCCTGGTTGTTTAGCTTGCCTTCGCGGCATGGTTGTTAGCTTGCCTTCATGGCATGGTTGTTTAGCTTGCCTTCGCAGCATGGTTGTTAGCTTGCCTTCATGGCATGGTTGTTAGCTTGTCTTCATGGCATGGTTGTTTAGATTGCTTTTGCGGCATGGTTGTTAGCTTGCCTTCACGGCATGGATGATAGCTTGCCTTTTATGGCATGTTGTTTAGCTTGCCTTCATGGCATGGATGAAAGTTAGAGAGATTGGATCCAATGCTTGAAAAGATGAAAAGTATAGTAAGTATGATTGTTATGTCGGAAGTGTGTAAGTAGGATGATTTATGATCTCCTTACTTAAATGGATTGGGAGGCCTTTTCATCTAAATAATGAAGTTGTAAATCGCCGAACCACAATTTTATAATTCCTTACTTACATAGATTGGGACGCCCTTTTATGTAAATAAAGAATTGTAAATGAGTGGACTTATGTGTAGCCGATATGACATGAGTACGGGTAGAGCAATGAGAAAGTGAAAATTAAAACAAGTTAGACATCATATGAAATGAGATTAGATGTGAAGGAAAATTTATAGCAGCGTTAAGGTTATATGTGAAACCTTAAAATAGACACCTAGAATGAGTTTGACATTAAGTAGAATGTGAAGTTGACCAGTTTATGACTTAAGGTCATGTTAGTGCATTAATGAATGTTGTGGAAATAGTGTTGAAGCTTGACCTATATAAAGTCAATTAGTAGATGTTTCCGGATGACAAGTCGTCATTGTGGGAAATTTTAGATAAGCTTGTGATGTGAAGTGTTGTTTATAGTGGATTATGATTAATGATTGTATTATAGTAAGGTTTGAATTGCAAGATCATCTAGATTGTGGCAATAAAATGACTAAGGATTTGAAGTATGAGAATAGGGGTATGTTGTGAATGAGTTTTGGATAGTAATAGAAGAGATTTCGAGGACAAAATCTAAATAAGGGGGTAGAATTGTTAGACCCGTTTCCCGGGTACTGGGACCCCACCCTAGATGAAAATGGACCAAAGGCCTTATGTGATTGGCTAGTCAATGAATGTTATATTGTAGTCAACCCGATAGTCAAACTAATAGTCAACAAATGTTGTGTTATAGTTATTGAAAGTAGAGGAACCTAAGTTGCTATATTGTAAACTTGTTATACAAGTATTTAGTGACCCAAATTATAAAGAATGGGGCTTGAGGGACCATTTATGTCAAATGGCAAAAGATGTCATCTAAAAATGTCTGGACCCTTCTTCACTTATCATCATATTTCTAGAAATATTAAGAGTGTGGTATGTGTCGTGATAGAGAAAAGGAGGGAAAAAGGGGAAATGGTCTTGAGGCCAAATTGATGAAGAATTAAGGTGGTGTATCAAGTGTTGAAGCCTTAATAATGATCTTTATGAAAGTGAGTATTCAATTGGTGAATTAATTATGAATTAAAAGTTAGGGTTCTTATACCCAAGATTGGGGGTTATGGGTAATTGAACTTTTAAACACTAATTATGATGTTATAGTGTAATTGGTTAAAACCCCTTTGGTTGAATTGAAGGAATATGGGTAAATTTGGGATATGATCATTATATGATCATGTAAATAATTAAAGAGTTATAGTAAATGATGGGATGAACTTATTATGTGTTAAAGTTGAGTAATTTATGGGTTGGATCATCATATAATCAAAATATGATTATATGATGATTAGAGGTTGTTTATGTAATATTATTATAGACATTCGATTATGTACTAAGTGCATGTTATAATTATGTGGTTAAGATGTTAGCTATGGAAAGTAAGGAAGATGGTGAAGGATGATGATGATAGCTTAGCCTGGAGCTAAGGTAAGTAAACCGGTTATAAGCTAGCATTATGTGGATTTCATGTGTTATGTGTTTTGTGCTTATAATTGTTAAGCTTATTGTATGATTGATGTGTAAGTGTTATATGTAAGTGTTGGGCCAAGCTAGCGAGAAAGATAGACTAGCTCGGGAGTGGGCTAGTAACGAGTAATTGATGTTAAGAGGCCTAAGGTATGCGTTAGTGGTTAAATGCGCGAAGATTGGATAGTTATGTTGTGTATGATACTTGAATGATATATCATGATAGATTATACCCGCTTTACTTACTAGCTTATGGTTTAGTTGTTTAACCGTTTTGTAGGTTCAATTTTGAAGAAGGCAAAGCGATTGGAAAGGCTTAAGGATTGGAAGAGTGTATGTTAGAAGGTTTGTATGCAAATAGAAGCTTAGGTAGAATACCGAGCTCGAAGTCAAAGTTGTTCCCGGGAGTTTTAAATGGGTTAAATGTTTGTAATGTCAAGTCTTTGAAATGGTTCAACACTCATTTCATAGGTCCTAAAGCATGTTAAAGGGTTATGTTTAAATGGTGTATGCAAACAGGTCAAAACGGGTGTTTGGCATAACACCCGTTACTTTGTAAAGCACGTTTCCGTAGGTCAATATGACCAAGTTTATGCATATATTTGATGTTTATAATGTTTTAATGATTTCTGGAAGTTTTGGTGTTATGACATGTTATAGAAGTTGTTTTCAGGAAAATTGGTCAAAAGTACACAAAAGGGTTATGTAGAAAAAAAGGGTGTTTGGGACAAAGTCTATTTTAACCCATTTTGGGTCAAACGGGTCAAGAATGTTTGGAAAAACAATGTATATGGTTAAGTGTTTGTAAAGTGGTTAAAATAGTTGGAGAACTAGTTGGAGAACTAGTTTGGAGAACTAGTAGAGAACTAGTTTGGAGAACTAGTTTGGAGAACTAGTGGAGAACTAGTTTGGAGAACTAGTCGAAGTCAATTTTTGAAAAATCATATCTTTTTAACCGTAAATCTTCACGGGTCGTGCCACCCGTCATTTCGAAGGTAATTGAGTCTAGTTTCATGTAAAAATAATTTCAAGGGTCAGTTTGTTACAGAATTATATCAGTTCAACGATTTGCAACAACATGTCAGTTTTTAGTTAAATCGTTTCCTTGTAAAAGTTTAAATTTCAATGATTTTAAGTCGTGTCGTTCACAGTGTGTTACACTATCACAACTTAAAGAGATGGTCCAAAGAGAATACTTGTTGCCACATGAGTGGCAATTGATGAGTTTTTTGCGAGTTGTACAAATAGCCTAAAGTGTAACCGGATTGAATTTGCTCATGGATGTTATATCTTACAATTTTACAAGCAATACAACTAAAACGACATAAAAATGCATAAATGGCAACTATAAACGATGGATGCTAGCTCACTCATATAAGTTCCCGAATCTAACAACAAGCGAACATATATGAACCACAAAGCAAACACAATATAATATATTCATTCATTCAAAGTATCAAGCAGAGCAATAGCTAGCAATAGCATAATAAGGTTTTTCTAACAAGCCATAGGAACATAAAACATAAACCGACAAACACGAAACCAAAACACATATATGGATCTCTAGTAGTACGCGTGTTTAGAGGAAATCTTGGTCGTCAAAATCGTCATGGAAGCAGTTGAAGAAATTTAAATCAGCAAGATCCGTATATCTAGTTAGCATCATCTTTGGATCATTAAAATCATGAAGGCTGTATCCAAAGGTGTTTTCATCTGCTTCTTCTTCAAGGCTGTTGTTGTAGGCAAAGGTGTTTTCATCGATGTGATTATACACATAATATTCGTGGTTATTAAGGAACGCCTTCTTCATTCTCTCGATTTCTTGGTTAGTCTACCTTGATGAAAAAAGTGGTGTTAGGATCAGATAGGGATATTCAGGGGCAAAATACAAGACCATAGCAGCAGAAGCACAATATCAGAACATGGGAGCAAACTCAGAACATGTACAAGAACAAAAGCTCAAAAACTGGTATTTTATTTGTCAAAATTATGAAGTGAATTACAAAGTCCTATCTACTATTCTTATATATAAGAGAAACCGACATACAAAAAACAACCGACATACTAAGTCTTACTTCTTAAGATACTACCAAAAATGACCAAAATGCCCTTACTACTAATATTACCAAACTGCCCTTAGGAGGTCATAGTCAAACCAACTAACAATCTCCACCTTGACTTCAACTCCTAAGTAACACCATATCTAATTCAAAGTTCCAAAGGCTAGAGATACTAGAGCCAATTTCAAATCAAACGATCGATTCCCAAAAGCTATCCGAAACAAAAATCGATCCAAAGCAAATGCCGATAACTTCAAAACGAACAATCAAATGTTAGCCGACAAATTCAAAACGGCCAACCGAACAAACCAATCGGCTCAAATGATCTTCACCAGTGACAATCGAATTCGGGCAACAAACTTCAAAAGCCCGACAAACGAAGATCCAAATTTCCAAACTGACAAAATTCCCAACGATTGAGCAAAAGATTCGAATGACCTGATTATAACCAAGTCTTCAAACACCAAATCGATTTTCAAATGCAAATACCAAATTCAAATTCTAACAACCCACTTATTGGTAAGTATTATGGTCCAACTTCAAACTTATTATCCGTATCAAACAAACTCAAGCTAATATATAACTTGACGAATGAGCCCTAATAATTCAAACGCTCCAAATATGATATGGATAATAATACCAATGACCCACTTATCCAATAAGAATTACAGTCCAAAAACGAACAAATTCCATAGCAAATACCAAAGCAAAACAAATACTGACCGAGCCTTCAAACCTACATTATCCAGTTTCCAAAACAATTCCTACCAATTCCATTAAGGCGACATCAAAAAACCTTAAATTCAAAATTCAAATGCAAGCCCACACTCCACCAAAACAAATTACCAAAAGGCCCAAAACTAATTATGTCAGATGCAAACCATAGAGGCACGCAGACTTGAGCGAATATATCCCATTAAACTTCTCAACGACACTAACAGATGATGATGTTTGAGAAGACATAGCTATTCAAACGGGTTTTCTAATGGGGGTTTTCTAATATTCTGAAACCAAACCTCCCGCAACAATATCTAACAACAACTGATTATCCTAAATCCCAAACAATTAACACCTTCAATCTATCAAACAAGCATAAGCAACAAACTATTGAACAAAAGGGAAAAAATCCCAACTCACAAACCATATATCCAGCAAGATTGATTGACAGCAACCACCAAACATAGAAAAAAGAAAAAAAAAATCAGTTTCTTCAAATTGAACAAATCAGCAAACCACCAAGCAGAAACAAATCAAAAAGATATCAAGATGCTGCATCTTGAAATTAACCAGAAACAAAGTCGATCAAAAAACCCCAAATCAAATTGTAGCTTGCTTCAAATCGATCGAACCCGCTCTAATACCAATTTTTTAGGATCAGATAGGGATATTCAGGGGCAAAATACAAGACCATAGCAGCAGAAGCGCAATATCAGAACATGGGAACCAACTCAGAACATGTACAAGAACAAAAGCTCAAAAGCTGGTATTTTATTTGTCAAAATTATGAAGTGAATTACAAAGTCCTATCTACTATTCTTATATATAAGAGAAACCGACATACAAAAAACAACCGACATACTAAGTCTTACTTCTTAAGATACTACCAAAAATGACCAAAATGCCCTTACTACTAATATTACCAAACTGCCCTTAGGAGGTCAAAGTCAAACCAACGAACAAGTGGTTTGAGCCCTATGCTTGCCTGCCTACTTTTTTTATACGTGATATACTTTAACTTTTTAGTCTTTCTTACTATAAATTCATTTATTTACTATAAATAAATTTGCAATCTCAAATTTACCTTTTTATTAATTATTAATGTTTAATTTGTGGAGCAATGTGATTTAATAATCGATTAGGCTGTCTTTAGAGTATGTACACATATAAACGCAAATCGAGCTGACCCATATGAAGTAACACGGAACTACCTAACCTGAACAACATCAACATGACCACAACCCGATCTAAACTACCTAACGTTTCACAAACTACAAACCAATCTATGCCAGCTCGACCCACAACCTTAGAACCACGACCCGCAACACTCAAACTTAACCTCTACCCACAACACTTGTTGAAACGACCTTTCCTGCATATGAACAACAACCCACAACATTTGGATCTGAACCGCAAGACACTTGAAACACAACCTTAACTGAGATCTAAACCGCATATTGAACCACGATGTATGTCAACATCTTGAGAAGTTAACTGAGAATTTTGGCCAATTTAGAATATATAGTGGAGTTAAGTTTGTTACATGCAAAGATCAAACATTTTTTAGATATTGTTTGCATAATAATATAAATAACAGCAGCAGCAGCAACAACAACAACAATAATAATAATATGGTTAATGCTAACGCGGTTTCTTTTTTCCGTCAAAGATTTTACTCGCTGAATCATGTTTTATGGATTACTTTGATACCGTTTGGTTTAAGTTCAGTTAGCGGAGATCAACGACTAAAACTAACAAAAAAATAAGTATAGCTCAAAAAGAGCTGACAACGCATGTTGCACGACACACCACATAATCACATTAGTCTCAAAAAGAGCTGACAACGCATCTTTAAGTAATACAAAGAAAAGTAGGTTTCTAGTTTTCCAACATATTTAGGTTAAAACAACAATATCAAAAGTATTGGCCGGCTTAATCTTTGTAATACCTATTTTTTTTTTACCATCAATAAACCTGTGTAATTAAAGCAGATGACGGGTTACAATAGTTAAACCACCACCCTGGTCTTCCTTTCGCCATTCCACTAACCTTGTTAAAGTCGGACGAATCAGACAAACAACCTACACAGTTATTTAAAATTTAACAGTGTTAGATGGGCTGCTCCAAGCATGCAATATTAAAAAAAAAATTACTACTACGTAGTATATTAATACCATACATAAAGCATAGACATATAGAAATCAGGATATCCTTTGTTTAACCTCGATTAGTTACTCGATATGGACAACTAAGCTAGTTGAGGACAAAATGCGTCCAATACCTAACGCTTAAGGGTTCAATTATGCCAGCAAAGACTATTATTACATGTTTAGCAAGTGGGATTTCAAGTTCGCAACTTACATCAACGAGGAACAAAGAGAGCCTAATCCTAATATTCAAACAACAAGAAGAATAGCTAATTTGAAGCACGTATTGAACACAAAGTTTTCAATTTTAGCCTTAGTATGTATAGTGATAATCTGTTTCTCAATGTGAGATAAAGGGAAGACTAACCTTTTTCATACTTGAATACCAATGAAAACTTGCTGGATTTGGCTAGGTTATTAAAACGAGACACTTTGACCGGTTCACGATTCGTGAGAACAAACTTACTGAGTGTTCTTGCACCGTTAGCAGAATCACATTCGACTGAGGCCTCATACACTCCAAGTTTCCCTTGTTCAATTGCCTCTATGGTCATGTAAAAGCTATACTTGGAGGTCAATTTATAGTATTTGCAGTCATAGAATACAGCCTTTTTGACGTTGTTGACTGCGTCCTCATTGACATACTAACAACGTAGAATTTGTTTACATGTAAGCAAAATAGTTAACGATGGAGACAGTCTCAAAAATTAAAAGCAGGTGGAAGGAATATATATATAAGGACCATACCGTCTGATAAGACTTGTTGAAGGCATCAACAGAAAACGGTTCAATTTTTTGAAGACAAATGATGCAAAGATGAAAATTTACAAGTGATAATTTATTTGATTTTATACATGTTACACATATCTTTATCTTTACTACTTATAAAGCATTTAACACCCTCTCTCCTGAATTTTTTTAAGATGTCATTAATGTGTTTTTTAAGCATTACAATTTATAATGCATAGTGTACACAATAAATAACTTTTACTAATTTATCTTCCACAACATTTTAATACTTAATTTATTATTTCTTTTTGAATTAGTATAGTTTTAATAAAAAAAAATGCTCATATAAATGAATATGATTTTAAAATGCATGCAAAACTACAAAGTTACAAAACTATTATTATATTGTAAGAGTGTTTCGAGAACTGAATAAATTTTGAATTATTTTAAATAAAATTAACATCAAAAGTAAAAAACGGCTTTTTGTAAAACCGAGTCAATTTTTTGAAGAAAAATGATGGAAATGTGCAAAGTGCTAAGTGTTAATTCAATGATTTATATATTAGTATATTAATTATTCTATTTTTCATAGATAACTTTAAATGATTGCTTAAACATGTAAGTTTTCTTTACATTATAAGTATTCTTTTATTTATATCTTTTATATATGTGGGAAAAGTGTTATAAATAATATTAATTATACAAACATTTTCATAAATATATACTTTACAAGATGTATACATTATAAGCACTATTTTATTTATATCTTTTATCTTTATGGGACAAGTGTAATAAACAATATTAATGATAAAAACATGTTCAAAAATATATTTTATTTAGTTATTACGAGGTGTTAATTATTACATATATATTTCATGTTTTTTTTTACTTACTTGTGACTACGGACCACTATCAACTAATTTGACCATAGCCCCATAACATTATTGATTACCGCGACGCAAAATCATGTCACTTTCAATTGTTTTTATATGAATTAGTTTGATCCATCACTTTTTTAAAAGTTACTCAAACTCATTATGTTTTCGCTATTGGTAAAGTTATTGTAAGAGAAAACATAAAATTGAACACATTTTTTTCCGAAAATTTTATTACTTGAAGAAACGAGTCATAAGCGACGGCACGGGTACCCTACTATAATATTCTAAAGAGTTGAAATATGCGACATGAAACTTTTGGCATCCGCAAATTTATCGTCACATAAAACGTTTCAGATTATAGAGCATGGTTCATTGAAAAATTTTATTTTAGGATATCCGCCTCCGCATCGTGCGGGTACCCTACTAGTGTCAATACATAAAGACACGTAGAGTGTGCATGTGTGGTAATATATAGGTTTTCGAAGCTGTTTTCAAAACTATTGTAAGACATTATAAGGTAATTTAAGAATTTGATCTGAATTTGGAACAAGTTAATATAAGGCCATAGTAGTCACTTATGGCTTTATGGGTGAAGGCTGAATATACGTAACAAACTTTTTAAAATTTACCAATTTACGTAACATACTTATTTTATTGTCAACATACGTAATATACTTTTAAATATTTACCAATATACGTAATACCGCCATACTACCACTTATAAAAGCTACAGTTTTGGTCCTTGTCGTTTGCGTTGACTTCCAATGTTAGTCCCTTGACACTTTTTCTCTTATAAAAGTTACAGTAATGGTCCCTTAACTTTGCATTGACTTTTACCGTTAGTCCCTTGACATTTTTTCACCTAATATATGTATATCTTGTCCGTTTTTATTTGTTTTTGTCAATTTTTTACGTTTTCATCCGTTTTTTATACACTTTTGTTCGTTTTTCTTACGTTTTTATCCGTCTTTATACCATTTTGTCCATTTTTGTACGCTTTTGTTTTTTTATACGTTTTAATATGTTTTTATCCATTTTCATCCGTTTTTATCTATTTCTATACGTTTTTGTCCAATTTTAAACGTTTTTATTCGTTTTCATCCGTTTTTATCCATTTTTATTCGGTTTTATACTCTTTTATCCAATTTCATCCGTTTTTATATGTTTTATGAGTTTTTATCCATTTTTATCCGTTTTTATATGTTTATGTCCGTTTTTATAAGTTTTCATCCATTTTTATACGCTTTCTTCCGTTTTTCTTACGTTTTTATCCAATTTCATCAGTTTTATATGGTTACGTCCGTTTTTATACGTTTTCTTACGTTTATAGTGCATTTTTATACGTTTTTCTCCGTTTTTTGACATTTTTGACCATTTATACGTTTTCTTATGTTTTAAATGCGTTTTTGTCCGTTTTTATACGTTTTTGTCATTTTTTATACATTTTTGTCCCTTTATATATGCATAAAAACGTATGTAAACTTATAAAAACGGAGGAAAACTTATACAAACGGACCTTACTAACGTATTAATAGTTAACTAAACAATAAAAAGAGTAAATGATATCGTTCGTCATTTTGGTTTGTAAAATAACGATTATACCCTCATGAAAACGTAAGAAAAACGGACGAAAGGTATAAAAATGGATGAAAACGTAAAAAAATTGAAAAAACCAGATAAAAACAGACAAATATACATATATTAGGTGAAAAAAAAAGTCAATGGACTAACAGGAAGTCAACGCAAAAGTAAAGAGACCATTACTCTAACTTCTCTAAATGAAAAAATGGACTAATGGTGGAAGTCAAGGCAAACGACAAGGATCAAAACTGTAACTTTTATAAGTGGTAGTATGACAATATTACGTACATTGGTAAGTATCTAAAAGTATATTACGTATGTTGACAATAAAATAAGTATGTTACGTATATCGGTAAATTTTGAAAAGTTTGTTACGTATATTAGCGCCTTCACCCTGCTTTTTTTCTACAAGTCGTAATAAGTTTAATAGGTATAATAAATTAATTCTAAACTAGTATATACTACGTAAGATGAAGCCTATGACATCTTCAGTGTTAACATTGATCAAAGGGGCAATGCCGGCTTAGGTTTTTTTTTTTTTTTTTTTTTATTATTATTCTTTTGCAATGAAACCACAACAATAACACGAACGATTAATCTATTCCATTCATATTCTATCATGTTTTGTGCATGTACACTTATAAGATATTCATAGCGGAGCCTATGCTTCTTTTTTGTCTCTTATGGAAAAGCTCAAATGTTATCATATATGTGTCGAAAAATGGGAGTGGAACTAAACCGAAGTATTAAACATGGAGCTTGAACGCAAATAAAACTATAGGTATGATAGAAATATAATATGATTAATCAAAGGGTAAACGTTATACATTCACTTACCCAACTGCACCATCCATATGACAGAATGGGCCAGCGCACCCGCAATGGCCCGTAAGTCAAGTCTTTTTACTAACATAAGCTCAACTTTCACATTCATACAACGTTTAGTTGCTAATGGACAAAAGCAGCACCAACCTACAAGGTTGCAAGTTTCAACACTTAACTCGGGTAAGTTTGTGGACACATATGAGGTTGCGTGGGGCCCACATGACTCGCCTAGTCACTGAAATTGGTGACTGCAAGTAGTTTGGTTACGAATGGTGGTGAGATTGGCTTGCATGTAAAATTGGTGTTATTAGAATTTGCACAGATATTGTAACTGTATTATTTTTTTATTTATTTTTTTTTTGTATATAAGAGAATATGCAAGGTTCGTCCTTTGGTTATCTTGTTATTTAGCTGAGTGCAAATGTAGCCATTTTTAATTTTGTTACGCTAAAAAAGATATACATATTCTTCTAATGTAACTCGTTAAACCAACTTATAGCCGGTATAAAGAGTGACTTTTAATAAAGCGAATAACCAAACATATCCACTAAGTAAAAGGCGTAAATAACAAATTAGCATGCTCATGAAAAGTATAATTACTAAGATAGGACATTGTTGTTGAACATAATTTCCAAGGTTAACAGAAAAGAACTTACATACACTAAGAAAATCAAATCTTACGTTTTCAAATGATAAAAAGTTAAGATATTGTATGAGTTGATGGATACTACAATGATAAGTAGATTCTTTCTATGAACATGAACCTAATATCAACATAATACCAATCTAGACATGTATTAACAGTACACGATGTAGTATATAAGAAGCAACATATCTTCTTTTTGGTCGATGTGGGATTGAAAAGCTTACAACAAGTTCTCAAAAAATTGACCAACCGTTAAGGAGGTCTACGGCGATTTCTATTTAACGAGGACTAAACATGAAATTCAGCTAAACCACATGGACGATGTAATTTACTAATTGTATAAATTGTGTAAAGACAAGCATAAAAAAGCAAAAAGGTAACCTCACTCCACGGCTTTAAAAGTGAGCTGGTTTTCGTAGGATCTTATTTCACTTGATGTGTAACAGGACTTATTTTTGACTTTGTTTCTCTTGTCACTGTTCTGAACAAAAGCAAATTTTATAAAGTAATTAGCTAAGGAACTTTTCTCATACCACACAACAAAACCACAAAAGTTTGTATCTGATAGACATACAACGAATTACATAAGTTATTAACATTTTTATAACTACATCACAATACGTTTGTAAATCATTTACAATAGTTCTAATGTATATGATCAATCAAACAAGTTACTCAAGCAGCTCAAATTTTTAATTGAATAATTATATTTGTTAAACAAATAATAATTTTAAACTCATCATCAACAAGCAAATAATTCAATTCAATTATCCCCCTGTAAGTCTTTTGGTACATTGTCGGATTGTCCCCTTTCATTTATAAGAAGTCTCCCATGTAAACTTTGATCGATTGGGTGATGTGGGACAAATGAACAAACAAGTCATAATTGTGAGATTGTAGTAAGGCATAGGGAAAAAAAACCTGTAATCTTTAGTTATGTACCAGCTGGTCTTCACATTTTTTGATCAAGAAAAAATGATGAAGCTACACAAATTCGCACTATCAAATATTATTCATTAGTGGAAATCACATATCTAATATCAAAGCAATTTCGAGTGTTATGTCAAAGTCATTGTATCCTTAAACGGAAAAAAACATTGTTTGGTTGTAAAACACGGTCGATCACTGAGTAGAAACTTGGTAAATCAACCCAAAGTACCGCTTCGGCAACAAGTACAAGATCCACACTACTTTCTCCACCGATCAAGTCAATGAGGTCATCGTCTGAATAGAGACAGTGGAGTATGAAGGTACTGAACACGAGGATGAGGCTTAGCAAGTTTTAGTTGAGGTTTGCTTATGTTTGTCCCTATAACTTGCTTCTATTGCTTTGATCACAATCATTAAAAGAATAAAATCTTAATTGACTATCAATTCGCATAAACTATATGTTACCAAACTTTGATAACCCAACAACGTTGACCTCTCAAGCCCCGTTTTATAGACAACATGTGGTATCCTAATAAACTATCTAATTACGATTAACATACATGTGTGTGAGTGTTTTATTGATTTATGAAAAAATGGGTCCAACAAGAAGTTGTAACGCATAAGTTTAGGCCGAAAATAAGCATGAAAAAAATTCATATTATAATTTAATCCTCTCTGCCCTCGGCTTTAAAATGTTTGTAAAAACTTTGATGTTCCAAAAATTCATTATGTGAATAACTTTTTACTGTTTAAGCATGTTCATTTTCATGGAAAACTCAGTGATATGAGATGAAAATAAATAAGTTGACTTGAAAGTCAAACATATGATGTGTTTAATGATATCATCCCAATATTAGAGATGGCTATGTTAATGAAAGCTTGTTTATGATATTAATGAAGATACGAAACCTTGATTCTTTTAGCTATAGCATGATCACCTCTAATATCCTTCGAAATCCCGTCAATTTCATTAAATAATAATTAACTTACTGAACTCCATGAACTAACTTATCTAACTTCAGTTCAGAGTTATTTAAAGTAATGTTGTTCAATAATAACAGATTAGTTACAATCTTATACCACTTACCTTTTAACAACTTCATATTGAAACAACTATACTATTGACGACCAACGATCCTTCAAATCTACTTAATAAGAAGCCTTTAAATATCCGAATCAGCTTTGATGTACCTGAGAGCTTAATATCGACAACGTATCTTGACAGCACACTAAAGTTTCAAGAAATGGCAATAAAGATTCAACTGAAACAAAGCAATTTAGGCGATTGCTTCATGCTCATCATTATAGGAAATAGTTCGATTGTCATTTTAATGCTTAAATTAAAGAATGAATGATTAATAAAACTGAGAAAGTACCTAGTAAAGTAGTTCATGTATGAATGGCTACATGAAGCAGATGTTTCATCATTATAGGTAGACCACACGATTCAAGAAGCCATCTAGACCCATTAATACGGAGATGATTTATGCCTATTCCCATTAACTTCTACTCTTTTAAACATTCTAAACATCCAATTTCTTCAGGTGTTTCATCATACAAATACTATCTGAAATTTTTTTAATATTTGTTGTCCGCTAACTTAGCTCCTCTAGACATTCTAATTGGTCAAGATCCTTGGGCGCATCTGGAATACCCCCCTTCAAGTGTAAGCCTTTAAAAAAATTGTAAACCACAAATGAAATTTGAAAACAGTAAAACAAAAACACTGAACAATATTTCCAAAATTCGAAGTTTATGTAAGCATCTATTCGGCCTAAAGAAATAAGCCTCTCAATATTTCCAAAATACGAACCTGGATCTTCTATATAAAAAAAGTAAAAGAAAAACACTGAACAATCATTATCGGAATCTCACGTGTCTATGAAATTTCGACTTGTTAATGTATTTAGTTTTGGTTGTCGGAACAACTTCGATCATATAATATCGAACGACATTATGTAAATTATTTTGGTTGACCCGAACCCGAATTGACCCGACCCGAGTTGACCCGAACCCGACTAACCCGAGTTCAAATAGGGTCGGGTTCGGGTAAATTATTTTTAGCCTTGACCCGACTTGACCCGACCCGAATTGACCCGACCCCGACCAACCCGACCCGACTGACACCCCTAGATATGTTGTTCAGCATGATCCAGTGAAAAAAGTAGTGAAGTTGTTGAAAGTCAATGGTTTGACTCAAAAGTCAGCTTTTATCTTGCTTAAAGATTACATCCCAATTTAAACTTGTTAATGATACTCAAATCACTTATGGAACACTACTGTATTCATTGTCAACATGATAATGACAAAACTCATATATAATACCCACCATTTTTATTAAGAATACAAATTGACTTTTCGAAGAAGTCAACTCTGTTAGCTGAACTCAGTGAATTAGCCTTATGAAAAATCAAACACCTTTCAACATGAAAAATGTAAACTTACACGTTTAACCATCATTTACACAACCAATTATAAACATTATTGACCAACATTTGAGGTCGATCAATTGGTTACGATGTAATTGTTGAAGCATTTTTCCGCCGGTTCAGTCCTGATGGCTCTCACGTGCCATCCACTCTTGTCCCGATCTTGAAAGCATGCTGTCATACATGAAAGAACCCGTTAGAAGGGGTCCCGAGGCCGAAGCCCCGGGGACCACCCTCCGACGGTCAAGTCAGACCTCATATGCAGAGGATTTAACATATATGTACATGTATGTGTGTGTGTAATATGGGATCAAATAAATGAAATAGATAGAGTAGTATATATAGAGAGAGAAAGAGGTAGGTGTCAGGTGGGCCACCTCAATACCTGTCAAGTCTATGCACTAGGTGTCAGGTCACATGGAGACACAATCCCGTAATATCCGGGTTAGGTGGCGTAGTCTGGTTCTTGCGTCGGACCGCTGGGGTAAAAGGGTGTACACATAAAAGGGATTGTATACCTTTATGGTCCTTCGGCACATGCCGATCGGACAAGAGTAGTATCCGGAGGGATGGAGGTTCTTCGGTCTGGCATGTGTCGTCCGGACACATACGTCAACATGTCCCCCCAGTATTGTAATATCGGTTAAAGACCGATGGTGCAATACTTAGAGAGTGTCTTTACGCCTATCGTTCGGCGTGGGCCGTCCGGGCACATACGTCAACATGTCCCCTCAGTATTGTAATATCGGTTAAAGACCGATGATGCAATACTTCAAGAATATCTCTATGCCTTTCGGCACACGTCGTTCAGGCAAGTATTGTATCTACCTCTCGGCACGTGTCGTGTCCTGCGTCCCCTTTCGGCATGTGCCCTTCAACACAAGTATATCTTCTTTCCTCTAACGCGTGTCCTTCGGACACATACATCAACATGTCCCTCCAGTATTGCATTATTAGTAAAAGATTGATAATGTAATACTTAAAGAGAACCTTATGAGCTTTTGGTCTTATTATTTGGGCATGTCTTCCATTCAGTGACCTTACTAAGTGGCATATAAGCCGTTGCTTCATAAAGCGAGTTTGGTCTATTAGACCACATATACCGTCATGTCCCCCAGTATAGTATTGTTGACCTATGGTCAATGATGCTATACTTAAACATCGTTAGATCCGAAAGCGAGATATGTCTTTTCCATCGTCCCTTTGTTTCCTGCACAAATAAAACATAGCTTTTCTACCATAATCATTATTTTGTGATGTGCCGTTATATATCATTTGTTTATTAATCACAAACCTATACCAGACACTTGTGTTTTATTACAATTGTTACTCATATAGCTCCGGAGGTATAAGCTTGTATGTTTGATTTAAGTTTGGATCATAAATGTACACCAAACACTTGTTTTTTTATTACCGTTGCTACTTACATAGCTCTGGAGGTACAAGTTTACATGTTTGAGGCGCTTACACCAAGGTCTTCCGAGTAGACATCGACACCTTTGGCGTCGCTTTTAGTTTATCTACTGAAGTAGACATCGACACACCGGCGCTTTTAGTTTATCTACGAGTAGACATCGACACACCGGCGCTTTTAGTTTATCTCACGGAGTTCCCAAGATCATTTTGTACAAAGGGCGTCCAAAATGCTTTGCACTTGGGCATCCGAAGGTGTTGCTCGGGCATCCCGATGTTCCTCGGGCATCCGAAATGTCGTTACATCCGGGCATCCGTAATGTCTTTGCATTGGGCATCCGAATGTCGTAACATCCAGGCATCCGTTGTGACTTTGCACTCAGGCATCCGAAATTTCATTTCATTCGGCATCCGTGATGTTGCTTTCGGGCATCCGCGATGGCGTGCACTCGGGCATCCGAAGTTTCATCGGGCATCCAAAGGTGTTTCTCGCATCCGTGGTGTTGCTCGGGAATTTAATTTCTATCTTTGGTTTTCTATCCTTGTACTTGTTACGAACATGGAACTTCACACAGTACTATATCTCATTAGTATTATTAAACTTAAATAGAACATGGTATTAGATAACTTGGTCAACTGATAATGACAATATTATCCATGGATGTTAAGTATCAAACACGGTGTTTATTCGTCTTCGATCACACTTTGATACCGACAAAGTCATTATCTCATGCTTGCTAATTCTGCCAAATAAAACATGAAAGCTTTTGCTTTCTCCCGATAATTATGACAAATACAATATTTCACATGTATTAATACAAAATAGGTCACAACAAAACCGTAGCACTAACCCACGGAAGGTGCCATACCACTATACTCCCCATTCGGGGTGCTATAACTCACTAGTACCGTTGAACTCAAGTGAAACATTATTGACAAATAACAACAATGCTTACCCATGGATGTGAATTATCAAACATGCGGTGTTTCTTCGGATTTGGCTATTATGTCACAATACTTTAAGACATTGATCAAACATTGTTGTCTTAATATTTTAAATCTGTACCACCATATTACTTAAATATCCAGATAAGATCTTTTAATCTTCCTTTCATTTTTCAAGACACTCGTGTGATTTATGGTGGCCTAAAGACAAGAACTTTCAGAGATGAAAATCAATGTTTTTAGTAGAACTTTTAGGTGTATAAAAGCATTGATATGATCCTTTCAGTTTCATAAGATTGGGCCGTACCAAAAAACATATTTGATCTAGAATATAAGATTATGTCGAGCAACTTGTTTTCCGGTAAAAAGCGGTTAAGAATGTTAACACTTGAAGCCTGATATGTGCGGGCAATAGAAGTTGTCATTTGTACCAATAATAGACGGAGGTTTATTAGCCGGACAATTAGTGGTCCGGATGTCATAAGCAGAAAAAAAAAACTGGCAATTTAATGTTATTTTCAAAGGTGCCCGGAGATTGACAAATCCAGTGACCGTAGGATTGGCGTAGAAGCTCAAAATATTGCCCGTTGTTTTCTTTATTTTATACCTTAAGGGGTGTTTGGTATTACGACAAGAAAATTAGTGACTCGTTGACTTGGCCCATTCAAAAATAAAAGGTGTTAAACTTGAACAAATAAGATCATATTTGATTTAATTTTCATGAGTGGATTGTTATAACATCCAATTTAAAGGTTCACTTTAAAATTTAGAACTAGCCCGATGGTAGTCATATAAAATTGTGATTTTGACAAGTAAATGTTTCTTAAGTGTTGAACAAGTTGACCTAAACTTTAGATATACAGATTAACACGTGAAAACTTAGGTAAACAAATTTGAATGCATGTTTAGCTTGGTTGCTCACTTTAGTTTACTTTTGGGTGAAAAAGCTTAACTCTCATGACCAAAATTAAATTTTAATTTTATTTTGATCCATTTAGCTGCGCCTAGAAAATTGACTATCGATGTGTTGATATGGAGAAGAGCAATATTTAATGTTACTTGCTAAAATAACTATGTTAAGTGACTTGGTAAGTTTCGAATTACAAAATTTACTAGTGAAGTAATATGGTGTCAAGAAGATAAAACTATTAACTATCCTTTATAGATACTTTGTTGGATTATATACATCAAAAAAGATGGACATTCTTCACACACCTATCTTTAGATATATGTAAAGTAGCACTAAAATATAGAAATCATGGTGATTCTAACAATCTAGTTCCTCTTTCCCACCAGAGATGGTAGATATTATATATAGAAGTATTTTAGCCTTAGACCTTAGGGTAAAAATATATTTCATTCAAATAAGCATATGGGCAACAAATCTATGTGAAGAATCTTGCGGAAATTAAAGTAGAGTAACTTTTAGAATTGCTTGATATGCACAAGTCAAATACTTTTGTCCATAAAACATGGGAAGAAAGGTATATCTACGCACCATTGTACTATAATTTAAACATTCCATCTTCTTTTACAAAACGTTCCATTTCCACTTATTGGCATGTAGTGGCATATGGATATTTATAATTTGTGTATAACATTTGTATATATATATATCCTCATATAAATATACGTGACACGATATGAAGTGTAACGCAAGACTATGATTGACCAAAGTAGTAGAAAAGGTTATTCCCAAGTCTTGATAAAGAACATTTTAAGCTTAAAATTTACGAGTATGTGCTAATGTCATATTAAATTGTAAGACAACTGCATGGATGTAAACTTAATGGATTATGCGTTTGCTTTCATTTTATGAGTGTTACTCCTTAATATTTTTAATCCTTCAAAAAATGTATCTTCTAAGCTGTACATATTAAGACACCAGAAAATGTGTACATTCATAAAACAATACGCATAGCGAGATGAGGTATGTCTCTTTTTTTTTTTCTTGTTTTTTAATCTTTGGTGGAGAAAGGTACATATCCACTTTTGCAACAAGAGAAAGACAAGACATTTCTAATTTGACTATTGAGTTTTTCCATTATTTAAAGGATATGTCTATATATCAACTTTCTCTTTATTTCTGAAATATTTAGCCGTCCTGCTATACTTTTGCATAAAAACATGTGCATGATTATTCACTAGTTGTACTATGCATTACATGGGAAGTGATAAATCAAGAAGTGTAAACACAGTAACCTTATCCCTTAACAAATTTAAGAAACGTGGATGAAATTATGTATTTGTCTTCTAGATAAAAGCCATGTTTTAGAAAATTTGAAGTTGTACTTTTATGGGTGCTACTTTGTGTAACATGTGCGTATTTTCATCTAAAGTTGTTAAAACATTCCAGCCATTTCCATGGTACGACATATATAATTTGTGCTCTTTTTTTTTTCTTTACAAACTTTGTTTAATAGACCCCAAGTCTATATTTCTACTTGACCCATATATTCAAGGCCCCTATATTCAATGGTAGTTACTATGTGTTATGCGTGCACTCTAATCAAATATAGGTTGTATTAAAAGACAAAACTATGTTCTCTGTAGATGAGCAGTGATGAGACATGTGAGCCGATTAGTACTTTTGTCCATATGTTTCTTTTACAAAAAGTTTGACAGCTCTATTCCATTTCCATAGTGTACAATTTTCTCTTAATGCCGAAGTGCATTTTGTACATTAAGCATAATGAGTTGTAAATTACATCTTCCCAATTGTGCAGGACTTTGAGCTAGATTTCTTTCAAACATGTTTACCAAAATAGTTGTCAAATCTTTCTATTATCTTAAAAAAAAGGTTTCATGGCACTTTAGAGAATGAAGAGAGAACCAGGATGAAAAACTTACAAAACCGAGTTTGAGCTTTTGAATTCACCATATGCGCTTATCATCGAAGATCCCGACGTGCATCCGACATGGTAACATAGATGATGGATGAAACCCGACACCGGTATATCCGAACGAGAAGGTACCTCCGAACGATACGTCATTTCCGAACGACCGGACCGAAGGAAATCACACCGGACGACCTGATTCGCTCCGAACGGTCTATCTTTTATTAGTCAACCACTTGTGAATGGTTAACCATAAAATTCAAACAGCTCAGAACAGAATGCAATAAAGTCCAGAGGAGTACAGTGTATCCCCGGGTCGTTAAGTCCCAACGAGGTGTGTAAACTGTAATACAACGAATCTGTGATCGGGTGAATATTGAACAGGAAAAGGTTATGATTGATTACACTAAGGAAATTAAATCTAATAAATACTTTGAAGTCATTTTAATTCTATATTTAAAATCGATTAACGATTAAAACCTAAAACGTACGTTTAAATAAAATTACGTAACGTACGAAATAAAACGTAAAAATAAAGAAGTAAAATACCTACGGATATGGAAAATATATTTTTACAATCCTAATGATGCAAGAAAATTATTGGAAAAATAAAATTATTTTTATGACTATTTATTTAATTATTATTAATTAAAAACTATTTTTAACTATTTAATAATACCCTAAAATATAAGAAAATATGAAATAAAGCTAGAAAAGTGAAATTATGACTTAGAAAAATCTAAAATATTATAAAACTTATTTTAAAACTGAAAATATATTTATTAGACTTTTTAAATAATTATTATTAATTAAAAACTAATTTAAACTAATTAAAATTAAGAAAAATAACAAATGAACAGTAAAAATTATGAGACTTTACAGAAAAATCTAAAATATTATTCTAAGCCCGGGAAAAATATAAAAAGTTAAATAAGCCCACTAATAAGCTGCTTTGGGCAAATAAGCAGTTTAAATAAGCACTTGAAATAAGCTAAAAGCTAACTATAAGCTAACATAAGCTACTAAAGCCTAAATCTAACCTAAAATGAGCTAATGCAACTGATTGGGAAGTAAAAAGCACAAGCTACAGAAAAAAAGCTCGAGACCAGATTTCAAGTCTCAACATGCCAAACGGCCCTAACTAGCTACTTTAAGCACTTGTGCCAGCTTATCTAATAAGCTATAGTGAAAACCAGTTCTGTGGACCTCAAGACCACCAACCAAAGATCAGTTGTACCAAATTTGAGCCTGAGAGAAGCTAAAATGAACTTTCTACAAGCTCTACAATAAGCTTAGATAAACTTAGTGTATGCTGAAAAACTCAGCATATGCTGAGTGAACAGGGCTGTTTGGACAGTTTATTTAGAGCTTATAGAGGTCTTCTAAAATTTCACAAAAATCATTTTCCAACTCTTGACCAACTGAAGTTAATTGTCCCAGAATTTCACTTAATTTGGATCAGAAATGAATCCATGAAAAATCCACAAAGTTTGGTGAAAAACGGATTTTCCAACTTTTGACTTTTATGACAGATTTGGAAGTTTGACTATTATGAGCTTTTGATTCTCAGAACCAGATTGATATTGATGTTTTATGAAGAAATGAAGCTAAATAAAGCTACCCTAAGTTGCTCCAAGCCTAAATGCAAGAATTAGCTTCCTAAAATCCAATTGATAAGAAACTTGAAGCAGATTAAAAAGGGTTTTGACTTAAGAACAGAAATGAGTACAAAACCAAGTCCTAAATGACCTTATTGAACCTAGGTGAGACTATCTCAGCAATAACCTTACACTAACTCAACTTCTAACACAGATCAAATCTCAATTCCAAACACTCTTAGATGACTGATATGCAATTGTTCCAATCAAAAACACTTCCAAGTCTAATCTATCCTCAAAGCAGATTCACTAAACTCAACTTACACCTAGATGAAATGATAGTGACAATATTTAAATACTAGTGCAGATATGATCCTACAGATGCAAAACAGAACTAATGCAGAAAATTAGAGACTAATGATAGCAATGAAACAAATTGAAAAACAAGTAAAAAAAAACTGAGAATCAGCTAACAGCTACTAGATATAATGCTAAATAAGTTATACTAACAAGACTTATAAGCTATAATAGATAAAAAAAGAACTTGTACTCACAGTTGGTCCAGCTTATTTTTGGGCATTATAACAGAAACAAATCAATCAAATCCAACACCAAAACATGAATCAAACCAAGTTAACATCAAATCACCCCATTTCCATTTCTGAACCAAAGAATGATCACAGTTGACTTTCGTTGACCGGGTAATCTTTTTATATGTGATGAATGTAATGAAACAGTTTAATACCAAATAAGCTCACAACAACATGTGAAGTGAATGAGCTTATTCCAACTTTAAAAACACCTTTATTTAACATGTAAAACTGAAATGCAAGATTGAAAGGAAACTTGGAATTTTATTTTTAAAACTGAAATTCTATTACAAATGAAGCTGAGATTACATGAAAAATTTAAGAAAACATTATAAACTAATGAGAAAGCTGGAAATAACAAACATAAAACTGAAAATGAGAATGGAAAATTGCACTATGTCGATACTAAACTACACTACTTACACTAATACATCAACTACTCTCGCTTCTTCTTCTTTATAGACAAAATTAGGATTCCCGGAAGACTTTCTTTGACTTTCCACTTGTTTTCACCTTTGATGTGGTCTAATTCATCCCGACCTTTGATTTACCTTTTTGAAAAGTCATATTGACAGTTGTAGATTGCTTGTAGGTTTGATGAAGCAATTCTTGGTTATTAGTGGGAAGGAGGGACATGAAAGGTAAAGTTGGTGATGAGGGTGGATGAGGTGGAAGAAACAGTGGCTATGGATGAGAACAGGAAAATGGTTTGTGGGAGGGAAGATATTAATAAGTGGAGTGGGGTGGGTTTGGTTTGTAATGGGCTTGGATTTGTTTTGGGTTTATGTAATATAGGGTCCTTGGTTTTGTAGAAATTTAAGCCCAGGACCAAATGTGTACAAGCTTAAATTCCAGGACCTGTTTGCCATCATTCCAAACTTTCTTATAGGGAACTGCCACATAAACAATAACACAAGGACCAAAGTTGTGTTCTTTCTATTTTCTTGAAGGGTCGAAACTGTAAATTCCCAAAAGTTATCAAAAGGGTTAATATTGCCAATGATAAATAGCACAAGAGTAATATTTGATAAATTTCCATTTTAAATACCCAGGACTAATTTTGCCAATTTTGAAACTTGAGGGTAAAAGTTGCCATTTGTAGAAAACTTTCATCCAGGGATTATTTGTGAACATGTTTGATATCCCAAGGACTAAAGTTGACTTTTCATTCATTTTAAACCTTCAGGGACTAGTTTTGCCATTTTGTGAAACTCCAGGGACTGAAAATGACAGTTTTGTGAACTTTGAATGTTTTTCACTTGTTTTCAATCTTTTTGTTCCTGAATCACATAAAAACACATTTCAATGACCCTTAGTAGGTTCGTACTGTGGTCTGTACTTGACGTCCATACCGGATGTTTACACCAAACGTCCGTTCCGGAGGTTTGTACTGAACGTCCATAGGCGGACCGAAAATGCTACTCATCATTCTTAACTCTTGGTAGAGTAAATAACGAACCACCTCCGGATGGAGTCATACCGAAGGGAGGATGGTGGACGAACCACCTCCGGATGGTGGACGAACCACCTCCGGATGGTGGATGAACCACCTCCGAAGCAGTAAGTTTTGAAGCGAGACCTATCATTCTTAGCTCCGGTAGAGTGAATGATGGGCCCCACAGATGGCGCCAAAAAATGTTGAAGCATTTTTCCGCCGGTTCAGTCCTGATGGCTCTCACGTGCCATCCACTCTTGTCCCGATCTTGAAAGCATGCCGCATAAAGAACTCGTTAGAAGGGGTCCCGAGGTCGGCCCAGGGACCACCCTCCGACGGTCAAGTCAGACCTCATATGCAGAGGATTTAGCATATATGTACATGTATGTGTGTGTGTAATATGGGATCAAATAAATGAAATAGATAGAGTAGTATATATATAGAGAGAAAGAGGTAGGTGTCAGGTGGGCCACCTCAATACCTGTCAAGTCTATGCACTAGGTGTCAGGTCACATGGAGACACAATCCCGTAATATCCGGGTTAGGTGGCGTAGTCCGGTTCTTGCGTCGGACCGCTGGGGTAAAAGGGTGTACCTGTATAAAAGGGATTGTATACCTTTATGGTCCTTCGGCACATGCCGATCGGACAAGAGTAGTATCCGGAGGGATGGAGGTTCTTCGGTCCGGCATGTGTCGTCCGGTCACATACGTCAACAGTAATACATAAGAAAAGTCAAACTAGTGAATGCATGTTTTTCTGTTGAAGAGCAAAATAGAGATGAATAACGGAGTTCTCGCAGGTGTCTTCACTTCTAAAACTCTAAAAACACATCATACTTAAAGCTATTCTGAATGGATGAATTTGAAGAAGATGGCATTGAAGGTATGCTTAGAGGTTCATATTAACTCTAATCTTTGTCTCGGATAATTATAAAGAGCGATTGCAAAGTTATTCATATGAGATGAATAAATCTTATGACCATATATAACACTAGTAAAGATAATGGTTCGAAAAGTTATTGTTTGGCCAAAACTATAGAAATAGGTGGATAAACAAAAGTACATCATTGTTTTTAACGTTTGATATCTATTTCTTTTTACACTTTAATCATTATAAAATTCCATAATCTGGCTACCATGTTTTGTAGACCAACAGTAACAAACATAAGGCAGTAGTACAAAAACAAATAAGTAATAATGTATTGTACTAATTTAACTTAGTTTCTTACCGCCCTTATAACCCGTCGTGCCGTATGGAAAAATAAGTAATGCAGCATCCCTTGTTTCCGACTTCATATTCTGTCGGAAAATGGATTTCACAGATCACTCTCTGTGAAGTAGCTTCGTATTCCTGAAACATGTTTTGTAGCTTTTTCGCATCAGAGAAACACTATAATATATACAAGAATATATCTGCCTTGAAATCCATTGAAAAGTCAACAGTTGACTCAAAATTCAATCTATCAATAAAGTGAGGAACATCTTTTACATCCGACACGGAAGTAATTGCAATCTTCATCAAACATAAGACAATTTATAGAGACAGGAGAAAGTACCATAAAAAGTTCTTAATGCAGTGACTTCTTTGGGGCTTTGGAGCGGTTCAAAATCATCACTCGATCAAGGTACACGGTACTTCTGCTGTTGGTGCCTGTGCTATTCGCGACTTTATATGAAGCAGAATGTTTCATCATCAGAGGTTTTTATCTCGGATGTAAAACCACATGACTCAAGAAGCCGTCTAGACCTGTTCGAGTGATATCCAACTCTTTTAAACATTCTAACCGTCCAATTTCCTCAGGCAATTCCGCAACTTTAATACAATTAAAGAGGTCGAGATTAACGAGCTTTGGACATTCAGCAGGCATGTGTAATTTTTTCAATCTATCACAATTATAGATATATAACTTCTTTAGATTTGGAGTAACCTGGAAATGAACTTCTACCAAATTATAACATTCGTCAAGAATTAGTGTCTCAAGATTCGGAGCCACACTAAGGTCAAGGGTCCTTAATCTGTCTGATAAGGCGATCTTTAGGAACCTGAGCTTTGGACAAGCCTGTTATAAGCAACAAAAAATGGAAATATAAAATGTTAATTGTTGTAATGACTAACAAAAGAGGGAAAGATAAACTAGCAATTAATCAATCATTAATTATTCTACCTTTTCTTCTCCATCTTTCCAAAGTTTAACCATTTTGCTCCACCACATTTCAAGTCCAACAAGATTTTTTGCTTGAAATGTTTTTGGTAAACTTGAAAAAGGATAACGATCCCATCTCAGAAATCGTAAGGCATTTGGAAGGTGTAGACTATCTTCATCAAAGTTCCACTTGCTAACTTCCTCTTCATTTTGAATCCATATGGGTCCATACAATTGAAGAACTCTAAGTTCCTTCAGGTTTGCGAGACCTTTCATTACAATTTCAAAATTCAATCCATATGGGGTATCCAGTATTATACATTTTGTTGCTTGGGTACCCTGTAATTCAAATAGCAAAGAACCATGAGATTAGTATTATAACTCAAGGTTAATGCACTACTACTTTTTCAAAATATCCACTTTATGAAGTTAATTTCTCGAATTAAATTGAAATGTTTAAGTTAAGGTTTTTAATTTTAATTAAATTTGGGTTTTTGTTAAATTTGGGGATTTTTGGGTTTTGTTTAAATTGAAGGTGTTGATTTGGTGGTGATTTGGTAAAGTGGCGGTGGTTGGGTAATGATTTGGTAAAGTGGTGGTGGTTCAATCATACTAAGATAAGAATAAAGAAAAAGTGTGCTCGACTCATGGTTTTACATTGCTTCATATCATCGAAGCTTATTACACTTGACTTTTAGAAAAGTATATTTGATTGAACTTTTAGAAAAGTATACTTGACTTTTTAGTTTAACAAAACACAATACTTACCTTGTTATTAGCCAAAATATGTGCAACTTCCTCCTTAATCCATAACCGGCTATGCCTTTCAGGGTTATTGGGGTTCGGTCGACGGACAATATTCTTGCCCATTTCTTCTATATGGTCGTGCATACCCAAGTACCCACCTTCAGAAATAGTTATTAGAGATTTCAGTTCAAGAACCCTTAAACCAATCCGAGCACGAAATCCACAGCTTTCAAGCACTCTGATTTCATAATCTTTCTCCCGGCCTTTCAGTAAGCAAGCAACATCTAGGAATATTTCCTTGTAATCCTCCTCTAGATCGATATAGCTTAACTCCAAAACTTTCATGGTTTCATTCAATGGAATTGTTTCTAGTCTTTTTAACGCATCTTTCCAGTCAAGATCATCTTTGCCACAGTTTATTAGTTGTTTTTATAGCTGATGACTATTTGATATACATTATTTCCATATGCATTACAATTGAGTCCACTTTTCCCTACACACTAATTTGTAAAATTTAATTTCATATACATGGATTGGGTGTGTAATAAAAATGTTCTTTGTTTAAGTTGAATATCAGTTAAGTAGAGGTTGTCGGTTAATTTAGTGTTCAGTGTTGTTCTAGACAAGTATTGTACGTATTTGTATTCTGAATTTGTTGTTTACGTATTGTTTTAAAAATTTTTTTTGAAATTTATATTAATGGAAATTTTGTATGATGTTATAAGAAAAAAGGTTACGAGTGTGTTGCAATACCTTTTGTTTGATTTAAAGAAAAGTTTAGAAAGGTAGATGACGTTTATGAGTTTGTATATATCCAAGTAACCGAGCGGGATATGCAGGACACGTATGAATCACCGTTTAAACCTGGATTGCAGGAGGTTGAAAAATAGATTACAAACATGGGAGTATTGCCTATTGAGAATTCTTTGCGATGTAGCATTTACGGAAACTATGATATTTTACGTGCACGCCTAAAAATATCATGTATACATTTCAACAATATCATGGTAAAAATGAAAATAGAAAGAAGTTGTATTGGTATTGCAATGTATTGCATACATCAGAAGAACCATATAACATGCACGTAAATAATCGATTAAAAATAATGAAATCGATAATGTGACTAAATCTTAAAATTGTGCTTTAAGAGGTCGACCGTGGGATCTTTGATGTGGACTTGATCTAAGTCTCATTGTTTACAAGGTCTATTCGGCTCAGCGCGGCAATAATTTGCGCCAGTGCAGAAGGAGGTTGGTTCTCAAATAGACAAGACCACTAGGTACCTACTGACTGTATCTATTATTTTATCGTTAGATGTTTGTAATATTGCTAAACCCATTCACATTTAGGTAATATATATGTTTTCCACTATTTATATGATTTTTTTTACAAAAGTTCTGTAGTTTACAATGCCTTCCTTTTTCTAATTTTTGCATGCACACAACCTAAAATTGTACGCATAAAAGGTCCCCAATAAAAAGTACATTGGCAACTAACCTGTTGATTCATCTTGAATAGCGCAGCTGACGCATTTCCACCAATGTTACCAGATATCCCCAAGGACAACGATGAAGTCACATCATCATCAGCGACTCAGCCTGCAGTAGAAGAAAATGTTGTGACAGAAATGCCAGTTGGAAGCATAATCCCCCTCCTAATACTGATGAACCTGCAGAAAAGAATAGACCTAAAACTCAGACCATGTCTACAACCGTTCGCAAAGAGTTGTTTGCAGGTGCAGACGAAGAACCAACTGGCCCTAATGCTAAAAAGGCAAAACATGACTAGCACCACATGGAATCCTGCTGCAACTTGCGTGTATAACAAACGTGTATGCAATTGGTATGATGTATGTACATAAAGACGTGGTCCTCTAATATGTAAAGTAAGCGTCAGGACGTAAGTTGCTTTAACCCAGTATTGTAGAATTTGTATGTTTCCCACCATTGATTTTTGGCATAAATCAATGTACCTGAATTATATTCATGACGTCACAGGTATTGTTGATCCGTTTGCTTCAAGTCTATATACGACATATCAGATGTCTTGAAAAGGCTTGATCATCAGGTGCGTCAAGTCAAAGCCTAAACATTTTCCTATCCGATAGACAAAGGTTTGTTGTACTTTTTGTGGTTTACTTTTTTTTGGATCAATTTACGTTACATTTGTTTTTCATACTGCTATTGATCACTTAATTGGGATCTTTATCATGTCAGTGTTAATTGAACGTATAATCCAGGGTTCGGGCGTGCTAGAATCACTTAATTGGGTTCGGGTTTGCTGGAATCATGGAATTGGACAAACTGTTTCAGGGGCATATCACAGTTTACTGGTAAGGGTTTCAGTACAGATATACGACAAACGTTATTTGCAACTCATTGTTGTTCAGATGTTCGGTCTTGATACAAGTGCAAAAAGTGTTGCATCCCCTGAGTATACATGAGCAGAATAGCATGTGAGGCACAGGTGCCTTAAACTATTTGCAGGTGCGGAAATGGTTGCCAAATAATTTTTTCACACGCGATGTATACTAATGAATGTCCACTGGAAAAAAATGCAGTTTTTATTCTGCATGGGCGCGGAAGAGGTGGCAGACATACTTACAGGTTGTTCGGCGCCACAAACAGGGCGTGAAATGAGTAACCCCAGACAAAGAAGATCACCTTTTGGTACATAACTTTCACACCTACCCTAAGTCGACTATTGTACGGGAAAATGATTATATAACATCTCACGTTCTCATTCAGATACTTAAATTAGCGAAGGTTTAATATAGAAACGTAACTATTGTCGACACTATTTTTGATACATAGCCATTCAAACAGAATTCTTACATTATGCTACAACTTCTGATGTTTCGGATTGTTGTTAATGTGAACATATGTTTGTGATACAGTTTGTTGAGACTTATGAATAAAGTGTGGAAACACCCCGCCGCAACGCAGCGGGTTCAAATTACTTGTTTCTTTCAAAACTCACATTTTCTATCCATCAGTTTCTCTCACATACTATCTCTCTCTCACATATATTAACATAGTTTGTTTTTTTTTCTTAACATTTTGCAGATTTGTGCTCAAATCGCTCATTCGTGGCTTCAGATGATCAGATCTGTATGTACACATGCATTTTCAGTTACCTAATTTTCTTTAACTGCTGATTTTTTGGAGATCTACGTGTGTGCAGGCTGTCTACTTGTAAATGTGTGTATCGACTATCGGAGAGGCCTTTTCGATTTCGGTACTGCAGACACCTTATGACCTTAATGCCGTCAGTAACCGGACCATGTTAAGAATTTGACCTACTGATTCTTGTCGTTCTTATTTGTGTTATCGGGGTGTTTATGCATATGTCCCCACCAAATTCTTAAGAAAGAAGATAGAACATAAATATTGAGTAGTTTGTTCTTTTTACTTCTTTTCCTATAGCCACACTTCTATTCTTCCCATATATTTACTTTCTTTCTCTATTAATGTTGCTTTATCTCTTTAACTTTGAGATGCAGGTTAGTATTGGTGCACCATTAGATTCTCTTCAAAGCTTCTTAGTGTAAGTTACTTTTAAGTTTTCTTATTTTTGTAGTGGGTTAGCCTAACCCATATTTATGTCTTCCTTTAATAATTTAGCCTTGTGTTATTTTTTTTTTCTCAAGGTATGGTGGCGGTGTTGAATGTTTAGGTTGTTGGAACTACATGGTTGGTGTAGCTATGGACGCTAGACGCTAGAACATGGAAGAAGATGGTGGTAGCACGAGTACGTAACAGTTGGTCAAAAAAGTGGTCTTTGACTAATTTATATTTTTATCATGTTGATGGTTTAGTGGTTGGACCACTGAAAATGTTTGCTCCTAGATATTCAAAGAGCTACACTACTCTACTAGCATGAGTAAATAACATGACAAGTGGTGGTGGTTACTGTATTTGCATGTGAAAATGTTTTCTAACGAATACTAGATCATGTACACTAACAATTCATCTGTATACAAAAGAAAGTGAGACTTGTGTAGAAAAGAATAGCATGACTCAAGCAAAGTAAGAGAGAAGTTCAACTTTTAGTAGCAACACATTAGGTGAAACGACAAGTTCACATTAATATAGTGTATGTTCAAGTTCTTAAACTACGATCAAATATTTTAACTTGGTAACAAAAAATCAAATAAAGTATAAAGAAAATTGAATAGGGAAATAGTGATGGCAAAGTGATGATGGGTGAGTGTACTAGGGTCTAGCTAGGGGTGATGGTTTCATATAGGGAAATAGTGTTATATAATCATTGATGAAAATATATCAATGATTGTTTTTTTATGTATTTTCATTAGTATAATTTTTATTATTATATAACATAAATAAAAATAATTAATATCAAAGTTAAAAAAAAAAAAAAAAAAAAACTTGTTATTTTAAGACGGAGAGAGTAATTTTTAAGCTGAAAATAAATTGAAGAAAATGTGTTTAAAATAAAATCAGTAAACATAATCAAACCAAATATATCTTTATCGAGAGAGATTACAAGAGCCTTAGTCGCGCATCACATTGGACACCATAAAACAAAAACAAATTCCACCCGTTCTTTATTTTTAAAACTTTTTAATCGGTGAGCCAAACGACGCCGTTTGCTACAGTGTCGACCCGTTTTCAACCCGGTAGAATGTGAGTGGAAGCTACAGTTCTTATACCATTTTTTTGTCGTTTCGAGTTATACAAAAAGGTTAACTTTTTCGTTTCGGGTAAACACAACCCGTCTTACATCACCGCCTCACTCTTATACTAAAAAAATTTATAATATCACAAATCCAGAAACTTCACGAACCAACTGAAAAATCACAATCACCGTGTATCTTTCCTTATCCAGATCCGGAACCTATCATCATCATTCTTATTATATCAAAAAAGAAAAGGGCAACCCACACTCTTTAACTTCATCCTTAATTCATTATCCGACAAAATCATTATTCGACGATTATGATTTCAGTATGAAGGTTGCGGGTTTGGAGGTATGTCTTTTATGGTAATTTCTGCTTTTGGTATACGAGGAAGTGGTTGTTGTTCTTCCCGTTTCTCCTCTCGGTTAAAAAAAACCCTTAAGACGTCTCTTCACATTATAGCACGCCATAAACTGTATAAAGTGCACAACTCGATGTATAAAGGCTGATTTAATTAATGTTGTATGTTTTGACATAATCAAGTTTTATGTTTTCAGTGTTTGTAATTACTGCTTCGATTGAAGTTGTTATTTATTTGCAGGCGCGTTTACTAGAATTGAAGATCTTCTTTGAGATGAGAGCATAAAAGTTATCGAGGTTAGTGTTCTTCTTATCAAATGTTTACGAACTTCATATTGAAAATCAATTAGATGTGGCTACAAGAATTAGCCGATGTTTGTGATTGGATATGTGTGTTATTGTTTACATGGTTGCTAACTAAAAATAAGTAAATAAGTAGAAAATATATGCATTGCTAAACACACTCTGAATGTTATTATTGTTTCAAATGGTTTCAGGTCAAGTTTTGGTAGCAACACACAAGGATATCAAAGTAGTAGTGGTATAAGAATGGAAGCATCAAACCAATACTGAGGTATCGTTTTTTTTATTAATTAGTTTATTTTTATGTTATGCATATAAAGTGTTTGATAAATTGTCTCTTTTTTTAATGGGGTGTTTACAACTATAGCTGATCTAAGGGGATAGTTGGGACTGTTTTTTAAGATATTATGGAACTGATAAGCTGTCAAAAGTAAGCATATAGGCTTTCCAAGTTTAAATAACCGTATAAGATGTGAAAATAGGATTATCCAACTTTGCTGGGATGTGGCAGCTTATTTGCTAACATGTCTTCATCACTTAAGCTAATTGTTTTAGGATTAACATGAGATACCTAGACTACAACTATGGGTTTATTGGTTCTAATCTTTTTTTCAGGATGAAGGTTTCGTTACACATTGTGCTGATGGTTTTCATGAACGTAGTTGTTTGAGGATTAGCCATAAGTTGTTTTAGGATTAAGGATTAGGTATGTTTATGTTGTTGTTGTTTTACTTTTGGTAGATTCCAGCGTCTTTATGCTCCTTTAGGCTTGGATTCATTTGGTAATAAGGGTTAGATGTGATGATGGTTTTCGTTAAGGTTATTGTTTGAGGATTAATTATAAGTTGTTTCAGGATTAGCGATTAGCTGCATTCAGGTATTTGGTTGTGGTTATTGTTCGAGGATTATGTCAACCCCAAAACCTTTTTTCATTTTTTGGTTTACTTTCAGTTTTGAGGATTATTGTTTCAGGATTAAAGATAGGTTGTACTGATGCTTTTCGGTTATGTTTCTTTATAACACCCAAGACATTTTTGATGAAAAAATACGTGTGTGGAATATTTGGATTTCTTATGGATAAGGAAAATATGGAACTTTAGAATTACTGGAGTCGCTAAGTAAGCATCAATGGGTACAACGGTGAAGAAAGTTGAATGCATATTAGCGACGTCATATGTTTGATAGGCTTTGTTTGTAGGTCATCTTTTAATTTTTGGAAGATTATGATCTGTAAAAGCCGAAACATTTTAGCATTTGTATCCTACATTAGGTAAAAAAAGAGGCACTTCAAAGACATCATACATAATCCCTTATGTTTCTACCTGTGAGATGATTTAGGCGATAAGGATAGTATTTCTTTTCTATGTTTAGTGGATCTTCATGGGTGAAAGTCACCCGTATGCAGCAGTGGTGTAGTAAACTCAATCAAACAACAAAAATAAACTGAAATTACGTTGTGTAAGAAGTATTCATAGTATGTGGTTTGTAAAATTTTGTAACTTTTTTCGTTTTTGGTTTGCAGGTTAATGTTATATTACTGGAACATGAGCCTTTCACAAGGATTCATGACGTGAAGGTTCGGTTGTCTCACTTTTAGCATACCATGTATGGGTTTGATTAAACCTGAGGTTGTAGGGATTTTGACGAGGCAGCTAGCTAAACCTTTTGCCACTCGCCTATGTATCCTATGTTGTAATTTTTTTGGGCAAAATCTCGAACATGAAGCCTCGGTCGTCTTACTGACCTTATGGTTTCCGGGGCGATGATGAATTTTTCTGCAAATTAACTCTTCCATGAGTGTGGCTGACACATTCCCGTATCTTGGCGGGGTAATCATGAATGTTACATGGGTGCAGCCATCGCGGTTGTGTCGAGATTTTTCCGACTCCGTTATGGTCTATTGCTACCACCGTTATACTTCGAGGCATAGGTAATCCAAATGACCCACAACTTTAAAGTTTTTTTTTAACTGCTTTGATATAACTTAAAATTTTAGAGATGTATGAAAGGTGTTTAAAATATTGTTTTCTGTGTATGAGCGCAGGGGCAAAAGATCATTATTACCAGTTCATCACATCAACATTTTTGGAAGTGTTGCATGTAGACGTGTCTTGAATATGTAAGCAACCATAACTTAGTACCAATTTACTCATGTAATTTTTGCATTTTTTTGCTTTCTAATCGAGGTATATGACACCATCTGTAGGAAATGTTCACGTGGGTTGAGGAAAAAGCTGGTGCATATCAAAGAAGTGAACATCATAAGCAGCACTTCAGCCGCCTCTTGATTTTGCGTATGAGAATGGTAAGATTTTATTCTGAAATATTTTAATAGTGAAATATGTGATTCTTCTTAAGTTTGTAATGATTTATATTGTAATGTTTGGATAGTCCAAGGGGGTATATGAACAACGTTGGGGTTAGATTTTCCAGAAATTGCTAACAGAAGCAAACGAATTATAGGTGAACCAAGTGTTGAATTACTAAAATTTCTATGTTTAAAATTTTTCTTATTAGTTGCCATATTAATACCGTATTTTTTAATGTAGAAAAACAGCAAAAGTTTATCCAAATGGCGCATGTGAGGTGGGAAGAAGAGTATCGCTTTGAAAAATGGTAGGCCGAGACACGGCAGTTCAGGTAACGGCTTAAAGAGTGTCATTTTGAAGGCCAGGTCTGCAAAGTCAGGTGTCGGGTGGAAACGGGTCATTTTGGATTTTGGGTCGAAACAGATTATACATATGCCTATGTCAGAATGATTAATTCCTCACATGAATACTTATTGTGCATAATAACCTATTAGAGATAAATCATGGCCCAACTTAAGTTACCTAAAGTTATTGCCACTTTTTTTTCAGGAGGTTCTGACTTCTAAATTCGAAATACGGAGGGGATGAGGCTGATGGCATCACCTGAAATCTGTTTTCTTAATGAATTGCATTTGTAGACAATATACAACTGATTCACATTAGGCATGCTGATAGTTGTGGCAAAGATGTACACGACGATGAGAACACCAGCGACGATAGTGACGATGGTAGTGAAAATTAAATGCAAAAAACCCGCCGCAACGCGCGGGTGCATTATCTCGTTATAAATAAAGTGGCGTCAGATCATACTCTCTTTGTTTTTCTTTTTGTTGGCTTAGGTAATAAATTAATAAAATATAGATGGGACCTATGTCCTTTCTTTTATTAATTACCACAAGGACGAGTTACATGCAAACACAGGGATAAATTTTTTTCTTACTCAACAAGAGGCGTCAGTTGAGATTAATAAATGGGGTAGGGTACGGGTGACGTAGGAGAGATAAAACACAAACACCTCTATATTAAATAGGAGTGTCTGCGTAACATGACCCTTTGAATTTTGTAGAAAGTAAGAAGTGTTAATTGTCTATTGTGTTGTACATGGACTTTTTTTATTTGAAAACGCTTATTATTTAAAAGAAAATGTATTATTGGTTTGTGACAAAGTGATCCATCTAATATCACAAAAATATTATGATGTCACGTAAGATTAAGTATTTAAAATCAAACACACATTATATATTTCGAAAGTAAATGTAAATTAGAAGAAATGGAGGATGTAAGAGCATTCACAAATGTATTAAATTTTTAAAGACTTGATGCATTTACATCATAAGTTTTTTGTTTAATTGTTTTGTTTCACATTTGATGCTTTGTTCAGTTTATGGCAATAGCTTGTCATTTTTTTTTGTCAAACACTTGATAGGTTACAAGTCTTTTGCAAAAAGTCAGTTATCAAGTATTTACTTCGATGCTTCAATAATATTAATAGCTTTTCTAAATAGTGAAAAATCTTCTAAAAACCATGGTACTAACGAATCGTAGTTGTATTTTGTTAAAAACTGTAGTTGTTTTTAATTAAACTATACATATCTAAATTTAATGAAAAAGAGTTTTACTAGGTAAGAATTCAGTAGAAAAACAAAACTTAAAATTAGAAGGATAAAATATAACTATAAACACATCTTTGAAATATATCAATTTGAATTAGATGCATCTCTACTTATTTAGATGCATCCCAATTAGTTTTAAAAATGATTTTGAACTGAAAACGATGCAAAGTATTATTATCATCACATTTGACGCGCAAATGATAAAAAATACATAAGATTTGCATAACTTGATAAAATGCAACTAATATATATGTATGCATCTAATTTTGAGCTAAAAAATATTTTAAAATTCATCTAAAATGCTATAGATGCATACAATATAAGTTGGATGTTTCTAAAATACTTGGTTATATTTAGTTAGAGTTAATTACATAAATCGTCCTTGTGGTTTGGTCAAAGTTACGGATCTTGTTCCTATACTTTTTTAGCGCGTTTCGTCCATGTGGTTTACAAATCTTACAGATCTTGTCCCTGATCTGACCCGGTCCCAAAAAGGACCTCCCTTGCAAATCTCTCTAACGTGAGGGCTAACGATCGTTATACAAACCACAGGGACGATTTATGTAATTTACTCTTTAAAAAAAAAGTTATTTCTTTTTAGTTTTATTATTCAAATTTTTTTAAATTTTATTACGATTAAATTTTTTAATAAAAAAAACTTTTTTTTAAATTTAAATTTAATTTTATTATAATAAATTAAAAAAAACAAATTTTAATTTTATTATATTTTTTAAAAAAAACCGTTTTTTCTTTAAAAAAAAATAAGAGTTAACTACATTTTTGGTCCTTGTGGTTGTATCTGGATTTCACTTTTGGTCCATTTGTTCAAAAAGTTGCGATTTTAGTCCAAAATGCATAGTTTGGTTCCACTTTTGGTCCATTTTTCTAACGAAGTTAGTTCAGTTAGTTAAGTCGTTTGCAACGTTAGTCCTTTATAATGGTCGTTTGCAACGTTAGTCCTTTATACCAAAGATCTTTTGCAACATTTGCAACGTTAGTCCTTTCAGTTAGTTAATCCTTTAAAAAAAATTCTAAAAAAAAAATTCGGAAAAAAAAAATTAGAAAAAAAAATTATAATTTTTTTTTCTAAAATAAAATTCGAAATATATTCTAAAAAGAAAACTTCTTTTTTTCCGAAAAAAATTCTAAAAAGAAACTTTTTTTAAAAAATAACTTTTTTTTTCCGAAAAAAATTTCGAAATATATTCTAAAAAAAAACTTTTTTTTCGGAAAAAAAATTCTAAAAATATATTCTAAAAAAAAACTTTTTTTTTTTCCTAAAAAAATTTCAAAATATATTCTAATTTTTTTTTTAAATGTATATACATTGAAAAAACGTTTTTTTAAAAATGTATATACATTGAAAAAAATTTCGAAATATATTCTAAAAAGAAAACTTTTTTTTTTCCGAAAAAAATTCTAAAAAGAAACTTTTTTTTTTCCGAAAAAATTTTTGAAATATATTCTAAAAAAAAACTTTTTTTTTCCGAAAAAAATTCCAAAAATATATTCTAAAAAAAAACTTTTTTTTTTTCCGAAAAAAATTTCGAAATATATTCTAAAAAAAACTTTTTTTTCGGAAAAAAAAAAGTTTTTTTTAGAATATATATTTAGAATTTTTTTCGGAAAAAAAAGTTTTTTTTTAGAATATATTTCGAAATTTTTTTCTGAAAAAAAAAATTTTTTTCGGAAAAAAAAAAGCTATTTTTGAAAAGAAGTTTCTTTTTAGAATTTTTTTCGGAAAAAAAAAAGTTTTCTTTTTAGAATATATTTCGAAATTTTTTTCGAATTTTATTTTAGAAAAATAATTATATTTTTTTTTCTAAATTTTTTTTTTCTGAATTTTTTTTTTTAGAATTTTTTTTAAATGACTAACTAACTGAAAGGACTAACGTTGCAAATGTTGCAAAAGATCTTTGGTATAAAGGAATAACGTTGCAAACGATCGTTATAAAGGACTAACGTTGCAAACGACTTAACTAACTGAACTAACTTCGTTAGAAAAATGGACCAAAAGTGGAACCAAACTATGCATTTTGGACTAAAATCGCAACTTTTTGAACAAATTGACCAAAAGTGAAATCCAGGTACAACCAGAAGGACTAAAAATGTAGTTAACTCAAAAAATAATTTTATTAAAAACTGCGGTATTTTTTCGACATTCTCATTTTATTTTATTTCTCTTTTGATATTGTACATATCTTAAGACGTCATGGCATACTTGAAACTGAAGAAATAAGCTCGCTTTCCCTTTAGTGGTGAGAATGTTTTCAGTTTGGACTTTAATCAAGGTTTTTTTTAAGTTTTCTCATGAAACAAATGTTCTCGTAAATTTTACAAGTACTTTGGTAATGTTATTATTATTTTTTCGAAAGGCTAAGATTTTATTAACAAAAAAGTTCCAAAACCGGAAATTGCAAGAAACACAAAACAAAAGAAATCAACCAAGAGGAAGAACATCAAAAAGCCTTCAAATCCATCATTCCAAGCCGCCAAACCATGAGAGAACCGAGCAGTAATCAAAAAGGCTTCAAAAAGTTTTTTTTTTTTTTAATTTTACTTTAATTTTTTAAATAAAATTAATTTTTGTTAAAGAAAAAACAGTTTTTTAAAAAAATATATTAAAATATATTTTTTTAATTTTATTATAATTTTTTGATTTTTTTTTAAATTAATAAATGTTAAACATTAACTCCATTAAGCGTTCATGGGCCGTGCTTAGCACGGCCTTAAATAATTGCCTAGTGTATGTTATACGTTATTCGGTTCGAGTAACCGCGTGTATGTAAAAATAAAAGTTGAAACTAAACTGTGATAAACGAGTTTTTCTAGTTTCAAGTTTTTGTTTTCGGTTTTTCAGTTATGGTAATAGGCCATTCTAATTTAATATTTTAATAGCTGAAACTATTGAGACAAAAAGGTAAGAACAAAAAAAGTTGGTAATACCGATTACATGTCCTAACCAGGCCCGGATTTGGCTATGGGCCACGTGGGCGACGGCCCAAGGGCAGCACAAGAAGGGGGGCATCAAATTTTTAGTCCATGTGTAGTTATACTAGATTCATCTTGGTCCAGTTTAGCACCAAGCCCACTTGACCACTTCACAAATCACGCTATACTTAAATCCTACGTAGACTAATTCAGTACAGTTATAAAAAAAAAAAAGAACAAAACAGTCAAAGAAAAAGAACGAAACAATAGGAATAGAAGTTTTACAGTTTTAAAGATCACCAATTCACCATCATTCCATCACACAGTAACACACTCGGTCAAAAGGGGGGCAAGGATATAAAGCATAGGATTCCAATTATTCATTTGATATATATCTTTTTGGAGGCTGCTATTTTGGTTCGATTGTATGAAGAGACAAAAAGTGCTGAGAAGGTTTTGGAAATTGGGAGGCTGGAAAGATAGTAGTAAACACAATTTTAATTCAGTTTGCTATTTTATTGTTTAATACAGTAGCATGTTAAAACAATACTTTATTGTTACTTTATTAGATCAACATGTTACAAAAGCCACGTGTTGAGATATACAAATTGTGTTATGTTAGCTGTTGAGACATGTAAGTTGTGAAGTTGTCTTGTTTTCATTGGTCACAAACTAATGAACTATATAATACAAAGTAACAAACTTACATATTTTATACTCTACAGTTTGCTAGAAAGTGAAATTAATGACAATAAAATTTATGTCATAGTATAACTTAGACACTTGGTGACTTGATTCATTCATATTATTTTAATTTTGTGCTTTTTCCGCAAGTCAAGCTAAAAAGAATTTAATGGGCAGGTTACGTAAATTGTGTAACATGTTCTGATGTTCAGGTTATAATGTTGTGGTTACAGGAACAAAGGGTTGAATTTGAAACAATTAGAGGACTAAACAAATCAATCGATCATCTTTTCTTTTCTTCATCAATTTGATCAAGGTGATATTGTTTCATACTTACTATTCTTTATTTAGCCTCGGTCCCAAAATTATTATCCACTATTGACTTTTTTAGTCTTTCTTCTTCAACTTTGACCATAATTATTTTTGTTTGTGTTATATAATACTTGATGAAAAATATATGAATGTATTGTGTTTTAAATGTATTTTTCATTGGTATAATTTTCATCAAGTATTATATAACATAAATAAATATATTAATGGTCAAAGTTGAACAAGAAAGACTGGTCAAAGTCAAACAGGACAATAAAAATGGGACGGAGGGAGTAGAATATTATACAGTTTTATACTTGATTTTATTATGTTGTGTCGTTCACAACCATCAAGTGCCCAAAATAGAAAACGAAAAAAAAATCAACAAGAATTTGAGCGACCTCTACGTGGTTCTATGGCTTGACCAGGTTCTAAACACCTAAAAGAAAATGTGTTGTTTGTTTATAAAGGGCATATTTCACTCGTCTCGCCCAGAGCACCCGAAATCTCAGGACCGGCCCTGGTCCTAACTCTCATGGCACTTTGCCCCCTTGGTTTCTCCTATGTAAAGTTGTAAACCTTGATGGATTGGGTAGCATCCTCTTTTGTTTCTTCTTTTTGTTATGCAAAAACCACATAGATAACACAATCAATTCCACTCATATTTTGTACATTAGCTTTAGGCCAATCGTAACGGCGACCCCACCTAGAGTCGCTCTACCCCTCGTGAAACCTCCTACTGAAACTTAGTTTATCGAACTGAAACATGTAAACCGAAACTACTTTGGAGGCATCTTTGTCCTTTTCGTTACATAAAGATATCATTTGAATTAAGGGGCACACACACCTATCAAATACTTATCGCAGAGTAGCCTATGCTTGTGGTCGGTCGGTCTCTTATGAAGAGGCTCGCCTAAATCACTTGGGACAACGCATGATCCGACCATACAATTGTTGATGTTAACGTGGTCCAAATAGAGGATGAAAACACTTGGCATATTATTAGAGAAATGGTGTGTGTGCATCAGAAAACATTCACTTACCTTGTTAGCGATATTCTTTTACGTCAAGTATTGATAAATGAGTCGTAAACCCATACCATAATTGTGAGGTTGAAAGATTTGGGTAATCGTCATTTTGCTGGTTAATGTTGAATGTTGTAGACTTGTAGTTCATGCTAAAGTTGTTATAGTTTATCCACTATAGGAATAAACAAGTGTAGTTCTAGTTGTGTACCAGCTGGGCTTCACATGGACTCATTCGCTTATTTGGTTGAACTAAAAAAGTATGCATCTTACTCAAACATCAGATAAATTCACATTTGTACAAGAAAGATTGGTGAAGTTGTCCCGAATTCTCATTTTCAATTATTATTCCTTAGTAAATATCACATATTAGGTTCAAATATTATGCCTATGGCCTAACGCCCTAAACCACCTGGAACCACCCCACACATTCTCAACATGCCTCCCCTTGTTTGTCGAATAATCCTGCCATTTTTATTAGCTATGTTGGCTAATGGAATTAATTTCAGACGTGAATCAAATATATAGCGAAACCATGCCACTTGCAGCAAGTTGTCGAGCTGCAATATTTTCTAGTACTAGTTTTCGAGCCACAATATTTTCTTTTTAAGTCCATATATATAACCAATAGCACTTCTCACTTTGTATACAGAAAATTCCTGAATTCTGCCCTACATTGACGGATGGTATGTTGTACCTACTTGTGCAGGTCAATATATCCTGTTTGCGGAACTAGGCAATTTTGACCCATTTACATATGAGTTGGTCGATTTGGATTTGCTTTTTATCTCAAATGGGTCAAACTAGAAGACGGAAAATGTGAAATCGGTCGAATGTGCATGGTCTAAAGTCGGCCAAAGTGCATTAAAATATAGTAGTCATATTTAACACATGAATTACAGTAAATTGCCTACACATGGACCAAAAGAGTATTTGTGGATCTGCCTGACCCAAACCGATTTGACCAACATGTTTTGACTTGTTACCCAATCTGTGCGACCCGTGCCCATCTTGCCACTTATAGCGTTAACTATATATGTTCCTTTAGAAATGAATAGCCCAAAAGAGATTTACTCTTACCTGTTTAAATCCAAAAAAATAAAAACCTTGTACTAGTTTATATGGCTTTGGAGTTGGTCTCTGTCATCATTCTTCTTGGCCTTTTATCACTGATAGCGGTTGCTGAGGAAATCATACAAGGAAGAGCGGCCAGGATAGAAGAATGTTGATAGGATAGTTCGTTAATGCTGATCCAAGCAATTGTAAATACTAACATATGTCAATCACTTGTCATACATTTTGTTAGGTCTGACATTTCAGGTCAAGATTTGTTTTATAAATTCACATTTGATAGCATAATTTATGGAGGATAAATCTTAATTTTAATTGTCAAGATTTGACTAGACTTTGACTTTGAGAGATAAATTACCTCTCCAAACAAAAAGGTTCAATTTTTTCAGTGAATTATAAAATGAAAATCCATAATTTGACTTACAAGTCAAACATATCAATGTTTAATGATTTCATCCTAAATTAGACTATATTTCTGTTAATGGCGAATAACACGATCATCTACACCTTATGAAGTCATACAATGAAGGAACACAATTACATATCCGGCATTTGATGGAAAAATAAATAAATAAATAAACATTGAAGCCGGAGATGAAACATGTGTGAAGAGGGCATGACCCTGTTGTCAAATGAGGGCCAAAACGCAAAGCCTAACTAATAAGAAATATAAATCATAAGCTTATTCTTACATCAATGCTCATTAAGTAATTAGCATGTAGCTTAGAAAGTCACCTAGTGGAACTGGGTGGCGATTACTCCCCACTTACTGAGTCTTTCTTAATCTGTAAAATGGTGCAAATGTAGAATCATCATATAAATTTTAAATTTCTAATAAAGTACATAAGACAACTAACACTAAAATAAATAGGTAATGTACTGATTTAAATTATTTTCTTACCCACCTTATAACCAGTCGTGCTACATGGAGAAATAAGCAATGAATCCATTGTTCCCAACTCCAGATTCTATAGGAAAATGGATTTTCGCAGATCACTCTCAGTAAAGTATCTTCTATTGGATTGCATAATTATCTCCTCCTGATTTTCCTCTCCATTATTGGGTTAATACCAATCGACCCAAGTCAACACCCAAACACTGGCAGTTACAAGAAAAATGGTTATATGGCAGTTATGCCATCAACCGACACATCTGTTGGCTCTTTTGAACCAACATGTCTTTTCATTGTACCGTTTCATATATGTATAAATAGATAGCAATTGTATTCAAACAGATTTTATGACTGAAATATAGAAAAGCTTTTCCAATTCAATTGTTTCTTGTATTTTTGGTATATTTTGATTATAGATCCAGAAAAATGGGCCAACAATTGGTATCAGAGCCACAAAATCATCATATACCAATCTATTCGTTTTAGTTTCAGAATCAAAAGAACAAGAAACTGTTTCGGATTTTTTTCTGCAAAAGTAATTCGAACACAAAATCAAAACGTCACTTTTTTGTGTTTCTGTTTCTGTCGCAACATGGGAATAATCACAATAGTGATTACTCAAACCCGGCATTAGAAAAACAATTCGCAAGATTTTTTTTTTAACATCGAAGACAGTTCCTGTTTTTATCCAATCCAAAGAATCAGAAAACGATTTAAAATCGTATACCCTTTTGATTCAAAACAAAAACAAATAACGAAGTCATCAATTAGGGCAAAATTATAACGATTCAAATTAGAACAAACACACCTGTTCAGATTAACGAATCAAGCCCAGAACTTTAATTGAGTCACAAATCGACTCAATTTCAATCTTCAATCATCCATATCTCTCACGGATTTAAAACCCCCAAATTCATCGAAACCCTAACAGTTTCAATTGAGGGAATCAATGCTCGCGAAGAACACTACACACCGGAGAAGAAAGGAAGGCCAATAAGCCATAAAGATCAGGAGAGAAGAACGGATTCAAATCCCAGAAAGAAGAGACAATTTTTTCAGTCTCTCAAAGAGACGTTTTATTTTTTTTATCTCAAATAAGAGATAAGAAACATATAAAAGAGGCGTATCTTTTTTTTATCTCACAAAAGAGATAAGAAAATATACTAAGAGGCGCATCATATTTTTAGGGTTACACAAATAAAAGGATAAAAGGCTACGAGTTATACCATCAACCCCCCAAGTTCCAATATTAAAACAAACCACCCTCTATTTTTATACTTTTGATATATAGTATATTAGATTTATTAATATATTGTATAGTTTTTATTTAGATAAGTTACTTGTTTATACCAAATTAGTATCTTATCAAAGTTTAGAACATATAATAACCTAGAGTTTTACACTGCTTATTGTTTAGAAATAATTTTTAAGGAATAATTAACCTTAGGTTATTCGTTTTTAAAATATATAATCTCCGAGGATAGTTTTGGATTAAAAAACTAGTCCTATAAAGTTTTATAGCCTATAAGGAAAAATAAAACAACACACCTCGTGTTAGATTTTTGGAGATATTTTTTTATTGTTAATATATTTAAGATATGACGAAAGGAAGTGGAAATAAAGAACCTAGTACAAATAGTACACCACAACTTCAATGCCCAATCCTAAAACCTGAGAACGAATACATATCATTCTCGAAGCGAATGGTTTATGGGAAACAATAGAGCCGACTGAATCGACTCAATCCGATAAGAAAAAAGACAAAACCGCTATTGCTTTCCTTTATCAAGCCTTACCCGAAGAACAATTACTTCAAATAACAAAGCACAAAACCGCGAAGGACACTTGAAATGCTTTGAAAACTAGACACGTTGGTGAAGACAGAGTTCAACAAGCAAAACTACATGGTTTGTCTATTGATGGTTACCGTTATTATGTTGTGTTTGTTCATGATCATTCTAGATGTACATGGTTTTATCCACTTAAATGTAAGTCGGGATTTTATGCTATCTTAACTGATTTCCTCAAGTTTGTTCAGAATCAATTTTCAAGAACAGTTAAAATATTTCAAAGTGATGGAGGAAAAGAGTTTGTGAATCATGCCGTTCATAAGTTACTGGAAAACAATGGTACTTTTCATCGTCTCTCGTGTCCTTATACACCACAACAAAATGGCCGCGCTGAAAGGAAACATCGAAGCATTGTGGAAACCGGGTTAGCCATGCTTTTTAATTATAATGTTCCAGCTTCTTTTTGGGTTGAGGCTTTCACATCAGCAACCTATATTTGCAACCGTTTTCCTACTTCAGTGTTAAACGGTGAAACCCCATTTGAACTCGTGTTGTTTACCGAATTATGACAATTTTCGAGTTTTTGGTTGACGGGTTTATCCTTATCTTCGAGACTATGCTCAGCACAAATTATCACCAAGGAGTCTTCCTTGTGTGTTTATTGGCTATTCTTCACAATACAAGGGTTACCGTTGTTTGGATCCCTGCACTTCTCGAATTTATATTACACGGTGTTGATACAAAAGTTGGACGTTCCTGATTTGGAGCTCCGGTTCTCGTACCAATTGAGAATTGCTACTTGAAACCTGCGCACTAAGAGACAAGAAACACCGTTAGGCTTATCGTGGGATTGTCTCCCACGATTATCCTCCGGCGTAAGAGTAAGTAATCGATTTAGGGTTTTAGGAGTTTTAGGGTTATCAGATCGTACCTTAAACGAGGGATATAATTCCCTTTATATACGCACGGAATCCTTGTTGGTTCCGTGTTCCCCAACCTTCGGCGTATCCCGCCTAAGTCGGTTGGGAATGATTATCTTCTTATTTTAGAAGATATCGGATATCTATTCCATAAATAGATATGGGCTTGGGCTTTCGTGAGCCCAAACGCGTATTGATATTGGCTCAGTTCGTACCGGGCTTGCAAGTAGTGGACTGTAGTCGGGTGTATGACCCGACTCCAGACTATACGTCATCATGTCCCCCCAGTCTAGTATGCGCAGTGCGTAACTGCGGATGCTAGACTAATGACCGTAGTCTAAAATAAAATAAATAACTTACAAAACGTATGGAAGAGGCTATACACATACCCGTAGGTGCAATGCATCTGGACATAAAAGTGAATTGTAGGTGCCTCGATATTCGGGGGAAAGTTACTGCCCCGTTGTCCCATCAAGCAATCTCAACCACACAGTGGGGACGAGTGGGATCCACGTGTCACCAATCGTGTGGAAGAGAAAGGGTATATAACTTGTCGTTTCATTTTCACCGGATTCCTCACAGTAAAAAACTCCATCCACTATTTCTAAAGCGTTCTAAGAGTTGTAATCCCGAAAGTAACCAACTACAAAGGTAACCGCGCGTGCGTTATATCACAAAAATAATAACACGATGGTTAAACAGTTGTCTGACTTCACCTCCGACCTCACCGTGATCGGTCTGATGGAATTCACCTCAGATTACTTTATACCCCAGGATGTGCATCCAGTAGTTCCGGATGCGCAAGCCACGATTGCGGATTTCCCCGAAGGGAAAGTGGGTGTATACACACGGTTATTCGAATTCGCGAATCAACGTGTGCCCCTATCACGCTTTCTGTGCGATGTGTTAAACTATTATAATCTACACATATCGCAGCTGCATTGTATCGGCGCGGCTAAAATTACCAATTTTGAGGTAAATTGCCGTTTGCTGGGGATTAACCCCACCATCCACCTATTCCGCGCCTTTTATCACACTACGTGGGCGCATGGGTGGGTGTCTTTTTCGAAACGCGCTGGTAGACTGCAGTGTTATACGGATAAATTAGATGCACTTAGGAATTTGGAGGGAGTATTTCTTCTGGGTAGATGATACGTGTTTTCCCTGGAATTATGATTTTTATACCCGGGGAACATTACAGAGGGATGAGTGCCCATTGCCTGGGTCTTATGACGTCGAGGATGCGGAACTGATAAATGCTAACCGCATCCCCATTAGTACATATCCTGAGGGATTTTTGGTGCATATGGGAATCAGCCGTAATTATTTTGGCCCCGAAGATGAGATCCCTATCTTTTTAGACGCCAATGGCCAGGGTGGGTACTTATTCCTCTGTACTTCTGTGTGTAAATAATGTAAGAACAATCTTCCGTATGTGTCGCGCATTATATAACCTGTTTGTATATGTGTCTTGTTTTGCGCAGAGATGGATTTATTCACCGTCGTACAGCTAGCGAAGCCCGTAGCGGTAAGGACAGGAGTAAGACTTTTGAGGAATGATGAAGAGCCTATTTTAGCGGCTACCGAAGGGCGTACTATGGAGCTGAATGCGGGGGAGACAGGTACCAGTTCCTCAGTTGCAGTGGAAGCCACACCACTACAAAGCCAGCCGAATCCCAGAGTACCATCTTCTGTGGCGCAGCCACCGCCCGTAGCTGTGGCCCAACCTATGGAAGAAGAGGAAGAAGAAGAATCTGTGCTTAGTCGCAAAAGGATCCGAAGGGATGATGGTGCTGGGTCTTCAAGGAAGAAACGCCCCGTGGTGCTAACTGTGGAGTTGTCCTCCACAGATGAAGCGTCGTCGCACCCTTCTGCTGAGGACGCTGAGCCACAGTAAGTACAGCCGTCCACGTATAATTTTCTTTTGTTGGTGAATGTGCTAGTTGTGAATCTGACATTGCGCTGGTAATTATTCGCAGGATGGAGCAGGTTATAGAGTCACCCCCGAAGGCGAGTCCGATACAGTCAGCGCATTCTGAGCCGCGGAGCCAGGATAATGAAGACCAATCTGATGCGGATGCACCCATTGAGCATTTGGTTGAAGAATTGGTGCAGGTCTCCGCACAACAGGCTGCACTAATTGTGAAGCTGAAAGACCGAGTATCTGGTGGGATTGACCAAAGTTCACAAAAGGACCAAACAATAGCTTTGTTGGAGGCGCAACTGGCAAGCACCCGAGCGCAACTGGATAGCGCCCATGCAGAGGCTAGGGATCTGAGCGCTTACGCTCAAAAACAGGCCGAGGACAAGATGGCACTAATGTGCCAAATAACTCAAGATCGTGCTGAGGCTGCCAAGTATAAGTCTGCGTGCCGCTGGGTCCTTAAACATTTGGAGCAGGGTAAGGAAACTTTGTTCGCGCAGCTGGGGGAGCTTGGGGCTACTGTGAGTTGGTCATTGGAAGTACAGGAGGCAAAACTGCGTAAGCTTAGCCTTGAGTATGACGAGGAGTTGTATCCTCAGCTCATGTCCATGATAGCGGAGCGCAGGTGGCTCATAGGTCACGGTTTCCGCCTAGCTGCTCTCAGTACCCTGGAATCGCCAGAGGTGGTCAATGCTTTTGGGGAGGTCGTGCAGTGCGCTCTGGAGCGTGGCAAGTCAGAAGCAATTGAAAAGCTTCATGAAACAGAGCTGCTGAAGGCGCCTATTGAGAAGGTACCAAATTATGATGCTGAGTCATATGATCACTTGGTCGCTGCCATGCAGAGAATGAAGGACTTAGAGCTCCCTATGATTTCGGAGCTTGAGCGCGATCAAGATTATTCGATAAATGTAATTATGGCGGGGTTGACCTTGGCGCGTCATCGTACCGAGGGTGCCGAGACACAGCCGGACTTTTATTTGAAGCCCTAGGAGTCACAGCTCCAAGTACCTGTCTTTGCGCGTCCTAGGGATAGTCAGAATCCATTTGCTTTGGAGAAAGAGGTACCTTTAAAGGAAGTCTTGGAAGCGCATGCGACCCGTCTTGCTAAGAAAGAAGGTATTGCAGGTAAGGCCATTTTGTGTGGGGTTGGTGCGGCTCATTTGCCCAGGTCTGATGGGGTGCCAGTAAGCGTGGCCACTGTATCGTGTCAGGATGCAGATGTGTTGAAGGGTGTTAGCGGAGCCAAAGAAGCAACGAGTCACGTTGGCACTTCTTTACTTAAGCGTTGTAGTAGCTGGTAGCTGACATGTTTACTATCTTTTGTAATAACTCGTAGTTATGAATAAAAGTTGCTGTTTTGCTGTGGGTATTATTGAAACTTGTAATGTATACATAGCTGTTTGGTTTTGCGTAAAAGATACCTTCGTTGCCGAAGAAACAAACGTGTACGCCAGTGCTAATATAGGTAATCCATAAGCATGTATGAAAGCCCTAGTATACTCGAGAAATAATTCGAAGTATTTTATCACAATCGTGTGTGTCATGATAAACAGCGTACTGTAAATATCACATTAAGGAATCAAGTGTCTCGGTTCCTAAGTTGTTAAACGTGCACGTATTTGGGTAAAATATACACATAACTAGTATGTAGTATATTGGGTAATATAAATGGGTAGAAACTTAAGTATCACAACCCATTGGGCAAATACATTGAATGTAGTTGGGTACAACCCAAAGCCCATGACCCATGGAGCTTGACCCATAACCCATTTCATGACATCATGCTTATATCATACATGGATAATATCCATAACCCATGGATCAACCCATACCCAAGTGACCAAGTGCATTGCACTTAAAAGATACATTGTATCTAGCTAAGATCCATGGTTCAACCCATGACCCATGGCCCATAACCAAAATACCCATGGGCAAAGAGGAGCGTTTCACGGATCCCTAGCTTTGTGCTAGCCGGATCCCTTGTGGTAGTGAGCCATTTCTTCATTGTTTCTCACCCCTTTCTAACACACTTTCTCCCTGACTTAAAAACTCACTAACCTCATATCCAAGAGATCTATGTTTGTAGTTTTGTTTTTGTGTGATCTTTTAGGTTCCTCTTAAAGGCAAGATTACCACCTTTGAAGTCGAGCAAGCTTAAGTCCGTGAGTTTCCATGCTTCCTCATCATCAAGGCTACTGAAGTCTTCTTGTTGATGATTCCTTTCTTTCTTCTAAGAAGTGTAGTGTTGATTACATTAGTGAAAGATGTTTCAAGTGTCAAGATGAAGATATTAGTGAAGGATATCTATCGTCTATAGCATAAGCACTTGTGGTGTAGGTGCTTAGAAGTCAAGACAAGAAGCATTAGTGAAAGATGCTTAGAAGTCAAGACTAGAAGCATTAGTGAAAGGTGCTTAGAAGTGAAGACACAAGACATTAGTGAAAGGTGTCTTGTAGATCTAGTCAAAGGCATTAGTGAAAGGTGCCTTAGATGTAAATTCAATATGGTGTGTTTCGATGTACAAGATAGACTAGTATTAGATCCAAGGATATTGATATCCTTGATGATGTTGTAAAGGAGTAGATCTCCTTTGGGATTAGTCGTTGGTTTAGTGTGGTAGTAGTTCCTCCATTGCAATGGAACTAGGTGCTTAGCCTAGTACCTAATAAAGGGTAGGCGACGTTGTGAAGGTGTAGTTCACCTTGGAGTGAAAGAACTAGGTACTTAGCCTAGTACCTTATAAAGGGTAGGCGACGTTGTGTAGGTGTGGTTCACCTTGGAGTGAAAGAACCCGGTGGTTAGCCTAGCACCGGAAAAAGGGTAGGCGACGTTGTGAAGGCTTCTCCGCCATAAGGAGATTGGTGTAGTGATTACGAACTCTCGAGTAGGTAACTCGGGGAGTGGAGTAGGGCAAGGAAGGTGTCCTTGTAGCCGAACCACTATAAATACTCGCGTTGTGGTTTTGTGCTTCTTACTCTAATCTTTTCATTACTTACCTTTATATGCTTGTCTATCAACATCCAAATAGATTGACATAAGTCGATCTAAATATATTAAAGGGAAGTTTTAATTGGCAAAACTATTCAACCCCCCTTCTAGTTTTCCACAATTGGCATCAGAGCTTCGTTACCATGTTTCTTGAAGTATATTGTACTTTAAAAACTTGATACGATCCATGGTTAATTGAAAACTACAAAGAAGTTTTTTCATAAAAACAAACACCATGTCTTTTAAAACTATATGTTTGGATGTTGATTTGATAACAACATTTTTTTTTATTTACTTGTTTCATTTAATTGCACTAATCTTCTTTGTCATGTTGATTAGTCAAAGCTCATACCCACCAAGCTATAGGAATCGCTTGGTAACAAGAATACCTTCCTTAAGAAGGTATCTTAAACGCAAAGGAGCGGGAATCATCTAAGTGACATTTGTTGTGTCAATTGTAAAGACATTCCGTTCGATCCGTTCGATGCATTGCAACAAGGATTCGTTATGATTGCTAAAGCATTTGGCCGTTATACAAACAAATCCAACAATCGCATTCGTTCCTCATCAAACACAATGAATCACGCTGTTGTGAACAATGGACAAGTTGAAGTTCAGAATCGTGGTTATGGTCGTCAGATGGGCGGTGGTCAAGGGTTTAATGCTATGGGAAGGAATAACAACAGAGCTCAAGTGGTTGAACAGGTAAATGCTCAGAATGGTCTTCGATGCTACAACTGCAATGAGAAGGGACACCTGGCTAATGCATGTCCAAAGCCGAGGACTAGGGGCAGTGCTTATCACAAGGAGGCTCTACTTCTGGATCTTAAGGATGAAGCTGGTGGAACTCTCACAGACAAAGAACAGAGCTTTATGGCAGATGCAGACTCAGATGATGATATGGAGGACTTGCAGGCCAATGCAGCAGTTATGTTGATGGCTAATATGCATGAACTACACATGAGTGACACAGGCCCAGTATATGACACTGATAGCTTGTCTCAGGTACCCGAACAAACCATATTTATCTCTGATCTAATATCTCCGCCAACATCTGAATCCGGCAAGGCTCAGAATGTTCAAAATGAGCCATCCACATCTCATTCCGACGATTCTCAACTAGACCCTGTAGTTACATTTGACGATCAAGATGACCTTATGGTTACCTTTGATAATGAAATTGACTCCGTGGTTATACTTGAGGATCTAAATAATGATCATGTTGTGAATCACGTTGAACACGTTGAATCGTTGCCTCATCCAGATCTTGCTCTTTTACTTAAAGACCATCAAACCTGAATGGAAGAATGTCATGCATTAAATCAGGACTTAAAAAGTAAAAATGCACTGTTAACCAGGGATATTGAATGTTTAAAAATGCAACTCAACTTTTTCAAAACTCAAGAAAACCGTGAAAAAGGTTTTTAAGTCGCTTTTGCTAAATCTCATCAAAACGAACAATCTTTAGAACAACAGATGCGTGATCTAGCCGCTTCGAAGAATGCTTTATTGTCAGACATAGAACAACTGAAACATGAACATAAACAACAAATTAACGCTCTTACTTTGGAAACTCAAAAATCCTAGGCTGAGTTGTTAACCTGTCAAAAACAGTTCTCTGAGTACAAAAAGCATTCCACGAAACGAATAGATACCTATCTCGAAGAAATTGTCGACTTACAAAACAAAATCAAAGAGTTTCGAAATGTAGTTTATAAACATGGTGAGTCAATCACAACTATTCAAAAGTTTACATGTAAACCTAATCCAAATGGATATGGTCCGATTCTTGCTGATTACAAACCTAAGTTTTCAAACAGAGCATTCAAACCAAATCCTGAAGTTTACAGTGCAGAACATAGAATTGATGATTCAATTATGACTGTTGTTGAATATAATCTCATGGAGGAATTAGATGCAGATGACGAGAGTCGGTCAAAAATGGAAAACGTCGTTTATAACAAACCATTTAACTATTCACAAGCCGTAACTTTTGTCACACAACAAGATACTTCTAACAAACCTTTGGTTATCACACCAGTTTCTGAAGTTAGTCCCTAACACAATGGTGCATAAATTAATGGTCCTTTACCTTCACTCAGTGAAGTTAAAACAAAAGCCGAAAGTTGTCGAGTTATAAAATACTTTGACATTTTCTCATCTGACCTCAAACTTTTGGAACGTGAGATTGAATTTCATTATGAAATAAAAGTTGAACATTTTCATTCGCCTCTGGCGCGAGAACAAAGAGACATTCTTCAGAAAAGAATTTTACCCCATGTCAAAAATTTGAAAAACTGTGCACAATATTGGGAAAGGGATTTTCACAAGGAACTTGGTCTCATGAAAACAGTTTTCGAGAAAACAGAAACATCGATTTCAAATACTAAACATAAAAAGAAATTATTAAGAAAAGATGTGCATCGACTCTTGGAAGATGTTATCTGTGCTGATATCCATAATGTTGTGTTATTGCATTCTTTGCCATGTGCATCTGATCATATCTCTGCTGATTCTGTTGATTCTGTTAATATTGTTGATAATTCTGATAATGTGCATCTGATCGAGTCTTTAAAAGTGGAAAATGAACGATTGTTAAACGAGCTTTCAAATGCAAAACGTCGTCTTCAATGGTGTCAAAAGGATTGTCAAAATCGTGAACTTGCTTTGCAAAACAAAATCAACCAGTTGCAATCCAAAACGTTTAATCCAAAATTTGAGCAACTGGATGATCAAAACGTGTATTTGAAATGTCAAATCTCAAAATATGAACAAGAACTTGTAAAAGTTAAACAGGAATATGGTGTCATATTTGATTTACTTAAAAAGACTCGTGATGAAGCATCAAACGAACTTGATCATTTTCTTGCACACACTAAGGAAGTCATGAATTTTTCAGAAAATCTTCGTTCTGAAAATCAAGAATTGGTGCACAATATCTTTAAGTTAAGAGAAATGTTAGGAAAGTATGAACAACTTCCGCCTACCGTTATTAAGAGAATATCACCTGTAACACTTAGTAATCGTGACCCTAGAATCCCTACTGCCAAATCACAAGATACTAATGTTCTTCCCTCTACTGATGATGATGATCGCTATGGATGTTAAGTTTCTAGGGTTCTTATTCAAAAACTCTAGGTTTCGTTGTTGGTTGCATGATCATGAAGGTTTTGTTTGTGGGTTGCTACTACAAACAAATGTTATGTTGAAGAATGCTTGGATGGTCTTTCGTGGATTCTTCATGGAAGTTAAAGTGGACTACAATAGTGATATAGAAGGCTCAAGTACTTTTCTTGAGTAGTATTGTATAATTTTTTATGTACTTTGTCATTATTGGTAGGGTCATTTTATTGTAAGTTATAAGAATGGTGTGTCATTCTTATATTCGAGTCTGTAAGTGTCCTAAGGGACTGAGATGAAGGAAATCACCTTCATCCTTTGTACCTCAACGTTTTTTGGAGTAATACACTTTACCGGGGTGAATTAACCCTTTTACCAAAAAAAAAAATACTGCAACAGGAATAATTGCCTCTTTTCCTAATGTCCGCACTTCAAAGCCTAGGAGAAATACAAGGAAGAATAGTAAGTTGCGACCTAAGAAAAGATCAATAAGGAATGCTGAAGTAGAAGAACACCCTAGGATTTTGAATAAGACTCCCGTTGCACCTACTTTAGATATTGCGTCTGACAAATGTAATAGAAAAAGTGATGTAACGAATGCTAAACCTTTAAGTACTTTTGATATTCAGTCTGATGCATCTTGTGTTATTTGTCGTAAAAGTATGAATTCTGATTGTCATGACAAATGTGTTGCTAAAACTATCATCTCTCGTTTACGGAATCCTAAGAATCAGAATACCTCTAGGCTCACTAATACGTCTAAGTCTGTGCTTGGTAAACTGCCTTCGTTAGGTTCTAAGAAACACATTGATGTCCCTGTAGCTCCAGTTTCACCTCCTAGGAATGTAGTACCAGCTAGTGCATTCACTAAGACAAAAGCAAATACTAGTTGGAGATGGAAGAAATGGATATATAACACACTAGGATTTAAATGGATGCCTAAAGTCATTGATGTGTGTATTTCTCCTATAACTGCTTCGGAACCCTCTAACATTTTGGGTTCCAAATTTACTTCTATTCCATCTGTGTCGTCTGTGTGTAATGCAGGTGATACAGATCATTCTCTGGATTGTTGATAGCGGATGTTCCCGACACATGACAGGCAATCTTAAACTGTTATCAAACTTTATTGCAAAGTTCATTGGCACTGTCAGATTCGGGAATGATCACTTCGCTGCTATCATGGGCTACGGAGATTATATCAATGGCAATATCGAAATTAGCAGGGTTTATTATGTGGAAGGCTTCGGTCACAATCTCTTTCACAGTCAATTCTGTGATGGAGACTTGGAAGTTGCTTTTCGGGAGAAAACTTGTTTCATTCGTGATCTACAAGGAAACGATCTTATGTTTGGCTCTCGCAATTCTAGTCTGTACACTATCTCAATGCAAGACATGGTTGCTTCATATCCCATCTGTCTACTCTCAAAGGCTTCATCAACAAAATCCTGGCTATGACACCGTCGCCTCTCACATCTAAACTTTCAAACCATCACCAACCTTGCTCGACACAAACTTGTTGAAGGTCTCCCACGATTCCGGTATTCTAAAGATTACCTTTGCTCAGCTTGTGAACAAGGGAAAAGCACTCGTGCTCATTTTCCTTCAAAGGTGGAACACAGCTCTCAGCATGTGCTTCATCTTCTTCACATGGATTTGTGTGGCCCGATGGGCGTGCAAACGATTAATGGCAAACGCTACATCTTGGTAATTGTTGATGACTACTCACGATGGACTTGGGTCTACTTTCTTTGAAGCAAAGACCAAGCTCCATAGATGATCATCACCTTTCTCACGAAAATTCAAGTTCACCAAATACCGTCCGCCAAATCAGAACAGACAAAGGAACTGAATTTGTGAACCAAACTCTTCAAGAATTTTATGAGAAAGTGAGAATAGAGCATCAAACATCTATTGCACGGACACCAGAACAAAACGGAGTTGTTGAAAGATGAAACCGAATGTTAGTGGAAGTTGTAAGAACAATGTTAATTAATGCTAAAATTCCAGATTACTTGTGGGCAGAAGCTGTATCAACTGCATGCTACACTCAAAACCGTTCAATGATTACAAAACGCCACAACAAAACACCTTTCGAGCTTATCCACAACAGAAAACCGAATCTCAAACACCTTCATGTATTTGGATCCCTTTGCTACCCAAATAATTATTGTGATGACTTTGGAAAGCTCAAAGCCAAAGCTGACATTGGAGTCTTTATTGGATATTGTGATAATTCTAAAGGTTACCGGATCTGGAATCGTCGTACAAAGCAGGTTATGGAAACGATTCATGCTAATTTTGATGAACTTACAGAAATGGCTTCTGAGTATAACAGCTTGAAACCCGGTCACAACCGCTTAAACTTCCCTCAAACCCCATCATCTGCTGACACAAGCCCTCAACTTACTCGTCAACAAATGGAAAGACTATTTGCTCCTCTGTTCAGTAACGATATTGATGAACGTGCTCCAGGTGTATCCGATGTTTCCGCTGCTCAACTTGATACTACTCTTATACCTGATACACCTGCTACAACAACTACTGTTGAAGAAGCACCACCAGTTGACTCTACAACAATAGTTGAACAAACTGCATCCAACGACGCAGAACCAGCTGATGATGTTCTGAATGATGTACCCCCACCTGCAGATTTTGATCCAAATGCGTTATTTAACCCGTTTGCTAATGAGACTACTGCACCTGATGTCGCGGAATCATCTACAAGCCATTTGAATCCTCAGAATCTGCACAATGTATACCAACATCAACCCTCTACACATCGATGGACAAAAGACCATCCTCTGGAAAATATTATTGGCAACCCGAATCAACCAGTCGTCACGAGACAACGTCTTCACACAGATGATGAACATTGCATTTATGCACTCACTGTCTGCCAATCTGAACCTAAAAACATTAAAGACGCAATGACAAAGGACACCTGGATTGAATCCATGCAAGAAGAACTCAACTAATTCAAACGTCTTGAAGTATGGGAACTGGTTGAAAGACCAACAAGGGTTTACGTCATTGGTCTCAAATGGATTTGGAAGAACAAATTGGATGCTGAAGGGAACGTAATCAGAAACAAGTCACGTCTGGTGGCTAAGGGTTATCGACAGGAAGAGGGGATTGATTTTGAAGAATCATTTGCTCCGGTTGCTCGTCTTGAGGCTGTTCGGATATTTCTCGCGTTCGCGGCTCATATGAATATAACGGTCTTTCAGATGGACGTCAAAACTGCTTTTCTGAATGGGCAACTTAAAGAAACGGTTTATGTCAGCCAACCAGAAGGATTCGTTGATCCCGAGTTCCCGAACCATGTCTACAAACTGAACAAAGCTCTGTATGGTCTCAAACAAGCTCCTCGGGCATGGTACGATAAGCTATCATCTTTCCTCATTGCCAATCATTTTACCAAAGGTTCGGTCGACCCAACTCTTTTCATACAATATCACGGGGAACATATTTTAATTGTTCAAATTTACGTGGATGACATCATTTTTGGGTCAACACATAAAAAGTACTCAATCGCTTTTGCAAAACTAATGAAGAAACATTTTGAAATGTCCATGATGGGTGAACTTACGTTCTTTCTAGGACTGCAAGTTCATCATCACCCCGTGGTATTTTCTTGAGTCAGTCCAAATATGCCCTTGAATTGTTAAACAAATTTGGAATGCAAAACTGTGACACCTATGCCACACCAATGGCTACTACCAAGAAGCTAGACGCTGATTTATATGGGAAATTGGTGGACCCTACCAAATACCGAAGTATTATTGGGTCTCTCATGTATCTAACAGCCAGCAGGCCTGACAATGTATTTGCCGTATATCTTTGCTCCCGTTATCAGTCGAGACCAACTGAAACCACCTCTCTAAGGCTAAAAGAATCCTCCGATACATCAAGGGAACCATTAATTTGGGGATATGGTATCCGAAGGATTCTGGTATTGAACTAATCGCTTTTTCAGACGCTGACCACGCAGGATGCTTAGATTCACGGAAAAGTATATCAGGAGCATTACAATTTCTTGGTGATAAACTGGTGTCATGGCAATCGAAGAAGCAGGATTGTACATCGCTGTCCTCAACCGAAGCAGAATATGTAGCCATGTCGGCGTGTTGTGCTCAAGTCATTTGGATGAGAACACAACTCAAAGACTATGGTTACGTATTTGACAGAATCCCGATGTATTGCGACAATATGAGTGCTATTGCGATCTCGTGCAACTCAGTTCAACATTCAAAGTCAAAGCACATCGATCTTCGATATCATTTCATCAAGGACCACGTGGAACAGGGTACTGTTGAATTATACTTCGTGGGTACAGAATACCAATTGGCTGATCTACTCACCAAAGCCTTAGCTCCTGCTAGGTTTAATGCGTTGGTCCACCGGATTGGTATGCGGTGTTTGACTCAAGAGGAACTGGATGAACTCTTAAAACAGTCTTAAAAACCAGTCAAACACCAAATTTTTTTTGTTTTTTGTAAATATTTTTCAAAAACAAAATACAAAAATATAAAACCTGATAAAACAACAAAAATATTCTTCTATCTATATCTCTTTAAACATGGCAAGTACATCTCTTCCGTCAACACTCAAATCTTTCAAAATTCAGTATTTTTCCGATCAAGTGTTGAGGGGGAGAAAATAAATACTTAATTGTTTCAAAATAACCGTGTACTTGCATGTTACCTTATCCCGGTTGTTTTCTTTAGTAATGGTGGTCACATTTCTGGTTTCTGACACTCCTCGGACTAAAATTTATAGACTTTCATTATTTCTTAAGTCGAGGGGGAGTGTCGTCAAAGTTATTTCCTAATATTCTTCGTTTGGTAACCAAAATGAAAGTTAAAGGCATTGGATGTAAATGGTAGAGGTGGAGGGACTGAAAGTGTCAAAAGTTTAAAGTATTTTCCAATAAAACTCCCCACCTAACTTTAACTCTTCACATTTATTATCAAACCTACCAAATCCTACGCCTAATATTCAATCTCTCAATCCGGTTTCTTGATCCTCATTTTGTAAGTGTTTTCGTAATCTAAACGTATTTACAAACAAGGGTTTTGAATTTTATGCAAATCCAACGGCTAAAACGTGTGTTATGATGATCTTTGTGTTCTACGCGTAAGCATAAGAACACAAGATCATCATGTGTGTGTTTTTTAATGATGTAATGGTGTTAAAATGTTCATAACTATGTACTAAAACCATTTTCGTCAATCTAATTCACCCAGAAACACGAATTGTCCGTTTTTCAAAATTAGGGTTCATGAGTCGATTTGGGTGTTTTCAAATGAGAACGTTTTTGGTTAAAAAGATCGTTGTGTGATGTTGTTCTTATGGTGAATTGATAATATCTAGGCTCTGAAACAACCCAGAAACACTAATTGATTGATAATTAGAAATTAGGGTTTAACGTTCTTGATATTTGGGTATTTTTGATTCACTGAGAATTTGATGTTAAAACTTGGTCATAACACTCACATGACTTCTTAGAACTACCAGAAAAACTTTGATGCATTTTCCATGGCTAAATTTCTTAGGCGTAATTCATGAACTTTAGGGTTTAAGTTCTACGCATAAGGATTTTACGCGTAAACTGTTTGATGAGTATTCATGCCATGTTATGTTATAGAATGAATGTATGTGTTAATGTTGGTGCTATGATTAACTTATTTCAGGTTTATAACGCGTGAACATTCAGAATCAATGTTGTTTGAAATCTACACATAAGGATCACCTTACGCGTAGCATGTTATGCGTAAAAGAAATCTTACGCGTAAGGTTCTACATAAGGGACTACGCGTATCCTGTGAAGGATATGCTTAAACAGTGACCTCTACGCATAAGGTCTACTCTTACGAGTAAGCCTTACGCGTAAGGTTGATATTCGCTTACGCGTAAGCTCTACGCATAAGGTTCCCTTTTCCTACGCGTAATATTTCTTACGCGTAAGTCAGGTTCCTACGCATAAGCTTGCGTTTACGCGTATATCACTCCTGTTTACGCATAAGCCTCCCATTTCTACGCCTAAGCCTTGTTTAACCTTTATTATGAATTGTTACGCGTGCAAACTTGTAAATAAATTAATCATAACGTCACGAAACCAATAATGTCACTAATAAGCTTAAACGTTTGATATGTTGTGAAAAATAAGTGATAATATAAACTTTAAAACTTAAATTTAACTAACTCACGAAACTTATCACGACGTCATTGGACTATTGGACAAACAAGTGACATTGGACTCGTAATAATCATCAACATATCACATTCAATAATTAGACAATAAATCCATCTGTTGACTAACATAATGTCTTTCGATATGTTGGTTCTTTTGGCTAAATGTATTTCAGATCTAGACATGGACGCTCAAATGAATGTGGATGCACCAAATGTTCTCACTGTTGCTGATATCTTCCCTAATGGCTATCCGATGAAGATTGGAAAGAACAACCTTCGTGTTGACTTTGAAACTCTCACCTACTCAGAGTCTTCTTGCTTGATTGCTGTAGATATTCTAAAGAATCATCCTTATCAGAACATGCTCTCCCATTCTGCTACTGTTCCAAAGATCTACATTCATCAGTTCTGGAATACAATGCAAAAGATCAAAGGACAGAATGATGTGACAGTGACTCTCAACCACAAACAAGTCACCATCACACCTGCAGACTTAAGGGTTGTTCTCCTCATTCCCGACATCGAGCCTACCGATTACGTTGCTGCACCAACTGAAGAGACTGTTCTCCAATTCATGATCGACATTGGTTATGATGAAGCTACAGGAGTAATCACTAAGCATTCATACGTGGATCTTAAGAATATTCCTCAACCCTGGAGAACACTCTACATCATCATCACCAAATCAGTTTCTGGTCATGACAGTGGCTATGAGCATCCCAAGCTCATGGAACTGCAGATTTTTTGGGCCTTGATCAACATGAAGCACATCGAAATTGAAGCTCTGATATGGGACGACATGATGTCATTCCTCAAAAAGCTTGGCTCAAAGATTCCTTATATCAGATATACAAAACTGTTGATCCAAAGAGCTCTTGGACTCAATCCTGATATCCCCAAGAGACTCAATGACCCCAACAATCACGACATGTTGTCTGAACCTACTCTAACTGTCAGATTCAAGGAATCAACAATGAAGAAACATGGTGCTGAGTTTCCGAATCACCTTCTGTCTGATGAAATAAAAAAACTCTACACATACAAAAGGTATCTGGTAGCAGTTGAAGAAAGCAAAGTTGGTTTTCTCGATGACAAGCCTTCTGGTACACCTACCAGGAAAACCAGACGAGGGAGTGCAGGCAGTGCCGCAAGCACTAAGAGTCTACAAAAGTTCTCGAAGAGGAAACCTCCACTCAAAAGGATAGTTCCTTCTAAGGAAGCTGTTCTTATTCCCGTACCTAAGCCTGAACCGCCAAGAAAGCTAGTGGACGAAAGCTCTGAAGATACAGAATCAGACGAAGAGATCTTCTACTCTGAAACTGAAACCGATACTAATCCATCACTAGCTAGACCTCCCAGTCCACCAGCAGATAAAGGAAAAGGGAAAACTCCAGTGATTGAGCATGATAAGGAGAGCTCTGAAGAAGAACCAATAGACGAGCAAAAGGGAATATCAAAGGAAGTTGAAAGAACTCAGACATAAACATCTTGCCGAAGCATTCGTAAAAGATCAAACTCGTGGCCCTAGAGGTTCAAGTGGTGGCACTCATACCACACCAGTTCTTGATGCGGTTAATCAACCCGATAAGGGAACTGGTAACACCATCACCCACGAACAACAACAACGGCAGACTGAGGACTCCATCAACTTTGATATTGAGGAACTAGAAACTGATAAGACGGAGAAAAATCTTGCTGATGATTCTAAGGCTGATGATAAGGCTATGTCTGGAAATGAAGAAGAAACCGCTTATGATCAATTTCTTCTAGACAGTCCCCACGCTCGGAGGAAACTTCGAACCACCGCGACCCCGAGTCTCCTCACGCCTCATCATCATCGACTCGCTCATTCCTCACCACACCACCATCCAAAAGAGCAACCAGATCCACATCCAAATCAGTGAAGAAGCCCACGCTCTTGGATCTCTCAAGCTAAGACACGGATCGTTAAAGCGTCAAACAGTCGAAAGAAAGACGCGGCTCTACAAGAAGTTGAATTTTCTCGCGACAGTACGAGATCTTCATGATGAGAACGACAAGATGCAGCTGAAAGGGAATACGTCTAGAAGTTCATGAAACGCGGATCTTCAAGGAAATGAACGAGATGATCAAAGGTTACACTCACAAGTACCTTCTTGACATCGTTCCTGGAGTTACAAAGGAGATGTTTACCAAACAACTCTATTCGAATCTATTACATTTGGCCAAGCAAACTATGAGATCAACACCAATGCATGTCAACATCAACCCAGTTGATCCCATAATATTCTCAGATGCTGAATTGGTTAACAGGCTGGTAGCTCTAATGTCTAAACGCTCTGCAACATTTACCTCTTACGAAGGAAAATTGTTTGAAGCACTACTGGAATACCAACTACAATCAGCTTACAGGGAAGAAGCTCAATGGCCTAAACGTCCAAGAGACGAAGAAGATAAGGATAAGGATAAGAATGACGAGCCTAAACGCCCGAAGAAGTCTGGTGAATCATCATCTATGCAACCTCCACCCCAAAGGACTCCAGCTAAACAAAGATCTCCTCCTCGCTCTTCTACTGAAAAACCTCAGGATTGAAGTTACCACCCCGCACTCAAAAACCGGTGATCACTTTGAGTATATGGGTGGTGACGATGAGGAATTCCATGAGCCCCAACAACAACCCGCCTCTCCCAACAAAGTTAAGAAACCGTAATCCTCATCTAGGCCTAAGAAGAAGAAGAAGCGCCTAAGGCTGACGTCGTATCATGGCTAGACGAGGATGACACCGATGAATACGACTGGTTTTCTACACTTGTTAATTCTACTCCCTACCCACATGAAGGTCAAGATCTGGAAGACGGTAGTACATTGGAGCATGCAAAGATACTGCAAGAAAAATTCCGAGTGAAGAAGATGAGGAAATCAAAGTTGAAACGAATCAAGAATGAAGCTTTTCAAATACTCAAAGACAGCTCGGAAAGTGCTATTGAAGTTGAGTATCATCTTGAAAACATAGCACGAGCCATGTCGAACAACATTGATTGGCTCAACCCTGAAGCAAACATCGACTTCACCAGAAGAGATAACCCTCCATACTACACCGATTGGTCTAAACCTCTACCAATGATTGGCCAACAAGATCAGCCTAAGATTCCATTTCGCTACTTCTTCAACAACGACTTGGAATTTCTTCTACACGGCAGTGATGGTTCAAGGAAATACGCTACATCATTGACACTTCCATTCCCGGCAGCCATATACTCTAACTGCATAGCCATCGAGGAAAAGGCTACCCACATGTTTTCCAACAATGTGGAATTGTATGAGCGTGATGCAATGTACGGGATTCATCATTGGCCAGAACGCCGACGAATCTACTACAGAAGCTGCCAGGTTCAGAAATCTCAACATGAAGTGTTCAACACTAAAGGAATCGTTGCTGTTAAGCATGTCGCTCTTGTTTTTGTTTGAGTCACGAGCTTGACTCTACCCTTATTTAACGGATAAAGGGGAGGTTTTCCCTACACTTAAGTTTAAGTGCGAGTGATAGTAGCGATACACACCTTTAGGGTGGAAATTTGCTACGTGAGGAGAGGGTGATGGGTGATTTATATGCTCAAAGGAGTGTGCTCCATTCATTATAACCTTACCTAATTCTATTGGTGTAGCGGTGAATCAAATCTCTCTCCTAAAAATGGATCATCTTCTATCAACTTCAAAAGATTCTTAGTTAAGTATCCATCTTGACCTAATAAACCCGTTTTAAACCCATAGTGTTTCTTGTTATCAACCATGAATGGGTGATATAAGCGTGTAAGGTCATGAGTTACTCTTATATTAGCTTCCACTCTACATGGACTAGAGTCTACCACCTTTATCAAGCAACTACCCGGATTATTTATTTTGATGGGTGGATTGGGGCCTAATTCAATTCCAAGATTCACATCTAAAGACGGAAATTGGGTAAGGTTTTTGGTTGAGGCTCCGGTTCATCAAAAATTAGGAACTTCCCTAGGACTAAGAGAGAGGTCATGACAACAAGCATCTAAAACCACATTCTCTAGTGGTGGCTTGGTCCAAAGGTTCTATATCAATTGGGGTTCCTATAGTCTCTTCTACTTCTTTTGGGTAAGTTATAGGCGATGTGTGTTCCTCAAGTGATGGTAGGGCTTGTGGGCTTGGAGTTTCCACCTCATTTTCCATTATATCTAGATCTCCTAAATGTTTAGTATGATCTGACCCAAATACACTCCTAAGCATCTCAAATCCTTCTTTAGCCACTTCAAATTCTTGGTCCGATTCATAAGAATCATTCTCAAAAACTTGACTACTATGTTCTATTTGCCTAAAGGATTCCTTTACGGTGTCATATGTTTTGAAATCTATCCCACACATGCAACTAAGTATTTTAACGTCAACCATCTCACAATCTTGTTCGGGTTTAGGTTCCATGTTCTTAAAAACAAGGTCTTTTTGATCATGGTGCCTAAGATTATTCAACTGAAGGTTTATGCATATGAGGCTTTTCTTAAAAATTTCCTGATGGTCTCGCTAAAAGGAGTTGATCCTGACAACGATTGTTGAATAGAAGCCACACAAACACAAAATATATCAAATCAATCCAACCTTACACCTGCCTCCTTTGGATATCTCTAAGTTCACTCACAAATTCATTAGAACAATAAAACCAAACCAACTGTGAAATTCGATTGTTCCTCATTTGTTAATGATTCAAATGCAACTTCACTTGCCATAGCGACAAATGAAAATGGTTTTACGAACACAAACACAAAGAAGGGGGATAGACTACAAGGAAGCTAATAATGAGAAAAAATTTACTTGATAGGAATCAAACAAAGAAACCTAAACGAGGTGGACTTCTAACTAGCTATTCTATTCACCGCGGCGCCAAAACTTGATAACGCTACACGGCCGTCGGGTCAAAGGAACTTCTTCGAAAGCAAGTTTTTCAACACCCTAGGAAGTGAACCTAATCGTTGTAGTGTAGTATTAGGTAAGCCACGGGTATTGATATCGTTCTCTAGGGGAATATGAATGCTAGTAAGAAGTTACTACGCTAAGGTTGGGGTTGAGGAAGATTATTTTTTATCTTTTTATGTTTTTTAGGAAATTGAAAGGTACTAATCTCGGGGTTTGGATTTGGGGGTTGGTATTGCTAACGATTACTCTACTTATCTAATTATCTAATCTAAGGTGTATGTAGTCTATGTCTAATTATTATGTGCTCGTATGATAGTTTAAAGATGTGTTTACTTAGGTTTACTACTCCTTAATTATCTCCTATTGGTGGTTGAATTGTTACGCCCTATTCTTAGTTGCGTTGTGTGTCTAAGGTTGTAGGGTATGCGCTTCTCCCTAACTCTTTGAACTTACCAAAGGGTCTGTCTACAAAACCCACTAGGGATAATAAACTCTTACTCTAAGGCACTCTTTGGATGGTTTAGCTTACAACTACTCAAGGAGTCATATTCTAAGGTTCACAAAGATTTAATCAAGCATTAAGTACACAACGAATGACCTAACGCATTACTAGATCATTAATCAACTAAGATAAGAAACAACCAATCAATATTCAATAATTAAGTTTCATATTCCCTAAGAAAACACACAAGTAAATTAGCCGGACATGAAGAACATGCAAGCATACACAAATAATCAAAGACATAATTGTATTAATGAAGTAAAACACTTATCTTGGTGTAAGATAGGGTTTGGAACCCTAAAATACCGTACAAGACAGCCTTGGTTCGCTTTTAGGTTTTACTCCAAAAGACTACACACAAATATCAAAAATTCGGATTCTATATATAGTATTACACATGCGACGGTGTCACTTTATGTTTTGTGACGCCGTAGTGCTCGCCATTAGGGTTTCGCCTTGGCCACGTTAGATTTGCGACGGCGTAACCTCATGCTTGTAACGCCCTTCTTCAGCCTCGACGCCGCCCGATTGCATCTAGGACGCCCGAGTTGCGACGGCCTACTCTTTTATAACTTGACGTCGCCACTTGAAAATAGGAGTTTTGGCTTCTGTCCCGTCACAAAATCCTCCGACGGCGCCGATATAAGCTGTGACGCCGCCACCTTATGTTTTCGCAGCCTTTGAGTGTCTCGATTCGACTTTGGCCATTTTCTTCGTGATATTCGCCTTTCGTCCAAATAAGTGCCATTCCAGATTTTTGCTCAAGAGACCTAAAAAGTGAAAAGGAACGATATTAAGCAATAACGGATACAAAAGTGATAAAATAAGGGCTTAAACGACCCCTCAAAAAGGTACCTTTTAAAACCTTATCAAATATCCCTACACTTGGTATTTGCTTGTCCTCAAGCAAATGTGATTTTAGCAAATTAATTTTAAGTTGTGGGTCATGAAGCATTGGTTTAAAACAGTCCACAACATATAAGCCCCAAGAAAGTCATAACAAGCACGGAAATTACATACTAGCACCTCACATGGGGTGTTTGATACTCACATCTCTCTCGGGTGTATATGAAATATAACAAATTGAAATGGAAGATAAACACTCATTAACCGGTCCTAGTACATAGATTACCATAGGCTTGAGACCATATCAAACCTCCATCGCATGAAGCACCTAGGAAAGACTATCAAGGAGGTCTTTAAAGGGTTGTAACGTTAGGCTTACAAGTAGGAAACAAAGGGTTGTGGGATAGGCTATTTAGTGGGACAAGTCAAAATCTCTATGTTAAATGCATACGAAGAATGGCGTTGCTAAGCCAAGACTTGACACTCTAGTAATGAAATAAACAAACATAAATTTAAAAGATAGATGTAGGATGGTAGCCCGTTTTTCACTCTATTTTTCTCTTTTTCATTTTTTCCATACACTTTTACTCTACTATCCTCTACGTACTTAACATCAAAATGATAGGGATTTATAGGCACATCCCTACACTTGAGTTTTATTACTCTAACACTAATTTGACCCGAATTAAAAAGATCAAAACACTTGGGGTACATTATTACGCAAACAAAGGGAATTTGAATTTAACGCTTCTTCCCGTCATTTTCATAAACTTTAACTTTTCCCATGAATCCCAATCGTCCCAAAAATGTATACAAAGGATATGACTCGACTTAGCAACTAATGCAAGCAACCGATAATTGAACTAGGGTTTAGGTGATAACAATAACGCACTAAAAGTGAGTGCATACAAGGTAGGCTAAGGCGATTTGGGTGTATATTTAGGGGTGGGGTGTAAACAACGTTCTTCATTGATATTCGAAAACCAAACATCACGAACCGCTAAAAAGGATAGGCTGAGGGGTTAACTAGGGTATCGTGTACTAAAGATGAGTACAACGCAAAGGGTGTGGGGGAATTACTCAATTGAGATGGAATAAGTAATTATATTACGGGTATCAAACAAGGGTTATCCTAATGCCTCTTATCATTTAGTTATTCCTAACTACACAAGTGTAGTCTTACTAGCGATTTCGGAATGCATCACAAAACAAGTTCTAGAATCATAACTCTCTCCCTCCCTTGTGGAGATTTCCGGCCGCCACCCTCCTACCTTTTTCCGGCCAATTTCACTATCTAATTCGTCCTCTCTATCCTTCTTTGAAGGGTATGCAATACGATTAGGTTATTGATTCTATTGAGGGTGGTTGGTATCGCCACTCTTATCTCGACGGATTTCTCCCTACCTTGGCGCTTTTTAATCCTAATTCAAGCGTTTTCACAGATCTTTTTGGTGAATCGCTTTTAGGTTTTTAACCGCTGGTTGTTTGTAATCGCACCCTTTAACCTTTGATTCATATGTCGGTTCTTCTAATCGATTATACATTTAAAAGGGTCGATCTCATGGCTTTTAATCTAAACCTTAATCGTTTTGTTCTATAGTCGATTTTTAATCGAATCATTAATTAGGGTTTAGTTTTATTGATTCTTATTTATTAACCCTAAACGATTACTATATTTTGTAATCTGTTTTAAGGTTTCATCTTGTTTGGTGATCGTAGCATGTTACAAAGATTTAAATCCGTTTGTTTTCCTAGATCGACTATATATTTAACATGGTGCTTATCCGCTGGGTTTTGATGCTTTAGTGACTTACGAAACCCTAATTCTTTAGGGTTTCATATATTCTTGATCTGATGTGATTGTCGTGATGATGGATCCCGTGTGTAAGGGTTTGGTTGGTGTTCGCTACCATGATTTTTCTCGCCATGATCATGGGTTTTGGAGAGATGGAAGTTTAAACGCATTGGTTAAAACAATGATTTATGCCATTGTGTTTCTTGAATTTAAGCGATCTCACCCTATTGATTGATCTTGGTTCGTATACACCCAGCTTGATGGTAGTGAGATATATCAAGTTTCTTTGGTCCTGTATACGATGGGATTGGAAGTTACGTTAATTCAAAGCCTTATGATCGTTACACCATATGTTGTAATGGGTGCCTTGTTCAAAACCCTGTTTCATCCAAGACCCTGCTGCCATTCACTTACACTAGCTCTGGTCTTGGTATGGTTGATGCCGTGTCATGCTTAGGGATCCTTGTTCATCATTCAAAGTCATGTTGCTATCTTGTTTAATCTTATCTTTGATCGATGCTAATGTTTCTATGGAAGCTTGGGTTTGTTGCACCCTTGTGTTAGTCTATGCATTATGCTACCATTACTTTGCATTCTTATCTGGTTGCATGGCTTTTAGTGGTACTCAAAATCTTGTCATAGTTTGGTGTGATCACATGGCGGTGGGCAATTGATGTTAATTAATTCAGTTTTATGTGATCATGTGAGGTGTGTCATTGTGACTTGATCCTGGGTGTCTTCACATGCTTCACCTGGATTGGTTCAAGTTATCATATGCCGGAAGTTAAAGATTATACCATGTTTATGTTTCGAATTTGATTTGCTACGGATTGCACTCTTATTAGGTTATTAGATTATGCTTCATGAATAATACTAATAGAAGCTAAAATGGATTTGTTTTGGAATAAGCACTTGAATGGGAAACTTGGTTATGGTTTCTTCATGTTCAAGATCTGGATAGCTATGATGACTAAGAAGACTTAAGTTTTATGATGTATTGTATTTTTATCGTTAGTCATTATTAGTTGTATTTGGATTTGTAAGTTATAAGAATGGTCCGGCCATTCTTATATTGTGGTTAGGTAAGTGTCCTAAGGGACTGAGGTGAGGGACTCACTCTCATCCGTTGTACTTCAATGTTTTTTGGTTAATATACTTTACCAGGGTGCAGGATTACTCCCCTTTACCCAAAAAAAACAAGTTCTAGAATCTAATATACTACTGGTTCACACTCTAAGCATTAAAGATGAATGCTTTAATTCCTACTAATCTAAGGGCGATCCTCACATTTTGGGTGGAATTTAGGTGGTAAAGGGTTTTTGTGCTAGTCATGCAACTTCCTATCCGTGAGACGCTTTTGTTAAAACTAATGGCCCACTTTTATATGTCATGAAAAATTTTAAATTTGGTGCCAAAATTAATCTAACCGACATTTTCTCATGGTTTATTACACACATACAATTGGACAAAGCAAATATTCAAGGATAAGCATAGTTTCAAAGTTCCGTTTTATTTTCCCTCCCTACACTTAAACCGAACATTGTCCCCAATGTTTCCCAAAAGTATCAAAGTTATGATAATGGAAGGTAATTAAAAACGAAAGAAACTAGTACTCCCCCGATTAGCTCGGTAGGATCCGTGTGAAGTAGTGGTTAAATCCTTTCCAAGAAGAATTTATGCGTGAAAAGCTCATTCCAATCTTATGTAACTTCTTCTTGATAAATTAAACCTGTACACTTGAAGAAAACAAACGAAACCTTCGCGTAAAATCGGGGTAATAATATATATAAAAGACTCTGATTTAAAATAGGATATAATGCTTGTGGAATGGATGTTTACGAATTTCGGAAAATTAAGACTGGAAAATTCCAAAAATTTATAAGTAGCTCGTAAAACGAGAAAAGTAATCTGTTGTTTTACTCCTCCCTGGCCAAAGTTGCGATCTCGACCGTCAGTTATCCCGACAAAACCGGTCTGCGATTTTCTGGAAAAAATTCTGGAAAATTTACATCTTTAGAATCTGGATAAATTTCTGCAAAACATCCATTATGACTCGATACAAGCATGTGACTTGAACAAACAAACACACACATATATATCTTTTAGTTAATTGTTATTCTCATGTTCACGTTTCTTTTGAAAACGTGTGTAATCCTCCCTACACTTATCCCTTATGTAAAATACCTTTATATGTAATTAAGACGAGGTTAAAGACAAAATAAAGCATTTTTACAAATTCAAACATGAGAATAAACAATCAATAAAAGATATACGACACACAATTAAAAATGAAAAACAAATACACATGGGTTGCCTCCCCAGAAGCGCTTGTTTTTGTTCGAGTCACGAGCTTGACTCTACCCTTATTTAACGGATAAAGGGAGGTTTTCCCTACACTTAAGTTTAAGTGCAGGTGATAGTAGCGATACACACCTTTAGGGTGGAAATTTGCTACGTGAGGAGAGGGTGATGGGTGATTTATATGCTCAAAGGAGTGTGCTCTATTCATTATAACCTTACCTAAGTTTATTGGTGTAGCGGGTGAATCAAATCTCTCTCCTAAAAATGGATCGTCTTCTATCAACTTCAAAAGATTCTTAGTTAAGGATCCATCTTGACCTAATAAACCCGGTTTAAACCCATAGTGTTTCTTGTTATCAACCATGAATGGGTGATATAAGTGTGTAAGGTCATGAGTTACTCCTATATTAGCTTCCACTCTACATGGACTAGAGTCTACCACCTTTATCAAGCAACTACCCGGATTATTTATTTTGATGGGTGGATTGGGGCCTAATTCAATTCCAAGATTCACATCTAAAGACGGAAAATTGGGTAAGATTTTTGGTTGAGGCTCCGGTTCATCAAAATTAGGAACTTCCCTAGGACTAAGAGAGAGGTCATGACAACAAGCATCTAAACCTACATTCTCTAGTGGCGTTTGGTCCAAAGGTTCTATATCAATTGGGGTTCCTATAGTCTCTTCTACTTCTTTTGGGTAAGTTATAGGCGATGTGTGTTCCTCAAGTGATGGTAGGGCTTGTGGGCTTGGAGTTTCCACCTCATTTTCCATTATATCTAGATCTCCTAAATGTTTAGTATGATCTGACCCAAATACACTCCTAAGCATCTCAAATCCTTCTTTAGCCATTTCAAATTCTTGGTCCGATTCATAAGAATCATTCTCAAAAACTTGACTACTATGTTCTATTTGCCTAAAGGATTCCTTACGTGTGTCATATGTTTTGAAATCTATCCCACACATGCAACTAAGTATTTTAACGTCAACCATCTCACAATCTTGTTCGGGTTTAGGTTCCATGTTCTTAAAAACTAGGTCTTTTTGATCATGGTGCCTAAGATTATTCAACAGAAGGTTTATGCATATGAGGCTTTTCTTAAAAATTCTCCGTGATGGTCTCGCTAAAAGGAGTTGATCCTGACAACGATTGTTGAATAGAAGCCACACAAACACAAAATATATCAAATCCATCCAACCTTACACCCGTCTCCTTTTGGATATCTCTAAGTTCACTCACAAATTCATTAGAACAATAAAAACCAAACCAATCTGCAAAATTCGATTGTTCCTCATTTGTTAATGATTCAAATGCAACTTCACTTGCCATAGCGACAAATGAAAAGGGTTTTACGAACACAAACACAAAGAAGGGGGATAGACTACAAGGAAGCTAATAATGAGAAAAAATTTACTTGATAGGAATCAAGCAAAGAAACCTAAACGAGGTGGACTACTAAACTAGCTATTCTATCCCCGCAGCGCGCCAAAACTTGATACGCTACACGCGCCGCTCGGGGTCAAAGGAACTTCCTTTTCGTCAAGCAAGTTTTTCAACACCCTAGGCAGTGAACCTAATCGTTGTAGTGTAGTATTAGGGTAAGCCACAGGTATTGATATCGTTCTCTAGGGAATAGGAATGCTAGTAAGAAGTTACTACGCTAAGGTTGGGGTTGAGGAAGATTATTTTTATCTTTTTATGTTTTTTTGGAAATTGAAAGGTACGAATCTCGGGGTTTGGATTTGGGGGGTTGGTATTTCTACCGATTACTTACTTATCTAATTATCTAATCTAAGGTGTATGTAGTCTATGTCTAATTATTATGTGCTCGTATGATAGTTTAAAGATGTGTTTACTTCGGTTTTACTACTCCTTAATTATCTCCTATTGGTGGTTGAATTGTCACATCCTTATTCTTAGTTGCGTTGTGTGTCTAAGGTTGTAGGGTATGCGTTTCTCCCCAACTCTTTGAACTTACCAAAGGGTCTCGTCTACAAAACCCACTAGGTATAATAAACTCTTACTCTAAGGCACTCTTTGGATGGTTTAGCTTACAACTACTCAAGGAGTCATATTCTAAGGTTCACAAAGATTTAATCAAGCATTAAGTACACAACGAATGACCTATCGCATTACTATATCATTAATCAACTAAGATAAGAAACAACCAATCAATATTCAATAATTAAGTTTCATATTCCCTAAGAAAACACACAAGTAAATTAGCCGGACATGAAGAACATGCAAGCATACACACAAATAATCAAAGACATAATTGTATTAATGAAGTAAAACACTTATCTTGGTGTAAGATAGGGTTCAGAACCCTAAAATACTCGCATACACGCCTTGGTTCGGTTTAGGTTTTTACTCCAAAAGACTACACACAAATACTGAAAAATTCAGATTATATATATAAGATTACATCTCGCGACGGCGCACCGATGTTTTGTGACGCCGCCGCGGTCGCCATTAGGGGTTTCGTCTTGGCCACGTTAGATTTGCGACGGCGCCACCTTATGCTTGTGACGCCGTCCTTCAGCTTCGGACGCCCCGGATTGCATCTAGGCCGCCTCGAGTTGCGACGGCCTACTCTTTTATAACTTGACGTCGTCACTTGAAAATAGGATTTTGGCTTCGTCCGTCACAAAATCCTTCGACGGCGTCAGATATAAGCCGTGACGCCGTCACCTTATGTTTTCAGCAGCTTTGAGTGTCTCGACTCGACTTTGGCCATTTTCTTCGATATTCGCCTTTTCGTCCAAATAAGTGCCATTCCAGCATTTTGCCTTCAAGAGACCTAAAAAGTGAAAAGGAACGATATTAAGAAATAACGGATACAAAAGTGATCAAATAAGGGCTTAAACGACCCCTCAAAAAGGTACCTTTTAAAACCTTATCAGAGTAGTTTACCGTAGTGAACTACAACGCAACTGCTTGATGGCGTGTAGAGATTTTCATAAGTTTGGGGATCACAAATTGAAGAAGGTTAGGGACGGATTGGCTTATAGGTTGAAGGATATACAAAAGTGATCAAATAAGAGGATCATCACTATGATTGATGAAAGGTTGTATCGAAGGGACCAGTTCAGAACATTAGAGAGCTTTTGTATCGCCCCAGATTACTCTTACCGCCATCAACGCCTCGACTCATTCCCGCAACATTACCGACTACCTGTACCCCTTAAACTGCTTCTATTTCATATTTTTTGGATGTGTGATTTATAATGACAATGGCTTGTGCACACATAAATGTGTACAACCCGTTCTTGTAATGAAAGGACCCCGTGGTACGCTTCAGGCCACAATCCTTATATAAAAGAGTTTAAAGCTTCTTATTTTTTAGTAAAACCTATCAAACCTTTCATTTTTTTAAAGGTTTTGCTCAAAATAACAAGTACTTCCCCTTATGATTTTCAAAACCTCAACCGTTTATATCACTTGTTGAGGGGGAGTATTTGACTTAAAAACTTTGTTCACAAATTGTTCTTTGTGCAATCTTCCCACCAAACTCAAAATGGTCATATTTATTCTCAACATTTCTTCAAAAATAACACTTATATGCCATTTTTGAGGGGGAGAAAATATGTGATAAGAAATATGTTGTGTTTTGCTAGTTGAATCCTCGTGCGAAAAGACTTCAACCCATGAATTGACGGGATCTGAAACCATACATCGAAAAGATTTGTCTTCCAAGACTTATCCAAGTAAATTGTACCCATTCGAGAAGCTCTTGATAGACATGAACTTTGACGGGTTTGACAACCTTTCGGGGTTGTCCACATCTTCAAGGTAGTTATTAGAGCTAGTTGTCACCTAAAAGCTGACAATGTATCTCTTTAACTATGCAACGTAATCGTGTCTCGCAAGGAATTGTCTATCTTGAGTCGATCAATTCAAAAAGTGCGAACTCTTTCCTCACTGTGCAGATTTCCATAAAAACTCTTAAGCCCATGAGGAGGGGGAGTATTTCTGAAAATCTAAAACTCTTGAAGTGTTCAAACATGTTTTTCATTCACAAACACTTTGAGAGATTTTCATGGAAAATGGTTTTGTGGCAATGGAGTTATAAGGTGATTAAGGTTAGGAATAACCGTCCTATGATCCGCCAGAGCCGGAGGGATCTACCCAAGGACACTACCAATAGTTAGAATTAGAAGGCCTTAGGTATGATTATAAAAAGGAGAAAATGAGAATCGGAGAAAGAAGGAGTTGAAGAATTAAAAAGAAATGCAAAGAAAAGGGTAAAAAGAAATAGCCATCCAAATTATTCAACTTAGGCGCATAACCGTTCAATTCATATGCTACTGGTTGTCACTTGATGACACCGGTATTGAAGATTAAAAGTCGCCATGGACCCAAAGGACGCATGCACTAAACCTTCTTAGCCACTCAAGTTTCTCTCTCAACAAGCTTGTTTCATTCTCACAGGAACCCTACATAATCTATCCGCTTTTAGATTGCCGATATTGAAGAAGGAGACCCTCTCCCTAGTCTCCGCTCCAGAAAACCAAAACGCACTATTGAGTCTAGAGCCACGAGATTCATCAAAAGATCTCTTAGGTACACTTGACATTTAATCACTTGGTGTTCAACAATAAGAACGCAGCTGGTATGTTATCGAGTCCTACACAGATCTTAGCAACTGCCGAGAACATTTATGAGCCTCACTATCGCGATCCTCGCTGATTGAATGGAAAGTCCTGCCAGGTCAACATCTAACAAAACCTGACAAGAGTCACTTCGTAACTCCCCGTGGATTACGCTTAGTGTGTCTCAAACGGCTCTACGGTGGAGGTGATGCTTCGTGTACCTCACGACTCATCTCAACCTGTAGATGTACTTCGGTACATCGCTTATCTCACTTGTGGGACTCCAGCCAGGAACACCTTTGTGAGAATTAGAGTTGTGTTTTCACACTATGCCTAACACCTCGGTTCAAACTTGTAAGTGCCGAATCCGCTTATTACTAACCGCTTTCATGTTTTCTTATGGAAGCCTCGAGCGGAATGATCGCGGCAGATTCTTCACATGCTCATGCCAACATCATCACTAACGGAAGTTCTCTCAAAAAGCAACACAAAGTTAATGATTCTTCTCAAGTCAAAGAATCTACAAAGTTAAAGACTTAAAGAACTTCATCAAGATTTTTTATCCAACGCTAAAGAGCGTGTGAGCATGTTGAAGAATGACGCGGAGACACTAGAGCAACGGCGCACTGATGCGCATAACAACAACATACTATCACTACCATCACAAAGAACAAAGATTAAAGAACAAAGTTAATGATGACGCCAAAGCGTAACTGCTTAAAGAAAACAATTTCTCAACACCGGGAGATTGTTCAAATCAAGGCAATTCTTCTCACAAGAAAGAAGAATGTCAGAAGACGTCAAAGCTACTATTACATCAGCACCTTCACCGTTTGCATTCATTCATCACCAACATTTAGGGGGAGATTGTTGGAATCACTCCTAAACCTAATTCAAGTGTTAGTGATTCATACGTAATAGTTAGCTTAATTATGGCCTTTATGTTTGTTATTAGCTTAGGCTTATGTAGAAGGCCCATAAGCCTAAGCCCAAGTCCATTAAGGAAGGGACTAGGAGTGTTGCCCTAGCTCCCTCTCCTATAAATACTTTGTAATATCCCTCACTTGAGGGTTGGTTGTTCAATTCATATATCTTTCACTATTGCTACGCATAACCGGTCATAGTTTTATACGCATAGTGTTTGTGTGTGTTGTTCAACCGATCTCTTCTCCTCTCTACTCTTTCTATTGATGCTTGTGTTGTAAACTTATTGACCTAACAGACTAATCTCATCCATTAGATCAAATAAAAATGTAAAAAAGATGGAGGGTGGAGACTTCTTTCTAAATGGCATCACGGCTACACGACACAAAGCGATGCTGCCCAGTCCGCCGAAAAAGGGGGCCGCTTTCTTCCCCCCAAAAATGTTAGTGTGGGACAATCCACTTTGACTCGTTTTTATAGTTTACACACTTTTGTATTGCCGCTTCTTACTGCCGTATTTATGTTAATGCACTTGCCAATGATACGTAAACGCCCTGGCTAAACCTATTGATGGTAGAGGTGAAATTGCATTTTCTAAATATAAGTTAATTGAATCGCTCGCTCTGGGGATTATTTCTCGACGTTCTGTATTAATCCCTTAATATATAAAAAATGTTTTGCCGATCTTAAATCTTGGTTATAAAATGATTATTGTCAATATCCTTATCAAACCCCACCAATATATGAATGCAGCCCATTTGGATAGCTGACCCTTTATTATACTTTTTAAATTCGTTTGAACGACCCGTTGATACAAAATGGACCCTTTTATGGCCCTCTTTAATCCATTTGAACCTGTCTTATTTAAATCTGACCCTTTTAGATCGATTTGAACCCAATGATTGTGCAAATAAACCTTTACATGAACTTCTTTTACTACCTCCGTCAAATATTTTTGTTTGTATTATATAATACTTAAAAAATAATTATATCAATGATAAATACATTTAAAACCTAATTCATTAACATAATTTGCATCAAGTATTGCTTCAAATTCTATCGGAAAATGGATTTTCGCAAATGATTGGCAATAAAGTAACTTGGTCTTCAAGAAACATGTTTAGTAGCTTCTCTCAGTACCACTAAACACTTTATAATATATGTTCTTCAATAGTTTAACTCAAAAGTCAACTTTTTAATAATTTCAACCCATTGTAGAAGATGATTACGCAAATTAAAACTTTTCTTGAATTACACGAGCATCTTTAAAATCATGTCAAGTCTCATTATTGTAAAAATGAACAGACTTTGACTTCATGAAGAAGTCAAAGTTAAGAACTATACCTTGATTCCAGAGTATAGAACTAGTATTACAGAATTGATTCTTTGGACATATCTCCTTCTGATTTTAAACGGCTAGCTGAAACCAAACTATCGAGGGTGGAGACTAACCTTCAACATCATTATGTCATGTAATTGTGTAAACCGAAAAGAAATAAAACTAAAACGCAGTACATAATACAAAAGAAAAAAACCAAGACAAACTAATGTATGATAGTTCCTGGTCTAAGTTAGATGTGTGTTTCTTCATTGACTGTTGGAAATATTTACCTCCAGCTTGGCCCGGACGCTCAGACAATCAGACCCATGAAAAAGAATGAATCTTTCTATCCTTATTAGCAAAAGTAACATCAATACGACCAGAAGCTATAACAACGAGAACAACTGGTGCACCACCTGCAAACTAGGTGAACCCTCTTGCTTACTGACTCATAACCTTTTAAAAATAGAGAAGGGAGAAAGTACCTGTAAAAAAAAGTTATCTATGCAGTGACTTGTTAGGGCCTTTGGAGCTATTCAAAGTTATCACTCGCGCATGGTACACTAGCCTTCTTCTTTGCTTTCGGTGTTTGTAATATTCACGGCTTTATATGTAGCAGTAAGTTTCATCCTCAGAGGTTTTTATCTCAGATGTAAAACCAAATGACTCAAGAAGCCATCTAAACCCAATAATACGCAGACCTTTCACCCTAAGAATACTCTCTGGAAGCCGACTTATGCCTGTTCCAGTGATATCCAACTCTTCTAAACATTCTAACCGTCCAATTTCCTTAGGCAATTTCGCAACTTGAATACAATACGGGAGATGGAAATATTTGAGACATTTCATTTCACATATGCTTTTTGGAATATCTTGTAAAAACACACACTCTGTTAGGATTAGCTTCTCTAAACATTGTAATTGACCAAGATTCTCGGGTAACTTCTCTAGTAGCCAGCAAGATTTAAGTTCGAGAATTTTCAGATTTTTCAACATACAAATACTTTCTGGAAGATGTTTTATCTTTGTACACAGCAAAATCAGCTCCTCTAGACCTTCTAACTGGACAACGAACTCGGGAACCTCTGGAATACCGCCTTTCAGAGTAAGCTTTCTTAAAAATTGAAAATCACAAATGGTTACAGTAGAAATCTCAAGGTTGCATACAGAAATAAGTTTCTCAAGATTCACAACTGATAAAAGTGGGTGTTGAATATAAAAAGATGTAAGCCAAAATGGCCATACATCAAAGGACTCCACATTGACATATAACCCCAATAAAGAGTTAACATCAACTAAGGGAAACCATTTGTCCATCATAAATGATTCAAACCTCCCACAATCAGTTAAGTCTAGGTAGCGAAGCGTTTTTAGACATCCGATGGGAGCTTTAATTTCTACCAAATCGTGACATCCTTTAAGATTTAACGTTTGGAGATTTGGAGTCAGCCCAAGGTCAAGGGTACTCAATTTCGTATTACAAAGGCTGAGGAATATGAGCTTTGGACACCCAAAGGGCATGAGAAGTTCTGCCAAACTGTCACATCCAGCAAGACTTAGACTCTCGAGATCCGGAGTTGATCCAAGGTGAAGCTTCCTCAACTTTGAACCATTAATGCTGAGGGTTTTGAGCTGAGGGAAATTGTTGATACAAAAGTTGGGCGTTCCTTGTTTGGGCTCCGGCTCTCGTACCAATTGATGATTGTTGCTTGAGACCTGCGCACTAAGAGACAGAAAACACCGTTAGGCTACCGTGGGATTGTCTCCCACGATTATCCTCCGGCGTGAGAGTAAGTAATCGATTTAGGGTTAAAGGAGTGTTAGGGTTTGTAGATCGTACCTTTAACGAGGGATGTGATTCCCTTTATATACGCACGGAATCCTTGTTGGTTCCGTGTTCCCCAACCTTCGGCGTATCCCGCCTAAGTAGGTTGGTAAGCAATTATCTCCAAACATTGGAGATATCCGATATCTATTCCGTAAATAGATTTGGGTTTGGGCCTTCGTGAGCCCAAACATTTATCGGCTTAGCCCAGTTCGTACTGGGCTAAGTTAGTATTGGACTTTAGTCGGGCTCGTGGCCCGGATATAGACTATACGTCATCATGTCCCCCCAGTCTAGTATGCGCAGTGACTAAATGCGGATGCTAGACTAATAACTGCAGCCTATGAAAAACCGCGAAGCGTAGCGAAGAAGCCAAAAAGAGAGACCCGCCGATACATTGTATCTAGACATAGGATTAAAAAATGGGCTCCTCGTAAATCGGGGGAAAGTAACTGCAGCAGCATCCCATCAAGTGATCCTAGCCACACATTTAGTGATAGTGGAGTCCACGTGTCACTCATCACGTGGATGAGGAAAATTATATATTCCGCCGCTTCATTTCCATTGGGTTTCTCACAGTAAAAGAAAATTCAAGTCCGCCATTGTTAAGAAACCTTTCATTTGCAAAAACAGACAACTGCCTATTCCCAAGGTAACCGCGCGTGCGCCTTTAAAAAGAAAAAAGAAATACCATGGTCAAACAGCTATCTGATTTTACCTCCGACATAACTGAGGGGGAACTTCTAGAGTTCACCTCGGATTATTTTATACCGCTTGACGTGCATCCTGTTGTCCCGGATGCGCGAGCAACTATTGCGGATTTCCACGAAGGGAAAATAGGGGTGTACATACGTTTTTTCGAATTCGCGAATCAACGTGTGCCCATATCCCGATTTCTGTGCGACGTTTTAAATTATTACGAGCTGCACCTATCCCAGCTGCACTGCATCGGTGCATCGAAGATTACCAACTTCGAGGTTAATTGCCGGTTGTTGGCGATTAACCCGACCATCCATTTGTTCCGTGCGTTCTACCATACAACGTGGGCGCACGGATGGGTCTCATTCGCTAAACGCGTTGGGCGCCTCCAGTGTTATACAGACAAATTGGATTCGCTCAGGAAATGGAGAGAGACGTTCTTCTGGGTAGACGACGTGTGCTTCCCACCGCGTTTGGAATTTTTTACCCAGGGAACATTGCCGAAGGATGAGCGCCCCCTTCCTGGATCATATGTCGCGGAGGATGCGGAATTGATAAACACCAACCGCATCCCCATTAGTTCCTATCCTGAGGAATTTTTGGTGCATATGGGCATTAGCCGCAATTACTTTGGTATGCCGGATGAGATGCCAATCTTCTTATGCGCTGATGGCTAGGGTGGGTGCTCGTTCTGCCGCATCCCCTTTTTTAATCAATATAAGAGTTTGTTCTTCCTTCTTTATCCATGATGTAACCTGCATATTTGTTGTCTTCTGTTGTGCAGAGATGGATCTGTTCACCGTTGTGCACCAAGCGAACCAGTGGAGGTGAATGTAGGGACGCGGCCCCTGAAGGAAGGAGAAGAAGCCATACTAGAGGATACTGCAGGGCGTATCCTGGAGATGAATATAGGGGAAACAGGTTCTAGCTCCTCCGTCGCAGTGGAAGCGACACTGCTGCAAAGCGTGCCATCTCCTAGGGTGCCCTCCCCAATAGCGCAACTAGCACCCGTGGCTGTGGCACATGCAATGGAAGAAGAGGAGGGAGAGGAGGAAGAATCTGGGCTGAGACGCAAAAGATCACGCGGAGATGATGGCGCGAGCTCGTCAAGGAAAAAGCACCCTGTGATCCTCACTGTGGAGTCATCCTCTAGTGATGATGCGTCCTCGCACCCCTCTGCTAATAACTCTGGTCCATAGTAAGTCATGTCTTCAATGTTTTGTTTTTTTTTTGTTTTTTTTTATGTTTTGCGCACCAACTGTGTTATATGGGAAACTCATAATTCTATATCCTTGTACGCAGGGTGGAACAGGTTGCGGAGTCGCCATCCAGGGCGAGTCCTTCACATTTCGCGCGGTCCGAACTGCATAGCCACAAGGATGAGGATTTGTCTGCTGAGGATGCATCAGTGGGGCAACTGGTTGAAGAGTTGGTGCAGGTGTCTGCGCATCAAGCTTCGCTGGTTGAGAAGCTAAGGGCTCAAATCTCTGGTGAAAACAGCCAAGGCGCTCAAAAGGATCAGACAATTGCGTTGCTGCAGGCGCAATTGGCGAGTATCAAAGCTGAAATGGAGAGCCTGAGTGCGTATGCCCAGAAGATGGCCGAGGAAAAGATGGCGCTGATGGGCCAAATAAGTCAAGAGCGCGCTGAGTCCTCTGGGTACAAGTCTTCGTGTCTCTGGGCACTGAAGTATTTGGAGAAGAGTAAGGATGAGCTGACCTCGCAGTTGGAGACGTTTGGTGCCACTGTGAGAGGTGCCTTGGAAGCACAGGAGATGAAGCTTCGGAAGCTCAGCCTGGAATATGACGAGGAGTTATATCCTCAACTTCTTTTAACAATCGCAGAATGCAGGTGGTTGATTGGGCATGGTTTACGACTTGCCGCGCTTGGTACTATGGAGTCCCCGGAAGTTGTGGATGCCTTTGGGGCAGTGGTTCAATGCGCCTTAGCGCGGGGTAAGTCAGAAGCGATTGAGGAGCTTCATAGGGAAGAGTTATTGAAGGTGCCCATTGATAAAGTACCTGGGTATAATGCACGAGCGTATGATGAGCTGGTAGCTGCCATGGAGAAAATGAAGTCAGTGGAGCTGCCCATGATTTCTGAGTTAGAGCGTGATCAGGATTTCCCAATAGGGGTCATTATGGAAGGATTGACCTTAGCTCGGCATTGTGGTGAAGAGGCCGTTGCGCAGCCAGACTATTTTCTTAAGCCTGATGAATTTCAACTTCACGTGCCTGTATTTGCGCGCCCCAAGGATATCTTGAATCCTTTTGCGTTGGAGAAGGAAGTGCCCTTGAAGCAAGTTCTGGAAGCGCATGCTACGAGACTTGCCAAAAAAGAAGGGATTAAGGGTAAGGTCGTCCACGGTGGCGTGGGCGCCGCACATCTCCCCAGATCCGATGGGATACCGCTTAGTGTTGCAACGTGTCGCGCCAAGATTCCGACCTAACACCTCAAGAGGCTGAGTGAGGTTAAAGATGCCAACCGCGTGGGTAGCTCATCTCTGGAGCGATGTAATAGTTGGTAGGTTTGTACGTTGTAAAGTAACAATCCTTTTGTAATAACTCGTAGTTATTAATAAAATCTTCTTTTGTTAAGTTCGTATGGATATGGTTGCAACTTGTAATGTACGTACTTGTCTGTTTGTCTTTGCCTAAAAGACGTGTTCGTTACACAAGCGCGAATAATATAGGAAATTCATAGTAATGTATGAAGATCATAGTATACTTAAAAATAAAATAAAAAAATAAGTTCTAAGTATTTTCTATCATAGTCGTGTATGTTATGATATGCAGCGTACTGTAAATATCACATTAAGAAATCAAGTGTCTTGGTTCCTAAGTTGTTAAACGTGCACCATATGCGATGTTGCGGCCGTGGGATGCGCACAGAACTTATTCCAACGTCTTGAGAACAAGGTGTTTAACAAGGATACGTGATCCGGTATTGATGGGTTTGCAACCCTCTTACTCAACAAGTTTTTTAGTAGGTTAACTTATCCTTTTACCATCGTGGGTTTATGTTAGTGCATGCACGCCATGTAGGCAAGAGATAAAAAATGTTAAGACATAAAGTATATGGAAATAACAAATTAAAATATGTCGCGGAGTTAGCTAGAAACCGCGACGTTTTATTGATACTTGCAAGTTTTTATGAGAAATAAATGAGACATTATACTAAGGAAAATAAAAGTAAATACATAGATTTTTATTGGGCACTTCAGTAAAGTGCCGGAGCGTCTGTTCGCTGGGCCGTAGCCATTCCTATAGGTAGCACCTCTTAAGGTTGCAGATGTTCCATGTGCGTGGCAGTTCACGACCGCCCAAGCCTCGTAGCTTGTACGCGCCTGTTCCCAATGCTTCAGTAACCTCATAGGGTCCTTCCCACTTTGGTCCAAGCTTACCTGTATCTTCTGTGTGGCTCGCATCATTGGCGCGGTAAACGAAGTCACCTGGTTCAATGAAACATTTCGCACTTTAGCGCCGTAGTATCCCTTCATCCTTGACTTTGATTTTGCCGCGATATTGTCTGCGCTGCTCGCGCTTTCTTTGAGCAAGTCTAAGTCAATACGCCGCTCGTCGTCGTTGGTCGCCACATTGATTTCAGCAGTGCGAATAGTTGGCATTCCAATCTCGGCTGGTATGACGGCTTCAGTCCCATAGACTAGAGAGAAGGGGGTGTCCCCTGTGCTGGTTTTGATTGAAGTGCGATGTGCCCACAGAACATGCGATAGTTCTTCCACCCACCTTCCTTTGTGAGTGTCCAAGCGTGCCTTGATTCCTTCACCTAAGCTTCGATTTGCACGCTCCACTAAGCCGTTGGTTTGTGGATGTTTAACTGACGCGAAGTGCTGTGTGATTTTCAACTTCTCGCACTGGCCCTGAAAGGGTTGTCGCAGGATTGTTTCCCGTTGTCCGAGACGATTTCCCCGGCGACCGGGCGGCATACAATATTTTCCTAGACAAAGCGTTTTACCTGGTTGCCAGTGATTGTCACTACTGCCTTTGCTTCGATCCACTTAGTGAAGTAGTCTATAGCGACTATGAGGAATTTTAATCCTCCTGCTGCAACAGGGAAAGGGCCTGCTATGTCGATACCCCACTTGTGGAATGGCCATGGTGCTGTAATTGGTGTTAGCTCGCGCTGTGGTTGGCGCGGGACGGGTCTATGAACCTGGCAATCGTTGCACTTCCTTATTAAGTCTCGCGCATCGCGGTGCATGGTTGGCCAGTAGTATCCTGACCTCAAAGCGCGAGCCACCACGGACCGCGGTCCTGAGTGCATGCTGCACGAACCTTCGTGGATTTCTCGCAATACGTAATTTGCTTGTAGGGGCCAACGCACGGAGCCATGGTTGCGGTGAAGGAGCGCGGTATAGTATGTTGTCCCGGTTCAACCTCGGTGCGTGCGCCGTATCCTGCGAGCTTCTTTCTGCTCTTGGGGTAACGCTCCTTTGCTTAGAAATTCCGTTATCGGTGTCATCCATGTAGGCCCTTCCTCTTCTATTATCGTGGATACTTCCATCTCTGAGATTGATTTGCTTTTCAGCTTTTCCACCAGCACTTGCTTTGACAGGTGTGCAAAGCTTGTCGAGGCGATCTTGCTCAGTGCATCTGCCTTTCGATTTTCCCCTCTAGGAACTTGCTTGATGGTGAATCTGTCAAAGCCTTTGATTAGTGTCTTGGTCTTGTCGAGATACTGAATCATATTTTCCTCTTTAGCCACGTACTCGCCCAACACGTGGTTGGCTACTAGTCGGGAATCCACATTTGCTTCCAGTTACGCATACACCCATTCGAAAGCTGCAATGCGTAGTCCAAATGATTAGAGCTTCATACTCTGCCTCATTGTTTGTCGATGTAAATTCAAAACGCAGTGCGTAAGTGAATTCCATTCCTTCCGATTTGTGAGAATGAGGCCTGCTCCTAACCCATCAACGCATGAGGATCCATCTGTAAACAAGATCCATGGATCTTGTAGTTCCTTCTTACTTGGTGCGAAAGTGCATCATCGTCCGCTTTTCGATGATGAATTCGCCAGATCCGGCCTTCTTTGATTGCAGTATATGGTCTGTAGGGAGATGTTGTGCTCACCTAGCAATACACTCCACTTCGCACGCCCTGAGCGTCGGGTTTGGAGATGATCTCGCTTGATCGGTTGGTCTGTGATTACCGCTATCGTGCGCTTGGAAGTACCCGTAGCCGTTTGGCATGAATACTAATGCTAGGACCAACTTTTCCATTGTGCTATAGTTCATCTCTGCTTTCTTGAGCGCTTACTTACAAAGTACACCTGGAGTTTGTACTGAAGTTCGTCCGTGAGTAACACTGCTACTGACCGCTCAATGAGTTGCAGATAAGTACATGATCAACTCTTCCCCGGTCGGGTGCTACAAGTGTAGGGAGTGTTGCCGTGTGTTGCTTGCGTGCGTAAGGCTTCTTCTTCCTCCGTAGTCCAACGAAAATCTCCCTTTTTGATACACTTCTTGAGTGTTTTGAAGAGAGGTAGAGACTTGTCTGCTGACTTAGATAGGAACCTATTAAGACCGCTAGCTTTCCATTGAGAGATTGGACCTCCTTCAACGTGCGCGGTGAAGGAAGTTCGATGACAGCCTTGGTCTTTTCTGGACATGGCTTTATGCCATCGGTTCTATCGTATCCGAGAAACATGCCTTCAGAGTGCCAAACGTGCATTTTTAGGATTGAGCTTCATATTGATCTCTTTGAGTGTCCTAAATGTTTCTTCTATGTCGCGCACTAACTCATCTTCAGTATGGCTCTTTATGACCAGGTCATCAACATAGACCTCTAGGTTGCGGCCCACCTGTTTGTCGAATGCGTTATCTACTAACCTCTGATAGGTGGCGCCTGCATTCTTCAAGCCAAAGGGCATTTTTGTGTAACAGTAGTCACCTTAGCTTGTATGAAAGGCCGTTTTTTCCTCGTCCTCCTTAGCCATTTGGATTTGATGATATCCTTTGTATGCGTCGAGAAAGCACTTTAGCGGATATCCACACAAAGACTCTACCTTCCAGTCTATCTCCGGCAGTGGGTAGCAGTCTTGTGGACATGCTTTGTTGGGGTCTGTGAAGTCCACGCACATTCGCCAGCCTACCGTCGCTTTTTGACCATTACGGGTTAGAAAGCAGCGTCATGGTAGTAGACTTCACGCATAATCCCCGCATCCACAAGCTTGTGTACTTCTGCCAGAATCACTTGCGCGCGCTTCCGGGCTTGGCCGCTTCTTCTCTGGCGTATTGGTGAGTACCCTTGTCGGATTCTCGCTTATGCTCGTGATTGAACGTGGTACCCGGTCATGTGTTTTGGCTCCCATGCAAAATGTCCAAGTTCTTTTGCAAGAGTGCACATACGCTTCTTTGCCGTTGTCCGACAAATGACCCTGGATGGATATTTCCTGTTCCGGGTATTCAGGGTGAATTGCAACCTTCGATTCGAACTTTGGTTGCGCTGCTCGGGATCGGTGCCGTTTCGCATGTAATCGTGTTACATTCTCTATGCGTAAAGTGGCATTGTAAAGGGTAACAATACCACCTTCCATGGGAATTTAAGCATCCCGCGGCTGTAGACGCACCGCCAAGCATAGCCGATATCCCTGGTCTCCCGATAATGCCATTGTATGGCGAAGGGGATTTGATCACCATAAATTCCATCCAGGCCGTCGCGGAGTGTTCTTCATTGCCGATGTTGACTAGTAATCGTATTTGCCCCATATGCCATCTTTTCACTGTAAAACCGCCGCCGTTCGACTGGGCTTAACGATCAAGTATTCCAGTGCCCGCAGCCGCTTGAAGCAAAGGCTCATACATGATGACCGCAGATGCTCCACCATCAACGCATATGCGTGGATGTCGTGACCCCCGCACTAATCTCAATGGTGAGCGGTTCTACTACTGCGTTGTCCGCAGTTAAGGTGGGGAAAGAGATATCACTTCCACGAGAAAACTCCCCGATCTTCGCTAGTGACCCGCCATGATTGTATCATGTAGATGGTGTCGGCCTTATCCTTGGGTGTCTCTTTCTTGTTTCCACTCTTCTGTCTATCCTTTCCTTCCTTGATGTTTTTGACTGATGGTCCAAACCGCCTCCTTAACCATTTTGTCAATGAGCTGGCGCAGCTGGACACATTCGTTAGTGGTGTGGCCCTTCTGTGCGTGGTAGTCACAAGATCCACTCCCGTGCGCCGATCCTCCTGGAGTGCGATTTGTGGCGGTCTTGGAAAGTTCGCACCTTCGCTTGCGAGTATTTCCTTTGGAGTCTTGGTCGGGGTATATCTGCTATTACCCCTTCCGCTCCCCGACCGCGATAGCTCTTATTACGGTTGCTACTCTCGTTAGTGGATTGTCTCCCGTGTTGTTCCCTCGTGACCGATAGTTTGAGTAGTTTCTTTTGCTATCCGCCGCAAGGGCGCTTCTCCTTGACGAAGGACCGCGGATCGTTTCATGAGTTCATCAAAGGTTTCGGGAATCTTGTCGTTCAACCTCTTGATGATTTCTGGGTTATTGATCCCATTCATGAAACCTGAGATCTTTAGCACTTCAGGGCATGCTTTAACTTGCATGCATTCATCTTTGAAGCGCTCCATAAAAGCGCTTGTAGATTCCCCTTGGCGCTGTTTGACCCTGGCGAGTTCAACGGGGTTTTTAGCGCACTTCTTCCGCTGAGTGAAGTTTAGGCGAAATGCCTTTCTCAATTCCTCAAAGCCATTGATGCTTTTGCGTGGAAGCTTGCTGAACCAGTTCCACGCATTTCCCACTAGTGTGGAGTTGAACATGTGGCACCATACAGGCTGTGGTCAATTTTCAATTGTAGCGGCTGATTCAAAAATTTTTAGGTGATCATCCGGATCACCTGCCCGCCATAGGTTTCACGCTATGTGCATGCGCCTCTTTGTTCTCCGAGAAATCACCGATGCGCCGAGTGAACGCATCCACCTTCGACGGCGCCATGGGAGAGATAAGTCATCATCCTCCGGTCGCTATATCGCTTATGGACTTCCAAGTGTCCGGCTTCACTATCCTCGTTGTCCGAGGAGTTACCAGAGGACTAATTTTCCTTCTTCTTCGGCGCTACCGACCGTCTCGAATTAGCACTTGAAGGGCTTTCACTGGGGAGTATCGCCGCCAAGTTCTGTCCTCAGATTCTCGCTGCTACCAAGTCCGGTGTGGACACTGGTACGCCGTTCATCCTCCTCACTTCCTTCCCGATACTGTGAGTTGGACGTCTCATCATCCTCAACTCTCTTCCCAATTCGGTTAAACACAGGAGGTCAGTGGCTGTCTCTACCGCGCTTCTCCTTCTGTCTGCGCGGTGGGGAAGTTTCGTATTCCGAGTCAAAACTGAGTCGGGCTTGTAGGCTTCGACTCGACCTCTTTCTCGCTTCCTCTTGCATGAGATCGGCCAAGGTTTCGTAATTTTGGGATACGAAATCCCTTGGTGCTAATTCCGGTGTGACTCCTTCTAGAGCGAGGGTATTCTCTTCTACCGCTATGCCCTTATTTTGGTCTCAGTGCATCCGTGCTTTGTCGTCAGCCTCTAGCAAAGATTGAAGGGAGTGGTAAGAACGGTGCGCAGTGATCCATCGTACCGGTGGTGGTTGTAGTGGCCTGGTTATCCCCAGCCGTTCCACTGCAGAGGGAAGACCAAGTCTTGGCCTAATCCCTTGTTTTAGCAAAGACCGGTTGTCCCTGTTCGCTTGGAAGCCGAACCGATGTGCGGCTTCTTTCCGGGTAAGATCTGCTTTACGATCGCTGATTTCCATGCTTCGTCATTCTAGTTCTTAGTTCTTAGTGAATGATCCCACGGATGGCGCTTACTTGTTGATACAAAAGTTGGGCGTTCCTTGTTTGGGCTCGCTCGCATCAATTGATGATTGTTGCTTGAGACCGCACTAATAGACAGTAAAACACCGTAGGCTTACAAGGATTGTCTCACGATTATCCTCCTGCGGAGAGTAAGTAATCGATTTAGGGTTAAAGGAGTGTTAGGGTTTGTAGATCGTACCTTTAACGAGGGATGGGATTCCCTTTATATACGCATGGAATCCTTGTTGGTTTCGTGTTCCCCAACCTTCGGCGTATCCCGCCTAAGTCGGTTGGTAAGAAATTATCTCCAAACATTGGAGATATCCGATATCTATTCCAGAATAGATTTGGGTTTGGGCCTTCGTGAGCCCAAACATTTATCGGCTTAGCCCAGTTCGTACTGGGCTAAGTTAGTATTGGACTTTAGTCGGGCTCGTGGCCCGGATATAGACTATACGTCATCAGCAATGGAAGGGCATGTGAAGCTCTACCAAATCACGACAATCTTTGAGACTTAGTGTCTCAAGTTTTGGAGTAATCCCGAGATGAAGGAACATCAACTTTAAATTATTGAGCTCGAGATCTACTAGCTTTGGACATTCAGCGGGAATATGAAGTTCGACCATATCAGTACAGTCGTTGACTTTTAGCGTTTCAAGATTTGAAGTAATCCCGAGGTGAAGGGTCGTCAACTTTAAATTATCGAGGTCGAGATTAACGAGCTTTGGACATTCAGCGGGAATCTGAAGTTCGACCATATCAGTACAGTCGTTGACTTTTAGCGTTTCAAGATTCGAACTTTCAGCAGGCATATGTAATTTTTCCAATCTATCACATTCATAGATACATAACTTCTTTAGATTTGGAGTAACCTGGAAATGAACTTCTACCAAATTATCACAACTTGCAAGAATTAGTGTCTCAAGATTCGGAGCCACACTAACGTCAAGGGTCCTTAATCTCTGTGAAAAGTAGATCTTTAGGAACCTGAGCTTTAAAAAAGGCTTGTCATAGCAACAAAAAATGGAAAGATAAATGTTAATTGGTGTAATGACTAACAAAAGAGGGAACGATAAAACTACCAATTAATGAACCATTAATTATTCTACCTTTTCTTCTCCATCTTTCCAAAGTTGAACCATTTTGCATCTAAACAGATCAAGTCCAACAAGATTTTTTGCTTGAAATGTTTTTGGTAAACTTGAAAAAGGATAATAATCCCAGTTCAGAAATCGTAAGGCATTTGGATGGTGTAGACTATCTTCATCAAAGTTCCACTTGCTAACTTCCTCTTCACTTACATATGGGCTATACACGTGAAGAAATCTAAGTTCCTTCATGTTTGCTAAACCTTTCATTAAGATTTTACAATTCAATCCACGTGCTTCCAGTTTTATACATTTTGTTGCTTGGGTACCCTGTAATTCAAATAGCAAAGGACCATGAGATTTGTTTCATTACAAAACAAAATGTGATAATTTCTCGAATTGAAATGAAATGTTTAGGTTAGGGTAACTAATTTTTATAAAATTTGGGGATTTTTGGGTGATGATGTTGTTGTTGTTTGAAATAAAGAAAGAATGAAAGAGAATAATTTGGTTTCGTTTTAGGTGTATCTATCTCAGATTTATATTTTATTAAAATTTAAAAACTTTATTATTGTAAACAGAGCAAAGCAAAGCAATACAGAACAACCATTCTAGCATGTTTTGTGTCTCTCTCTCTCTCAAAGTAAAGTTGCTAAAACCTTTCTCTCTCTAGAATGTATCTTCCTATAGTTCTACACTATTAGTCAAAACCATTATTGTCGTTTTTAATCACATTCATTCAATGCTTTAGCACTACACTGTATTTGACTAGGTGTTAAATGGCTTGTTATCAAAATTTTGTTTTTGTACGATGACTATTTGTACTTTTAGAAAAGCAAAGTATCCGAAGTTGGTACTTACCTTGTTATTAGCCAATATATCTACAATTTCCTCCTCAATCCATAACCGGCTATGCCTTTCAGGTTTATTGGGGTTCGGTCGACGGACAATATTCTTGCCCATTTCTTCTATATGATCGTGCATACTCAAGTACCCATCTTCAGAAATAGTTATAAGAGATTTCAGTTCAAGAACCCTTAAACCAATCCGAGCACGAAATCCACAGGTTTCAAGCGTTCTAATTGCAACATCTTTCTTCCAATCTTTGAGTAAACATGCAACATCTAGGAATATTTCCTTGTAATCCTCCTCTAGATCGATATAGCTTAACTCCAAAACTTTCATAGTTTCATTCAATGGAACTGTTTCTAGTCTTTCTAACGCATCTCCAGCCAAGATCATCTTTGCCACATAGAAACGAACCAAAAACTTTGATCGTTAGGGGAAGACCAGCAGCGTAGCGTACAATTTGTTCCGATAGCTCTTTGTACCCTTCAACTGGAATCTCTCTCCCAAATGCATGCCTACTGTTGGTCCCAAATGTTGAGTAAAAAAAGATATATTGAAATTGCAATAAACTAGATAACTTTTCAAATGTTCTAACTAGAATTTCTGTAACATTACATGTCTATATATAGGTTTCTAAAAGGTATTACCAACCGACACAATGGTTCGGTAATAACTAACTTAACTACATAACCGCTATTTCGGTTAAAAGGTTTGTAACGAGCAACTTTGGTCCTTCAACTTTCTGTCTTCATAAATGGAGCAATGAATCGAGATTATCATGCTCACATTCTCCTCCTTAATCTTGATCGTTGCTTCGTCCTAAGTCTTGAACTCCGAGCATTTGTAGCATAGTCACGAACTTGAGTCTTGCTAAGGCTTTAGTTAAAATATCTGCTCTTTGAAGTTCTCCACTTACGTGTTCTACGTTGATGTGACCATTCTCTACACATTCCCGAATGAAATGATAGTGAATGTCTATGTGCTTGCTTCTTCCATGAAAAACTGGGTTCTTTACGAGTTGTATAGCTGATATATTGTCAACTCTTTCTTTTCTTCTAATCCAGTTAATTCATTGAGTAATCGTTTTAGCCATAAGGCTTGACATGCTGCTGCAGTAGCCGCCATGAATTCTGATTCACATGATGAGAGCGCTACTGTCGGTTGCTTCTGAGTACACCAGGTAATAGGTGACTCTCCAAAGTAAAATACTATTCCAGTAGTTCCTTTTCCTTGATATGTATTGACTCCATAACTATCTGCCGCCAGTATCCTGTAATCTTGCAGCTTCCGTCTTTCTTGTATATTACTCCATGGTCTTTCGTTCCCTTGATGTATCGGATTACTTGTTTTATCTGCCTTCAGTGATGATCCTTCGTCTTGCATAAATCTGCTGAGTAGTCCGACTGAATAACTAAGATCTGGTCTTGTGTGCAGTAAGTATCTGAGACTTCCAATTAAACTTCGGTAATAAGTTGCGTCAACTGGGTTTCCATCTTCCGCCTTGACCAACTTAGTGCCGGGATCCATGGGTGTCTTCGTGTCATTACTGTCCATCATGCTTGTCTCTTTCAAGATCTTGTTAATGTATCCAGTTTGCTTGATCATAATTTCTCCTCCTGTCTGTGTAATTTCTATCCCAAGTTAATATGCTAGCAACCCTAAGTCGCTCTTTTCGAATTTATCTTTCATCTGGGATTTGAACAAGTCTACTTCCTTCTTTGGAGTGCCAATGATTATCAAATCATCGACATATACTCCAACGATAAGTGTAGAAGTATTGCTTCTCTTTGTGTAGACTGCTTGTTCGAGATTACATTTCTTAAAGTCTAATGACTTTAATGTTTGGTCAAGCTACACGTTCCAAGCTCTAGGTGCTTGTCTTAAGCCATACAAAGCTTTAGTTAGCTTGTAGAATTTTCCTAGGTTTCCTTGTTGAATGAAACCTTCAGGTTGTGTAAGATAGACTTCTTCCTTTAATTCTCCATGTAAAAATGCTGATTTTACATCTAAGTGGTGTACTTGCCATCCATGATATGCTGCTAGTGCTAATATCAAACGGACTGTCTCTATCCTAGCAACTGGTGCAAACACTTCATCAAAATCTATTCCCTGTTCTTGTACATAACCTTTTGCTACTAATCTTGCTTTATACTTTATGATCCTTCCTTGTGCATCTCTCTTGGTTTTATAAACCCATTTGAGTCCTATTGCCTTCTGATTTTCGGGCAATGTGGTAAGGGTCCATGTGTTATTTTTGTTGATTGAATCTAATTCAATTTCCATGGCCTCAATCTACTCGCCTTTTGATGCTTCCTTGTAATTACGGGGTTCTTCTTCTGTGAAAAATAAGCTTGGCGCTTCTACTTCACGTGCAGTTTGGTAGATTTCCGTAATATTCTTTAAACCTTGTATAGGTCTATGATCAATTCTAGAATCTGAGCTCTCTAATGAGCTTATAGTAGCTCCTTCTTCATCTTCTAAGTTAGGGTTGTAAGTGTATGATGGTGGTGTGATTGGTGAGGGTGGATCTGGTATAGGTTCTTGTTCTAGATACGTGCTGTCAGTGTTTTCTATGTTGACTGGTGTAGGATTATCATAGTCAACTCCATCTATTACAAAGCTAGTCCAAAACGTATCCTCAGTACTCGTATCCTCTTCATTATTATTCCAATCCCACGGTTTTGTTTCCATAAACTTTACATCCCTACTAACATGTTTCTTCTTTCCTACTGGATCATATAGCCTACATGCTTTTGATCCTTCTTCAACTCCTAAGTAAATCATTGGAATGCTTCTATCATCTAGCTTCTTCAAGTGAGGTATTGTGACCTTAGCATAAGCTGTGCATCCGAATATTCTTAGGTATTATAGGTTTGGTTTTCTGTTGTAGAGGGTTTCATATGGTGTTTTGTCTTCCAGGGCTTTCGTTGGTACCCTGTTGAGTATGTAAATGGTGTGCCTTACTGCTTCCGCCCAAAAAGTTAAGGGTAACTTCATCGCTTTCATCATACTCCAAGTCATTGATAACACTGTTCTATTTCTCCTCTCAACTACACCATTCTGCTGCGGTGAGTATGGTGCTGTCAATTGTCTCACTATTCCATTCTCCTTACAGTATTTGGTGAATTCATTTGATGTAAATTCACCTCTATCATCTTAGCATCTTGATTTTCAATTTCAACTTTGATTCGATATGGTGTCTAAATTCCTTGAATGTGCTAAACGCTTGATCTTCGAAGTTTAGAAAGTAAGCCCACATAAAACGTGTGCAGTCATCGACTAATAGGAAGATGAGCTTCTTTCCGGAGTGTGTTGTTGGACTTATGGGACCACAAAGATCTCCATATAGTAAGTCCAATGGGTTCTTTGATTTGAATTTAGCTTGGTTTGGAAATGGTGTTCTGATGTGTTTTCCTAATAAACATGCATCACAGATTTGTCCTGCATGCTTTATTCTCGGTATTCCATCCACTAAACCTTTCCTTGTCATTTTGTCTATTGCGTCAAAGTTCAGGTGACCTAATCTAGCATGCCATAACAATGCTTGGTCATCTACGCTTTAAAAAGACATATAGGTGCTACTATATGTAATCTAATACAGTAAAGTCGATTCTTAGATCGTTCTACTTTCATTAACAACTTCTTGTTCTTATCATACAAAGTCAAGAATTTCCATCCATGATGATATTGCAACCTATTTCAGTAAGTTGTCCTAGACTAAGTATGTTGCTCTTGAGGTTTGGAATGTAGTAAATGTCCGAAATCATCTTCTGTAGGTTCTACATCCTAATAGTATTGAACCTCTACCCTTTATCTCTAAATACGATCCATCTCCAAAACGAACGCCCAGGATGTTTTCGTCAATATCTTTAAAATGGCCTTTGGTGCCTGACATATGGTTACTTGCACTATTATCTAAATACCATATGCTAGCATCTGTCGTAGCATATTTCCGGGGTTGTACTTGTTCTTCATTTAACAAGATTTCTTCAGCCGCGGAGTAGCCATTAGTAATGATGGTTCATCGTCTTCTAAGATAAGGTTTGATTGTTCCTGAGTTGTTGGTGGACTTCTACAATTCTTCTTGTAATGTCCAAGTTTTCCACAATTATAGCATGTGATTTTACTCTTATCCCATCCTTGTTTTCCATTATTTGATTTATCTGAGTGGGATGAGTTTCCTCCATTCGAGTTGTTTCTATTTCCCTTATTCTGCCAGTTTCCGCGTGAATAGTTTGATCTACCTCTATATTTGGTAAATCGTTTCTTATTTCTAGAGTGTTCGCCTTGTGCGAATAATAAGTTGTCCTGGCTATCTACTTGTCCTCCCTTTCGGAGTTTTATCCTTTCCTCGAATGCCTTAAGTTTTCCTGCGATCTCATCTAACGTAATGTCATCGAGATCATTCATCTGTTCTATGGATGCTACTATTTGAATGAACCTATCTGGTGTGGAATCTAATAGTTTTCGTACTAAAAGTGATTCATCCAATGCTTTTCCTAATTCTTTAGCCTTCGTGGCGTAGCCGTTCAATTTGGCTGTAAATGCATCCACTGTTTCATCCTCCTTCATCTGAAGAGTCTGAAATCCAATCATCAGTGATTGTAACCGTGCTTGTTGCACTTTTTCTTCTCCAACGTGTCTCTTTTTCTACGAATCCTATAATTCTTTTGCTGTTTTGCAACTTGCTACTTGTAAGATCACATCTTTGGTTAATGCTTGATATAAGAAGGCGGTTGTTATCATCTACTTGCGTTTTTTCCTTAGGTTCTATTGCTTCCTATAATCCTTGTGCTTCTAGTATCACCTTAATTTGTATAGTCCAAATTGTGTAGTTTGTGGTTTTGAGTTTAGGGCATTGATACTGTGTCATAGGGGTTACGGGTTTTGGTGTAGTGTTACTGCCACTTGCGTCGTCACCGGGCATTTCGATAGTGCTTATGATCTTCACTTTCTAATTCGTATGGGGATTTCTAACTAGTGGAATCACTTAATACTACGGGAACAGAAATAGTTATCCGGGAATCCTAATATGGAACTATGGATTTCTAATAGTATAAACTAAGTATCTATACTATAAATATGAAAGGAAATCCAAAAGTTTAAGATTTTTCGTGTGACCTGTGTTTGTCACTCGCGTATTCCCTTCTTGTCGGTACTTGAATATACCAACTATGTTTTCCCTCGTTCTTAATTCCAAAGCAATCGGTACGCCCTTTATTGATGTTGTCGACTTGCTTTCTTCAAAATATACCACTCCTTGTATCACGTTGTCCTTTCTTTTGTGTCGAACTTGCTTCCTTTATCTCCAAGTCTCGGATTTTTGTGTCGTCTTGCTTTCTTTATCTCCAAGTCTCGAATAAACACAAACGTTTCAGAAATTACTCTCGGTAATTCCTTCCAAAAGACCAAGCGAATTGCTTGTCTTTGTTCTACTACTAGACGGTAGTATGTCAACAAGTGATGTCCATGTTGCCCTCGTTGCTTGTCTGCGTTCCACAATACCACTTCTTCTTTATTCCACACCTTATCTACAACAACCTACAGAAATACCAACGGTATCCTTGCGAGCAAATGATCAGGACGCTCCTGTTGTTGTCCCTCTTTGTATTGCGAGCGTTATTCCAAAAAACAAAATGATTGTTTTCTGGTTCGGTATACCCTTTTTCTTCACTTCAAGCAACGTCCTTTTTTCTTTCTTTCACGTACGTCTTTCTTCTCTTCTCCACTTTTGTCTCGACAAAAGGGGTGTTTTTCATTGTAAGATTGAAAGCCAACAAGTGTAACAAATTTTCCTTTGTCTTGTTCTTGTTTCTTTCAGAATCAAACCAACGCAAAATATCAAGTCACCACTTCGTTTGGTGCCTTGTCGAATGCAATTTCTACACAAGTACGGTCGTGCACTACTTTCCTTGCGTTATCAAGTTATCCAGGCAGCGTATGTATGATAATACGTTGCGTTCTTCTTCTTCTTCTTCCTGAAACAAAATTTTCAGCGTGTGTATTCCTTTTTCTGGTTCCTTCTCTCTCGTTCAAGAATGGTTTTTGTAATGGTACTCGTTAACAGAATCTGGTTCTGGTTTTTGGTTACAGAATTTTTTGTTTGAATGATGATTGTAACGTTGTAACGAGCGTGTAATAGGCAAGGCTCTTGATCCAAACAACAACATGTACAAACATCAATAAAGGAGTAATAATTAGGAAAACAGAAACATGGGTTGAACCCTTCGATAACGATATTATAAACTGGAAAAGGGTTAACTGTTATGTTACAGAATTGTACCTATTTATACATAACGAATCGTTGCCTCCAAGGGACATGTCGATTCATTAAACGGTGTAAACTATATAACCGTTGTAACCCTTAAACTAACTATAACTGCCAGCGAATGGGCTTATTGGGTTAATACATTGGACCCATTATGCAGACTACTAACTGACCCATACACTAATAATACATACGAATTATCATACTAACTAAGGTCTTAAACTTAACAATAAATATTTGTACTAACAACATTAAAAAGGCTAACAATTTCCCCCCCTAATGTTTTAGTATCAAATTCTTCACATCTTTCTGAGTTTCCTGCTGTTTTTCTTCAAGTAATGACCTCGAAATCATTACTATCTTGGCTGTTGTCATCCATCTTCATTATCAACCAATCTAAGGCCAAACTTGTTGTTGTTCTTGTTCATTCCATGTGCTCCATCCTTCACAGTCTTATCCTTCTGGCACGGTGAGTCCTTGACATCTTGCTTCACCCACTTCTGAACGCTTTTCAACCCAAGGCACTTGATCCGTTTCATGGTATATCACAACTAAATTAATGAACCTCCTATTGCAATCTGTTATTGCCTTACATCTTCATCTTTGTTAGACCGTCTTCATACTTTGATGGCTTTTGTTTTTTTGTTGCAAAGGTTATTTATCATCTTCTGATCATCAACATACTATCATCACAACATCAATCTCTACTTCAACACTTATCCGCTGCAAACCTGATGGACTTTGTTTACAAGGCCTATTCCCAAACCACCTCTTTCTTTGGCTTTGCCTACTTGGATCTTTGTGTTCCCTCATAGTGACTTTTCTTCTCGATCTCTTATGAACAAACTGTTGTTCATTCTTTCTTTGTAACAAAACTTGCGTACCATGTTTTCTTCTTCTCCTTTCTTTCTATTCTTCTTCGTGAATCTGCCTTTTTTCCTTGGTTTAACCACCGGTCTTTGGTGGTAACCGTCTAAACCTTATTTCTTTCTCTTCAAACTTCATTCATGGCAGATTTTGAGTGTGTTGTTTGATCCCTTCGCTCTGATACCAATACCTACTAAGGAAACGCATTGCTTCCTTATCATCTAACAAATGTACATCATGAACCACGTTCACTTTGTGTGCTATTAGCACCTGTGCATCCCTAGTTGTTATAATAATTCTACTTCCCGGCTTAAACCAACTATGGTCACCGGCTAATGCCATAAGTTGTTCTATCTTATCAACATCATCCAGAACAATAAGAACCTTTCTTCCACGCATCTTCTTTTTCAGCATGCTTTTCCCCTCAAGAACACCACTTACCGATGCCTTGATCCGATAAAACATCTGAAAGTACTTTTTTTGTAATAAATTCAAACCAGACATAGACGGTGTTGATTTTTCCCTGACATTTTCAACAAAGCTATAACCTTCGAAATGATAGGATATATGATCATAAATAGCACTGGCCAACATTGTCTTGCCCGCACCTCCCATCCCCTTGATCCCTATCATGCGAACATCATCAACACCTAATTCTAAGGATGAAACAACACCATTTATCCGGGTCTTTATGCCTATTAAGTTTTCATCAACACCCTAATTAATACAACGTAACTCTAATGATATCTCTTCAACAATATTTTGAATGAGTTTAGCTTCATGCATGTATGTTAAAGAACCCGATACACAATTAATTTGCAGATCTATAACACATAAAACCCTTTCAAAGATAGATAGTGAAAGAATAAAATATAGGCTGGGGCAATTGCATATATACCCACTAAAACTTGCATATTTGCATATATACCCAAAACATGCTTAAAATGCATTGTACATCATGCAATAAAAACTTGTATTATGAGGAAAAATGCAAGTTTTTAAGTTTTAGTGGGTATATATGCAATTCCCCCTAAAAGATAATGTTTAGCTAAAAATACACCTTGATGATTTTCGACCCATTTGACTCGTTTCATATCTAGCTAAAGATTTTATGTGCCCATTTCGACCCATTTTATTTATGTCACACGACTCACCTGATAATATATCAGAAACATATTATTATATATATAATGGAAGAAAATACCCATTAAGAGTGTTCTTCAACTCCCATCCAGCAAGATCAGCCGCTTCTTTCAAAGCTTTTCTCCATTTCCCAAAGATATTCATTATTTTCATGTTTGGTGAAGGCAGCTCCAACAGCCCCATTTTGCTTACGGACTTCCGTTGGCTCGACATCAAAGAAAACGGGATAAGCAGTAGGCTGTCCATTCATCTTTTTCCTGATAGTCCATAATCTTGACTAGCTCATCTAGGCACCACGATGAGGAAGCATAGTTCTTGGAGAAGAAAATAATGTAGAATCGTGAGTCTTCAATGGCTCTGATAAGCTCATCACTAATAGTTTTCCCTTTTTTTATTTTCTCATCGTCTTTATAAGTTTCAATGCTTTTTTGCTTAAGAGCTTCATAAAGATGGCCAACAAAGGTGTTACGAGTGTCTTCACCTCTGAAACTTAAAAAGACATCATACTTGAAGCTCTTTTGAACGGATGATGTTGAAGAAGAAGCCATTGAAAGTAGGGTTCAAGCTATTGTTTGTAAGAGATGGACAATAAACAAGTGTATGTGTGAAAAGATGTGTTTGTGTGGAAATTTCGTGGAATGAAATGGAGAAACAAAAGCCACTGAATTGGTCAATGAAAAATAAAGATAAGGTTCCTTTTGGACAAACAAAAGCAGATATTATAATAAAGACTTTTGGATCATAGAGGGTAGTGTCATATATGAGCATAGATGGCTTATTATTTTTTTTTTCAAACATAGAATAGTAAGCAAGTGTTTAGTGGTGATGTGTCATTTTTTAGATGAGCAATAGTCATAAAAGAGGTTCTAGTTACTGTATAATACAAGACAAATACGCGTGAATAGCAACAAGAATTTATAGCGGTAGACCGGTTTTGATGAAAAAAACGGGTCAAATTAAAACGGTTTTTATATTATCGAAACCAAGTTAGACCCGTCGGGTTTAAAGTGACCCGGATCAACCTCGCAAAAAATTACTTAGTTGCTCAATGAAAAGGAATGATAAGATTCACAGTTTTATAAAGGCTTGCAAATATTTTGTTCTAGTTGTTTCAAATTATTTGTTTATTGATATTTTGTTAAGAATAATGCCTTTTTTTTTTTAATCTACAATGAACAGCTAAGTATCAAATACGATTGTTAAAAGGTCATTACTCGTTTCAATAATGGTTTTTTCTTTTTCTTTTATATATATATATATATATATATATATATATATATATATATATATACCAAGTCAATAACTTTTCACAATTAGCATTTGTTACAAAAATGGTTATAACACTAGTATATGAACAAGATGTTTTTGTTTGAATAAGTGTGGAACAGTGTATGCAAAAGGTTTATGTTGCATTATGTACATTGACCACTGTTGTGGTATACTTTTTTGTTACCATACTATACAATAATGCAATCTGAAAACTATTGATTCGCATATCATGAGAATGTGTTTAATGAAAATCGGATGAAGGACCTTTAAGTGTTAAAGACTCGATAAATGGGAATCTTGTACTTAAACGAGACGGGTTGGAGTAAAGTGTGCGGACTTTCACACGCTTACGCGTAATGCCATCAATCTCATAAAACTTACGGGAAACTAATGAAACAGAGCTTCGGTCCTCGACGTTCTGTATATAAGGTATAACTAGGTCCAACACTTCCTCTCCCACTTTGGTTATTTCAAGCTTACCTCTGGTGGATGCCATTAAGGTTTGGTTTGGTTTAAGGTTTCAAAATTCAGCTAACTAACTAACACTTAACATTAAACACTGAACACTAATAATAATCTTTAAAGAGAATCCCAAAATCAATGAAATAAAGGCTAAGTAAACAGCTTAGTTAACCAGTTGTGATACCCAATTTCATCTTTACTTGGCGTGCAAACACAAATGACCGAAAACCAAGCTTAGCTTTGTTCCAATGCAATTCTTGAGACTGAACAAGATCAGATTATTGAAATTCATGGCTGATAATTATGGGGTCGTTTTGTTTTTTGTGACAGATAATTGTGTGTGTTTTTGATGGTGTAATTAGTGTGTGTGAAATGAAATGAATGAAAAGCAAGTGTCTCTGTGTAAGGGATTATGTTTTGTGACAGATTTTGGTTTCTTAATTATTAAACTAGAAAGGGTGACAGTGGGATGGCAATGCGGTTCGGTTCGGATAGTAGGAAAATAAAAGTGGGTATTATATTTCATTACGCGTAATCGAAATGTAGGTTTGTCACCGGATATGCGATTACTTGAAAATAAACGGTCGTTTGAATATACATATGTATGTTATACGTTATTCGGTTCGGATAACCGCGTGTATGTAAAAATAAAAGTTGAAAGTAAACTGTGATAAATGAGTTTTTCTAGTTTCAAGTTTTTGTTTTCGGTTTTTCAGTTATGGTAATAGGCCGTTCTAGTTTAATATTTTAATAGCTGAAACTATTGAGACAAAAAGGTAAGAACAAAAAAAGTTGGTAATACCGATTACATGTCCTAACTCTTATACCACTTTTGTAAACCACTAAACCGGCCCCCTCGGTTTCTCCTATGTAAACCTTGATGGATTGGGTAGTAGCATTCACTTTTATTTCTTCTTTTTGTTATGCAAAAACCACATAGATAACACAATCAATTCCACTCATATTTTGTACATTAGCTTTAGGCCAATCGTAATGGCGACCCCACCTAGAGTCGGTATACCCCTCGTGAAACCCCCTACAGAAACTTAGTTTATCGAACTGAAACATGTAAACCGAAACTACTTTGGAGGCATCTTTGTCCTTTTCGTTACATAAAGATATCATATGAATTAAGGGGCACACACACCTATCAAATACTTATAGCAGAGTAGCCTATGCTTGTTGTCGATCGGTCTCTTATGAAGAGGCTCACCTAAATCACTTGGGACAACGCATGATCCGACAATACAATTGTAATACATATAAATGTGATGCTTGTCGTGTCGGTTTTAATTGTTGAAGTTAACGTGGTCCAAATAGAGGATGAAAACACTTGGCATATTATTAGAGAAATGGTGTGCGTGCATCAGAAAACATTCACTTCTTTTACGTCAAGTATCGATAAATGAGTCGTAAACCCATACCATAATTGTGAGGTTGAAAGATTTGGGTAATCGTCATTTTGCTGGTTAATGTTGTAGACTTGTAGTTCATGCTAAAGTTGTTATAGTTTATCCACTATAGGAATAAACAAGTATAGTTCTAGTTGTGTACCAGCTGGGCTTCACATAGACTCATTCGCTTATTTGGTTAAACTAACAAAGTATGCATCTTACTCAAACATCAGATAAATTCACATTGTTACAAGAAAGATTGGTGAAGCTGTCCTGAATTCTCATTTTCAAGTATTATTCCTTAGTAAATATCACATATCTAGGATCAAATATTATGCCTATGGCCTAACGCCCTAAACATCCTGGAACCACCCCACACATTCTCAACATGCCTCCCCTTATTTTTCGAATAATCCTGCCATTTCGAGCTACAATATTTTCTTTTTAAGTCCATATATATAACCAATAGCACTTCTCACTTTTTATACAGAAAATTCCTGAATTCTGCCCTACATTGATGGATGGTATATTCTACCTACTTGTGCCGGTCAGTATATCCTATTTGTGGAACTAGGCAATTTTTGTGAGCAGATAATCTCGCCCCATTGCTTCATCTATGAAGACAAGAAACATGAAGGACCAAAGTTGCTTATTACAATCTTATTAACCGAATATGGCAGTTATGATTTGGCAGTTACCACCGAACCATTGTGATGGTTGGTAACACCTTTTAGAAACCTATATATAGATGAACATGTACAGAATTTCGATAGCAAGAACATATTGACAAGTTATTCATATTATTTGCAATTTCATTAAACATTTGGCATCAAGAGCCTGCCTATTACACGCTCGTTACATCGATACAACCATCATCAAAACACAAGAAATCTGAACCTAGAACCTGTGTTAACGAGTACCAAACCGAACCAGAAAAATTCTTGAACGAAGAAGAAGGAACCAACAGGACGCGCTGAAACTTTGTTTCAGGAAGAAAAAGAAGAGGAACGCAACGTATCATTCAAACATACGCTGCCTGGATAACTTGATAACGCAAGGAAAGTAGTGCACGACCGTACTTGTGTAGAAATTGCATACGACAAGGCACCAAACGAAGTGGTGACTTGATACACACGTTGTTTTTGATTTGGAACGCAGCAAGTAAGACAAAATTTTGTTATACTCGTTATTTCTGTAAATCATACAACGAAAAAAAAAACAGCCCTTTTGTCGAGACAAAAGTGGAGAAGAAAGACGTACGTGAGGAAGAAATAAGAGAACGTTGCTTGAAGAGAAGAAAGGTACCGAACCAGGAAAACAATCGAATTGTTTTTTGGAGTGACGTTTACAATACAAAGAAAGACAACAACAGGAGCATCCTGATCATTTGCTCGCAAGGATACCGTTGGTATTTCTGTAGGTTGTTGTAGATACGGTGTGGAATAAAGAAGAAGAAGTATTGTGGAACGCGGACAAGCAACGAGGGCAACAAGGACATCACTTGTTGACATACTACCTTCGAGTAGTAGAATAAAGACAAGCAACTCGCTTGGTCTTTTTGGAAGAAATTACCGAGAATAATTTCTGAAACTTTTTGTGTTTATTCGAAACATGGAGATAAAAGAAGCAAGTTCGACACAAAAGTCCGAGACTTGGAGATAAAGGAAGCAAGTCAACAAAAGAAAGGACAACGTGATACAAGGGAAAGAAAAACATAGTTGGTATATTCTAGTACCGACAAGAAGGGAAACGCGAGTGACAAATACAGGTCACACGAAAAATCTTAAACTTTTGGATTTCCTTTCATATTTATAGTATAGATACTTAGTTTATACTATTAGAAATCCATAGTTCCTTATTAGGATTCCCGGATAACTATTTCTGTTCCCGTAGTATTAAGTGATACCACTAGTTAGAAATCCCCATACGAATTAGAAAGTGAAGATCATAAGCACTATCAAAATGCCCGGAGACGACGTAAGTGGCAGTAACACTGCACCAAAACCCGTAACCCCTATGACACAGTATCAATGCCCAAAACTCAAAACCACAAACTACATAGTTTGGACTATACAAATTAAGATGATACTAGAAGCACAAGGCTTATGGGAAACAATAGAACCTAAGGTTGATACACAATTAGATGTTAAGAAGGATAAGGCAACAACCGCCTTCTTATATCAAGCGTTAACCGAAGATGTGATCTTACAAGTAGCAAGTTGCAAAACAGCAAAAGAATTATGGGATTCGTTGAAAAAGAGACACGTTGGAGAAGAAAAAGTGCAACAAGCACGATTACAATCACTGATGATTGGATTTCAGACTCTTCAGATGAAGGAGGATGAAACGGTGGATGCATTTACAGCCAAATTGAACGGCTATGCCACGAAGGCAACAGAATTAGGAAAGACATTGGATGAATCACTTTTAGTACGAAAACTATTAGACTCCACACCAGATAGGTTCATTCAAATAGTAGCATCCATAGAACAGACGAATGATCTTGATGACATTACGTTAGATGAGATCGTAGGAAAACTTAAGGCATTCGAGGAGAGAATAAAACTCCGAAAGGGAGGACAAGTAGATAGCCAGGACAACTTATTATTCGCACAAGGCGAACACTCTAGAAATAAGAAACGATTTACCAAATATAGAGGTAGATCAAACTATTCACGTGGAAACTGGCAGAATAAGGGAAATAGAAACAACTCGAATGGAGGAAACTCATCCCACTCAGATAAGTCGAATAATGGAAAACAAGGATGGGATAAGAGCAAAATCACATGGTATAATTGTGGAAAACTCGGACACTACAAGAAGAATTGTAGAAGTCCACCAACAACTCAGGAACAATCAAACCTTATCTTAGAAGACGATGAACCATCATTACTAATGGCTACACACAAGACTGAAGAAATCTTGTTAAATGAACAACAAGTATACCCCCGAAAATATGCTACGACAGATGCTAGCATATGGTATTTAGATAGTGGTGCAAGTAACCATATGTCAGGCACCAAAGGCCATTTTAAAGATATTGACGAAAACATCACTGGACGTGTTCGTTTTGGAGATGGATCGTATGTAGAGATAAAGGGTAGAGGTTCAATACTATTAGGATGTAGAAACTTACAACAGAAGATGATTTCGGATGTTTACTACATTTCAAACCTCAAGAGCTACATACTTAGTCTAGGACAACTTACTGAAATAGGTTGCAAGATCATCATGGATGGAAATTTACTGACTTTGTATGATAAGAGCAAGAAGTTGTTGATGAAGGTAGAACGATCTAAGAATCTACTTTACAGTATTAGATTGCATATAGTAGCACCTATATGTCTTTTAGCAAACGTAGATGACCAAGCATGGTTATGGCATGCTAGATTAGGTCACCTGAACTTTGATGCAATAGATAAGATGACAAGGAAAAGTTTAGTGGATGGAATACCAAGAATAAAGCATGCAGGACAAATCTGTGATGCATGTTTATTAGGAAAACACATCAGAACACCATTTCCAAACCAAGCTAAATTCATATCAAAGAACCCGTTAGACTTAGTATATGGAGATCTTTGTGGTCCCATAAGTCCAACAACACACTCTGGAAAGAAGCTCATCTTCTTATTAGTAGATGACTGCACACGTTTTATGTGGGCTTACTTTCTAAACTCGAAAGATCAAGCGTTTAGCACATTCAAGGAATTTAGACACCAGATCGAATCAAAGTTGAAGTTGAAAATCAAGATGCTAAGAACTGATAGAGGAGGTGAATTTACATCACATGAATTCACCAAGTACTATAAGGAAAATGGAATTGAGAGACAATTGACAGCACCATACTCACCGCAGCAGAATGGTGTAGTAGAGAGGAGAAATAGAACAGTGTTATCAACAACTAGGAGTATGATGAAAGCGATGAAGTTACCCTTAACTTTTTGGGCGGAAGCAGTAAGGCACGCCATTTACATACTCAACAGGGTACCAACGAAAGCCCTGGAAGATAAAACACCATATGAAGCCCTCTACAACAGAAAACCAAACCTAGAATACCTAAGAATATTCGGATGCACAGCTTATGCTAAGGTTACGATACCTCACTTGAAGAAGTTAGATGATAGAAGCATTCCAATGATTTACTTAGGAGTTGAAGAAGGATCAAAAGCATGTAGGCTATATGATCCAGTAAGAAAAAAGAAACATGTTAGTAGGGATGTAAAGTTTATGGAAGCGAAACCGTGGGATTGGAATAATAATGAAGAGGATACAAGTACTGAGGATACGTTTTGGACTAGCTTTGTAATAGAAGGAGTTGACTATGATAATCCTACACCAGTCAACATAGAAAACACTGACAACACGTATCAAGAACAAGAACCTATACCATACCCACCCTCACCAATCACACCACCATCATACACTTACAACCCTAACTCAGAAGATGAAGAAAAAGCTACTATAAGCTCATTAGAGAGCTCATATCCTAGATTTGATCATAGACCTATACACGGTTTAAAGGATATTACGGAAATTTACCAAACTGCACGTGAAGTAGAAGCGCCAAGCCTATTCTTTACAGAAGAAGAACCCCGTAATTACAAGGAAGCATCAAAAGATGAGAAGTGGATTGAGGCCATGGAAATTGAATTAGATTCAATCAACAAAAATAACACATGGACCCTTACCACACTGCCCGAAAATCAGAAGGCAATAGGACTCAAATGGGTTTATAAAACCAAAAGAGATGCACAAGGAAGGATCATAAAGTATAAAGCAAGATTAATAGCAAAAGGTTATGTACAAGAACAGGGAATAGACTTCGATGAAGTGTTTGCACCAGTTGCTAGGATAGAGACAGTTCGCTTGATATTAGCGCTTGCAGCATATCATGGATGGCAAGTACAGCACTTAGATGTAAAATCAGCATTTTTACATGGAGAATTGAAGGAGGAAGTCTATGTTACACAACCTGAAGGTTTCATTCAACAAGGAAACCTAGGAAAAGTCTACAAGCTAACTAAAGCTTTGTATGGCTTAAGACAAGCACCGAGAGCATGGAACGTGAAGCTTGACCAAACATTAAAGTCATTAGACTTTAAGAAATGTAATCTCGAACAAGCAATCTACACAAAGAGAAGCAAGACTTCTACACTTATCGTTGGAGTATATGTGGATGATTTGATAATCACAGGCACTCTAAAGTAGGAAGTAGATTTGTTCAAATCCCAGATGAAAGATAAATTTGAAATGAGCAACCTAGGGTTGCTAGCATATTACCTTGGGATAGAAGTTACACAAACAGGAGGAGAGATTACAATCAAGCAAACTGGATACATTAACAAGATCTTGAAAGAAACAACCATGACGGACAGTAATGACACGAAGACACCGATGGACCCCGACACTAAGTTGGTCAAGGCAGAAGATGGAAACCCAGTTGACGCAACTTATTACCGAAGTTTAATTGGAAGTCTCAGATACTTACTGCACACAAGACCAGATCTTAGTTATTCAGTCGGACTACTCAGCAGATTTATGCAAGACCCGAAGGATCATCACCTGAAGGCAGTAAAACAAGTAATCCGATACATCAAAGGAACGAAAGACCATGGAGTAATATACAAGAAAGACGGAAGCTGCAAGATTACAGGATACAGCGACAGTAGTTATGGAGTTAATACAGATCAAGGAAAAGGAACTACTGGAATAGTATTTTACTTTGGAGAGTCACCTATCACTTGGTGTACTCAGAAGCAACCGACAGTAGCACTCTCATCATGTGAATCAGAATTCATTGCGGCTACTGCAGCAGCATGTCAAGCCTTATGGCTAAAACGATTACTCAGTGAACTAACTGGATTAGAAGAAAAGAAGATAACGCTTAGAGTTGACAACATATCAGCTATACAACTCGTAAAGAACCCAGTATTTCACGGAAGAAGCAAGCATATAGACATTCGCTATCATTTCATTCGGGAATGCATAGAGAATGGTCATATCAACGTAGAACACGTAAGTGGAGAACTTCAGAGAGCATATATGTTAACTAAAGCATTACCAAGACTCAAGTTCGTGACTATGCGACAAATGCTTGGAGTTCAAGACTTAGGACGAAGCAACGATCAAGATTAAGGAGGAGAATGTGAGCAGATAATCTCGCCCCATTGCTTCATCTATGAAGACAAGAAACATGAAGGACCAAAGTTGCTTATTACAATCTTATTAACCGAATATGGCAGTTATGATTTGGCAGTTACCACCGAACCATTGTGATGGTTGGTAACACCTTTTAGAAACCTATATATAGATGAACATGTACAGAATTTCGATAGCAAGAACATATTGACAAGTTATTCATATTATTTGCAATTTCATTATATCTGTTTTTACTCATATTGGGACCAACAATTTTGACCCATTTACTTATGAGTTGGTCGTCTTGGGTTGCGTTTTATCTCAAATGGGTCAAACCAGAAGACGGAAAATGTGAAATGGGTCGAATGTGCATGGTCTAAAAGTCGGCCAAAGTGCATTAAAATATAGTAGTCATATTTAACACATGAATTACATTAAAGGGTTAATGGTCTAGAAAATATACAAACTTTCAACTTTTTACTATTGTGACAATTAATTTTTTTTTTCCTATTGTAACAAAATAACTTCTTAATGACTACTATTGTAACCAAATGACACAGTTAATTACCACTTAAGTTGGCAGTTAATTACCACAGTTAATTACCATTTGGTTACAATAGTAGTCATTAAGAAGTTATTTTGTTACAATAGGAAAAAAAAAAGTTTATTGTCACAATAGTAAAAAGTGGAAAGTTTGTATATTTTCCAGACCATTAACCCTACATTAAATTGCCTACAGATGGACCAAAAGAGTATTTGTCGATCTGCCTGACCCGAACCGATGTGACCAACATGCTTTGACTTGTTACCCAATCTGTGCGACCCATGCCCATCTTGCCACTTGTAGTGTTAAGCATATACAGTATATGTTCTTTTAGAAATGAATAGCCCAAAAGAGATTTACTCTTACCCGTTTGATATGGCTTTTGAGTTAGTTTCTGTCATCATTCTTCTTGCCCTTTTAACACAGTGATAACGGTTGTTGTGGAAATCATACAAGGAAGAGCGGACAGGATAGAAGAATGTTGATAGAAAAGTTCGTTAATGCTAATCTAAGTAGTTGTAAATACTAATATATGTCAATCACTTGTGATACATGTTGTTAGGTTTGACTTTTCAGGTCAAGATTTGTTTTATAAATTCATTTTTGATAGCATAATTTCTGGAGGATAGGATACCTATCTTAATCTGAATTTCAATTATTAAGATTTGACTTTGACTTTGACTTTGATAGATAAATTACCTCTCCAAATATGACATGACAATTACAAACAAAAAGGTAAAAGCTTTCTTATTGATAAAAAAAAGTTCAATACTCAGTATTAACTCAGTGAATTATATGAAGGAACATAATTACAGCTTTTGGCAATTGTTTGATCTGAAACCAAAACATTGAAGCCGGAGATGAAACATGTGTGAAGAGGGCATGATCATGCTGTCAAATGAAGGCCAAAACGCAAGTCCTAACTGATAAGAAATATAAATCATAAACTTATTATTACATCAATGCTCATTAAGTAACTAACATGTAGCTTAGAAAATCACCTAGTGGAACTGAGTGGGGATTACTCCCCGCTTATTGAGACCTTCTTAATCTGTGAAATGATGCAAATGCGTAAGTGTCGTATACATTTCAAATTTCTAATAAAGTAGGTAAGACAACTAACACAAAAACAGAGAAACTACCTGTTGTATTGGGCCTGTGGGTGCCATTGTTATTAATGGCTATATGTAGCAGACCATTTCATCATATAAATTAATAACTTCATCAGAATCTTCATCAGACATTCTTCGTCTCATGGGTATCAAACCACATGACTCGAGAAGCCACCTATCCCCAATAATACGTAGACCACTCAAACCATATAGGCTATCCGGAAGATGAATTATACCTGAACCTAGTATGTTTAACTCTTTCAAACATTCTAAACGACCAATTTCTTCAGGTAATTTCTCAACTTGAATACAATGAGTAAGTTCTAAACAATTCAGACGTTTCATCTCATAAATGCTGTTCGGAAAATCTTGTAGACGTGTACACGCGGATAGGATTAGACTTTCTAAACATTCCAGTCTTCCAATATCCACAGGTAACTTCTCAAGAAGCAAACATGACTCAAGTTTGAGAGATTTCAGATGTTTCAACATACAAATACTATCTGGAAGACTTTTAATATCTGTAGACCGCAAACTTAGCTCCTCTAGACAATCTAACTGGTCAAGGTTCTTTGGCGCTTCTGGAATACCACCTTCAAGTGTAAGCATCCTTAAACATTGTAAACCACAGATAATATCTGAAAAAGAATCGACGTTTATGCGACCACCGAAACCTAGAGAAATAAGCCTCTCAATATTTCCAAAATATGAAGCTGGTTCTTCGTTATAATAACAGGTAAACTGAAACTCTGGCCAAGTATTGCCGGGATCACATATACCTGTATCATCTGCAATCAGATGTAACTCAGGTAAAGAAAAAACCTCAAGAGAATAAAGCTCCTTGTCGAGCTCAAAGGATTCAAACCTCCCACAGTTACTTAAGCGTAAGTAGAGAAGCTTTTTCAGACATTCTGCAGGAGCATTAATTTCTTCCAAATCAAAACAATTTTTAAGATCCAACCTTTCAAGATTTGGAGTCAGCCCAAGGTCAAGAGTCTTCAACTTTGCATTGTCATTGAGGTGGAGAGTTACGAGCTTTGGACATTCAGCGGGCATACGAAGTTCGGCCATATCGGTACACTTCTTGAGGCTTAGCGTCTCAAGATTTGGAGTAATCCCGAGGTGAAGGGTCTTCAACTTTAAATCACTAAAGTTGAGATTAACGAGCTTTGGACATTCAGCGGGCATACGAAGTTCGACCATATCAGTACAGTCCCAGAGGCTTAGCGTCTCAAGATTTGGAGTAATCCCAAGGTGAAGGGTCCTCAACTTTAAAATACCGAGGTTGAGATTAACGAGCTTTGGACACTCAGCGGGCATACGAAATTCGACCATATCAGTACAGTCCCAGAGGTTTAGTGTCTCAAGATTTGGAGTAATCCCGAGGTGAAGGGTCCTCAACTTTAAAATACCGAGGTCGAGATTAACGAGCTTTGGACATTCATCGTGCATACGAAGTACAACCATATCAGTACAGTCCCTGAGTCTTAGCGTCTCAAGATTTGGAGTAATCCCGAGGTGAAGGGTCCTCAACTTTAAATTACTGAGGTCGAGATTAACGAGCTTTGGACATTCAGCGTGCATACGAAGCTCGACCATATCAGTACAGTCCCTGAGTCTTAGCGTCTCAAGATTAGGAGTAATCCCGAGGTGAAGGGTCCTCAACTTTAAATTACTGAGGTCGAGATTAACGAGCTTTGGACATTCAGCGGGCATACGAAGTTTGATCATATCAGTACAGTCTGAGAGGGTCAGCGTCTCAAGATTTGGAGTAATCCCGAGGTGAAGGGTCCTCAACTTTAAATTACTGAGGTCGAGATTAACGAGATTTGGACATTCAGCGGGCATACGAAGTACGACCATATCAGTACAATCCCTGATTCTTTGGGTCTCAAGATTCGGAGTAATCCCGAGGTGAATGGCCCTGAACTTTAAATTAATGAGGTCGAGATTAATGAGCTTTGGGCATTCAGCGGGCATACGAAGTTTGATCATATCAGTACAGTCCAAGAGGCTTAGTGCCTCCAGATTTGGAATAATCCCGAGGTGAAGAGTCCTCAACTTTAAATTACTGAGGTCGAGATTAACGAGCTTTGGACATTCAGCGGGCATATGAAGTTCGATCATATCTGTACAGTCCCAGAGGCTCAGCGTCTCAAGATTTGGAGTAATCCCGAGGTGAAGTGTCCTCAACTTTAAATTACTGAGGTCGAGATTAACGAGCTTTGGACATTCAGCGGGCATACGAAGTTTGACCATATCAGTACAGTCCCTGAGTCTTAGGGTCTCGAGATTCGGAGTAATGCCGAGGTGAAGGGTCCTCAACTTTAAATTATTGAGGTCGAGATTTATGAGCTTTGGACATTCAGCGGGCATACAAAGTTCGACCATATCAGTACAGTCCCTGAGTCTTAGGGTCTCAAGATTCGGAGTAATCCCGAGGTGAAGGGACCTCAACTTTAAATTGCTGAGGTCGAGATTAACGAGCTTTGGACATTCAGCAGGCATACGAAGTTCGACCATAGCAATACACTCCAAGAGGCCTAGCGTTTCAAGATTTGGAGTAATTCCGAGGTGAAGGGTCCTCAACTTTAAATTAGTGAGGTCGAGATTAATGAGCTTTGGACATTCAGCGGGCATACGAAGTTTGATCATATCAGTACAGTCCAAGAGGCTTAGCGTCTCAAGATTTGGAGTAATTCCGAGGTGAAGAGTCCTCAACTTTAAATTGCTGAGGTCGAGATTAATGAGCTTTGGAAATTCAGTGGGCATACGAAGTTTGATCATATCAGTACAGTCCCAGAGGCTCAGCGTCTCAAGATTTGGAGTAATCCCGAGGTGAAGGGTCCTCAACTTTAAATTACTGAGGTCGAGATTAACGAGCTTTGGAGATTCAGCGGGCATACGAAGTACGACCATATTAGTACAGTCCCTGATTCTTTGGGTCTCGAGATTCGGAGTAATCCCGAGGTGAAGGGTCCTCAACTTTAAATTACTGAGGTCGAGATTAACGAGCTTTGGACATTCAGCGGGCATACGAAGATTGACCATATCAGTACAGTCCCTGAGTCTTAGGGTCTGAAGATTCGGAGTAATCCCTAGGTGAAGGTTCCTCAACTTTGAATCATTGAGGTCGAGAGATCTGAGTTTTGGACTTTCAGCAGGCATGTGTAATTTTTCCAGTATATTACAACTACCGATACGTAACTCCTTTAGATTTGGAGTAACCTGGAAATGAACTTCTTTCAAATCATAACAATCTTCAAGAATTAGCGTCTCAAGATTCGGAGCCACACTAAGGTCAAGGGTCCTCAACTTTGAATAGGTGAACTTTAGGAACCTGAGCTTTAAACAAGCCTGTCATAAGCAACAAAAAAGGGAAAGATAAATGTTAAGTGCTGTAATGACTAACAAAAGAGGGAAAGATAAACTACCAATTAATCAACAGACAGCTAATTTGGTGATATACCATCATAATGAATCATGCAAAACTACCAATTAACCATTATTCTACCTTTTCTTCTCCATCTTTCCATAGCTGAAGGATATTGCTTTTATACATTTCAAGTCCAACAAGATTTTTTGCTTGAAATGTTTTCGGTAAACTTGAAAAAGGATAACCATCCCATCTCAGAAATCGTAAAGCATTTGGAAGGTGTAGGCTAACTTCATTAGAGTTCCAGTTGCTAACTTCGCCTTCAGTTACATATTCCATGCCCACGTGAAGAAATCTAAGTTCCTTCATGTTTGCGAGACCGTTCATTAAAATTTCAAAATTCAATCCATCTGAATACGCATTGAGTGTTAGACATTTTGTAGCTTGGGTACCCTGTAATTCAAATAGCAGTGACCATGAGGGTTGTTTCATTAAGAAAAAACATGTGTTAAGTATAATAGCTCGAGGTTAGTGCACTAGAAGGTCATTGAACTTATAGTTTATTAAAAAATGTCATTGTACTAGAAATTAGAAAAGCTAGTATTTATTTTGTTTATCAAACTTTGAAAAAGTATGCAATTACATCATTAGGATAACTTACTATCTGCTTGACTTCGTCTCCAATTACTTAGACTTTTCGATCCAGTAAGTTCGTAACAGGTTTCAACATATTAAAGTTGGTATGAAAAAAAAAAAAAAAAAAAAAAGAATGAATTGTGTAGGGATATAGAGAAGGAAAAAAAAAGAATAAATAGAAAGATGAGACCAAAACGTCATTTTTTTAGACATATCAGCAGTCATCACTTGCAACCTAAAAAACTTATTTGTTGTTTTGTGGGTGTAAATTTGAAGAAGAAGATGGATGTGAGGAAATTGTTTTATAGGTGTAAAACTGTTTTGTAGGACTGCTTCTTTTTAAACGGGATTTGTTTATCTAAAGGTATAATATCAGGTTTTACAAATTTAATGATGTAATAAAACCAGAATTTTGAACAATGACTAAATTGAACTTTTAAATAAGCTGATGCTTACCATGTTATTAGCCAATATATCTTTAATTTCATTGTTAATCCATAACCGGCTGTGCCTTTCAGGTTCATAGGGATTCAGACGACGAACAATATTCCTGCCCATTTCTTCTAAGTGGTCATGCATCCCCAAGAACCCATATTCATCATAAGTTATAAGAGATTTCAGCTCAAGAACTCTTAAACCAATTCGAGCACGAAATCCACAGCTTTCAAGCGCTATGACTGCATCATCTTTCCTACAACCTTTGAGTATGCATGCAACATCTAAGAATATTTCCTTGTAATCCTCCTCTAGACCAATATAGCTTAACTCCAAAACTTTCATTGTTTCATTCAATGGAATTGTTTCTAGTCTTTCTAACGCACTTTTCCATTCAAGATCATCTTTGCCACATAGAAACGAACCCAAAACTTTAATTGTTAAGGGAAGACCAGCAGCATAACATACAACTTGTGCCGATAGCTCTTTGTACCCTTCAATTGGAATCTCTCTCCCAAATGCATGCCTACTAAAGAGACACATTGCTTCTTTATCGTCTAACAAATGTACATCACGAATCAAGTTCACTTTGTGTGCTATTAGTACCTGTGCATCCCTAGTTGTTATAATAATTCTACTTCCCGGCTTAAACCAACTACGGTCACTGGCTAACGCCACAAGTTGTTCTATCTTATCAACATCATCTAGAACAATGAGAACCTTTTTACCACACATCTTCTTTTTCAGCATGCTTTTCCCCTCAAGAACACCACTTACGCTGATGCCTTGATCAGATAAAACATCCGAAAGTACTTGTTTTTGTAATAAATTCAAACCAGACATAGACGGTGTTGATTTTTCCCTGACGTTTTCAACAAAGCTACAACCTTCGAACTGATAGGATATATGATCATAAACTGCTCTGGCCAAAGTCGTCTTGCCTGCTCCTCCCATTCCCTTGATCCCTATCATGCGAACATCATCAACACCTAATTCTAAGGATGAAACAACATCGTTTATCCGGGTCTTCATGCCTATTAACTTTTCATCAACACCCCAATTAATACAACGTAACTCTAATGATATCTCTTCAACAATCTTCTGAACGAGTTTAGCTTCATGCCTATATATTAAAGATGCCATTACACAATCAATTACAGATCTATAACACATAAAACAGTAAATGAGGTAATGACATACTAATATAATCATACATCATTTTCGACCCCTCGAAAAAGGATTAAGTATAAGTTATAAGTTGATAATACGATAAGAGATGAACGCTTTCAGCATAGATAGTGAAAGAATAGCATATATAGACAGGGTCAGTTGGGTAAAGGGTGATTTTAATAAAACGTTAGTTAAAGATAATTGATATAACTATGTTACAACAATAAAAATAATTTTTAGCTAAAAATTCACCTTCATGACTTTTGACCCATTTAACTCATTTCATATTTTATGTGCCCATTTGACCCGTTGAGATGTAATGTAAAACAATTCACCCAATAATAGATCAGGAAAATATTACATATGATGGAAGAAATTACCCATCAAAAATGTTCTTCAATTCCCATCCAGCGAGATCAGCAGCATTTTTCAAAGCTTCTCCATTTCCGCAAGATTCATCATTTACATGTTTAGAAAAGGCAACTTCAACAACCCCACTTTGCTTGCGGACTTCTGAAGGCTCAACATCGAGGAACACGGGATAAGCAGTATGCTCACTTATCTTCTGGCATTCCATAATTTTCACAAGCTCGTCTAAGCACCAAGACGAAGAAGCATAGTTCTTGGAGAAAACAATAATATAAAATTTTGAGTCTTCAATGGCTTGGATAAGCTCATCACTGATAGTTTTCCCTTTTATGATTTTCTTATCATCCTTGTAAGTTTCAACGCCTTTTTGCTGAAAGGCATGATATAGATGATCAACGAAATTCTTACGAGTGTCTTCACCTCTAAAACTTAAAAAGACATCATACTTGAAGCTCTTTTGAATGGATGAAATTGAAGTTGACGCCATTAATGTAAGGAGGGTTCAAAGCGTCTTCAAGCTGTTGTTTGAAAGAGAGAGACGAGTTAACAAGTGTATATGTGAAAAAGACAGTGTAAACAAGATGGATGCTTTTGTGTGGAAATTTCGGGCAATGAGGTAAAGAAACAAAAACCACTGAATTGCTCAATGAAAAGGTGCGATAAGATTCACAGTTTTATAAAGGCTTCTTGCAAATACTTTGTTCTAGTTGTTTCAAGTTTCAAAGTTATTTGTTGTTTATTGATATTTTGTTAAGATTGATTTTTATTTTTATTTTTTTTAATTAGAAAAAAATACACCGTTGGTCCCTAAATTTGCCAAAAATCATCACCGGAGCCCGAAAGCTGAGAAAATCGTCGCGGTGAGTCCAAACCTTGGGTTTTTGAGGCCATTTACGTCCCTTGACCCATAATGCTCAGTTCAATGTATTATTGGTGAGGGTAAAATCGTCTTTCAGCGAGTATTCAAAGCCGTTATGCGGTGTAGGTTCATATTACTTATCATCCCTAAACTTTTCCCCGAAACCTTTCTTCTACAAATTATTAGACCTTTCAACATGGTACGCTACTGGTGTGGTAAGCAAGCTATAATTTGTATTTCATGAACCTGCCAGCCAGTTCGATTCTTTGGTTGTCTTGATGAAGTAAGTGTGTTTTAATATTTTTTGTATTAGTTTGTTTTCGCAAGTAGCAAAGTACATTGTAACAATGGTGGTTGTTTAATGACTTGTCATATTCATGATTAGGGGTCTTCTTATCGGTGAAGAGGATGGTATGATCCGAAAATGTGTGCTCGTTCAAGAATGATCATACCAGTCCTTTTGAGGGGGAGAAATAAGCTCGAGGAAATATTAGAAGCTGCTCAAGGTGATATGCGGAAGTGAAAGATTTACTTGGTGCACAGTTAGATATTGTTCTTGATTGTTTATGCATTTGGTTAACTTTGATGGCCGTATTTTGTGTTATGTGGAAATGTAATTACTTGTTAGGCCATCATGGTCGTGTAACAACATTGACCAAACTATTATGTAGTATGTTCTAACTTTAGATTCTCTTGAATGGAATGTTTCATGTTTCTCCATATTGAAAATGGTAGTAACTTTGTCTCCCAGATGGTTATGAATTTTGTTCTTTTGCTGAGTTTACCTTATGTTTATGAAGATGGTTATGAATTTGGTTAGATTTGATTTTTAATTGTCAACATTGTTATGAATTATTGACTTTGGTTAGTTTTGGCGTTAGTACCTTATGTTTATCTGAGATAGTTATCAATTTGGTTAGGTTTGACTTTTAATTGTCAACATTCTTATGAAGTATTGAATTTGGTTAGTTGCGGCTTTATGCACATGTTTACTAAAGAAGACACAATTTCTTCTACATCAAAAAAGTTTGCAGTTGAAGCTAATGCAGTCATAGACTTTGCTATAAAAGACAGTCCACACAAGATGCAAATTATGCACACAAGAAGCTTGGTCAATCTATGAAAATACACAAACATAACATGGTTCCATAGATAATGCAAATGGATATAATTCCAAATGCAATTTCATACTTTTCAAAGCATGATAATTAGAGTTAGACACACACATATGTTTTTATAGTACATAACTTGTCCATAGCAAACATACTAGATGAAACATTTTCTACTTCATTAATATAACATAATTGACCTATGGTGAGGCCATCATTATTTCCAGTGCAGCCTGATGCCTAGTCATTCTTTGTGTAGTAGGCTGGGATGAAACAAGAAACTACTTGCACACCACTTGAATGCACCTGATATTGAGATTGTGATTGTTCATGTTGCTGGGATTGAGACTGAGATTGATCATATATGCTGGGATCAGTTTCTTGAACTTGACTTTAAGATTGAACACCTGGACCTTGATGTGTGCTAAAACACACATCATTTTATATCTAAAAATATGCTAAATCGGACTATAACCATTAAATATGTTAAATTATATTGCAAATATATTGGATATTTGTTATTATGTCTTGCAGGTACAAGGGTTTGAAAACAAAGCAAAAACGATGACTTTCGGATGAGTTTCGACGACGTTTTCATGTTTTTCGAGGTTCAAACGAAGTCGTAAAAATTATCAGAATACACTATTGTAAAGAGCATGAAAAAACGATTCCAACTGATCTGGCCTTGCCTCGTGAAGTGACCCGAGTCTCCTCAAAACCGCTTGCCAAAGAGTTAATATATTGTAAAAATATGGAGTTCAAGACGAGTACAACAGATCCAAGCCCAACACTCTTGCAGTTCTGAGGCCCAGATCAAAACGACCTCGTGGCCTAATAGCAAAATGATGGCGGTTAGATGATAGTTAACAAATTTATATATCTGATGTAGGGGTGTTCATCAGTTCGGTTATCGGGTTATTCTGTTTGTTCGGTTAATTTTTTTTACGGTATAGAGAACCGAACAGAACTTAATTTGATTAAACCAAATCGATAACGGCGAACACCCATAACCGAAAACCGAACCGAATAACCCGAATTACATAAATTCAATTATTTATCCATTTATTTATATATATTTTTAGCAAAAAAAATTTCAAGCTCAAAAAATGTTACATATATAGTATAAAAGAGTTTTAATATTTTTTTATATATAAATATATAAAAAATATATAAATTTAATTGAATTCGGTTTTCGGTTTGGTTTTCGGTTTGAATATAAAAACCATAACCCGAACCGAAAACCGAATATTTAATTCAATTGGTTCGGTTTTGCTTCTTTCGTTGGTTTACAAGTTCGTTTCGATTATTTTCGGTTCGGTTCAGTTTCTGTTTTCGGTTTATTCGGATATTACCCAACCCATGAACACCCATGATGTTTCAAAGCTATTGTACCACTCTCGCTGAAATAAAATCTCACTAGCACTACAATTGCTCCAACCAATCATCTCGCGCCATGTGGCCCAACAAGAGAAATTAGATTGAAAGCAAATTGCAATTTGTTCTTGTTGTCCCCAGCGTTTGAACAACAAGACTCCTAAATTAATTACCAAAGCGCTCTCTCTTGCTCCACTTTGTGCTAAGTATGATCCTCCAATCAGTCATCTCCACATGGCCAAATTGATAAGGCATACGAGGTTTTTTGAAGGATCGAGATGCATTGATGGGATATAAATAGAGACCGAACATCACACATTTAGGTGTAGTGGTATTGATAAATCAACCCGGAATCCTATGGTAAAAAAAGATAATATGTGTGAGAGAGAAAAAGACGAGGGATGGTAAGAGGTTGCCAACAGAAGAAGGCAAAAGGTCGGCGGCAAAAGGAGGAACGATGGCGAGAAAGGGAAAGACATAGTCAAGTTCTTTGTGTCTAACATCCCTGACGGGTGTCGCCCCTGGGATTTAGCCTCGGTATTAGAAAGTTTCGGCTCGATAGTAGGGGTATACATAGCTCGGAAGAGAAACACAAAAGGCTTAAGATTCGGTTTTGCAACCTTCAAAGGGGTGAAAGATAGCAGGGGACTTGAGAAACAATTGAAGGGGATTAAGATGGGAAGATGGGCTCTAGACATTAACATTGCTAGGTATGCGGCGGAGAATGAAGATGTAGAGGTAGATAGGGGATAAGCGCCTCACCGGTTCACTCCGGAGTGAATGGTGGCCTCAGGGATGGGAGACCTTTACTAGTGTTGAGGTGTTTGTAGAAGGGAGAATATAAGGGTTGAGTTGCATGAAATCCTCTCAGGCGAGTTGGTTGGTCTCCATGATAAAGCCCTGGTGGCAAGGTGCGAGTGCTTCTCCATCCTTTCCAACCTTGGGTCGTTATTGGGAAGTCTAGGAGCTACTATCTCAAGCTTTCAGTACATTGGAGGGCTTTCTGTGCTCCTAATTTGTGATGATCGGGATAGCGTGGATGAGTTCTTCCACAAAAAGGATCTCTGGAGTGTATGGTTTAATAAAGTCGATATATGGAGGGGACAGTCCTTGCCGTTTGAACGTCTCGCCTGCGTTGGAATTTATGGGGTCCCATTGCATTTAGCTACGCCATCCACCTTTAATAAAATTGGTGGCCATATTGGTAAAGTTGTGTCACCTTCCGTTGTTAAGGTCGATAACTCTAATCGATCCGTAGAAGGCATCAGTATCCTTGTTGGTGAAGGGAAAGAGATTAAAAACTCAATTTCCTTAGCTTGGAGGGATAAGAAATACCAGGTTTGGATAATCGAAAAGTTGGTCGATTGGTACCCTGATTGTACCATCAACCTTACTAGTGGGTCGTCGCATGCTGGGGGTGATCAACAAGGTCCAGTTCCATCCAGGGCGGAATCAAATGAGTTGGAAGACTGAGAGGTGGAGAGGTGGAGAGAGAATTTAGGGATTTTATGCATGGGGAAGAGGGGGTAGACGAGGGGTTGTTGCATGGGGATAAGGAAGAGGCAGTTAAGGTGGCGCATGGGAACAAGGAAGTTAAAGCTAGGGATAAATACTTTGGTGTGGGGCCAGAAAATTCATTCTCTTTTTCCTCGGAAGCACGTGCTGGTAGAGATAAAGTGGAGAAGTTAGGAGTGAATGAAACTTGGACTTCTTTTAACATTGGGCTTTCCCCTAGGCCCAGAAAGCGACCCAGGGAATCAGACCCGTTTTCTCTTGATATATTGCTAGGCCATAAAGAAAAAATAGCGTAGAGGAAACTGGGGTGGAGGTCATTGGACCTATTGCAGATATTCCGAACATTAACTCTGAGCACTTGAGGAGTCTCGATCTTAATACTCCCCCTGTGGAGAATGCTACCCCTCATGTTGCTAGTCAAAGAGCTGGGGATCTTCACCCCGTTGGTGTGAGTGGGTTGGAGATTGATTACGAAATCCAGGAGACTTTGGAAATGGGGAGATTGGTGGGTGTGGACTTATCCCTGGTTCAGAATATGATCAGTGGTGTTATTGCGGAAGAAGGTATGAACCCCGTTATCCAATGAATTATTTGTCAATCAATATTAGAGGGACGGGGGGGGGGGGGGGAAGCCGAATTGGAAGATTATAAACAAAGAAAAGGTCTCTTTTTTAGCCATCCAAGAGACCCAAAGTGGGGGGTTGACTCGGTGGTTAAGAGGTTCTGGGGGAAATCAAAGTTTGAGTGTTATGTGGTGGAGCCGATTGGGAGGTCTGGGGGTTTGATCAGTGTATGGGATCCCTTGGTGTTTAAGAAGAGTGCTTGCATAAAAAATAATAACTTTCTTTTGGTTAGAGGTTCGATTAAAGGTAGCAATGAGTTGGTTTCTATTATCAATGTATATGCCCCTCAGAGTAGGAGTGAAAAGAAGCGAGGGTTTGGGCGGATCTGAAGGTTTTGATTGATGGCAGTAGTGGGTTTTGGATTTTGATAAGCGACTTTAATGCGGTTAGATCGAATGAAGAAAGGAAGGGGTCTAAGTTCAAAAAGAATTGTCTTGTTGGGAATTATCGTTTGAGTTGATAAGACAAAAAAAAAATGAAACAAGAGGGACTTAATATGACAAGAAGGAAACCTACAAAAAGATGGAAGGACTTGCTTGCAAAAGAAGTTTTATTTATTAGTCCTTAGTGGAGATTTGTAAACCCTAATCCTCTAGTATATAAAGAGGACATGGGGTGTAGGTTTTATACACAAGTCTTCCAAGATGTAGTCGACTTAAAGGTGTGTGTGTGTCGTAGGCGTATAGTCTTGTAAACGCCTAGGTTATTAGTTTAGTTATTAGTTTACTTATCTAGACGTGTTCCTATAAACGTCTAAGATTAGTTAGTATTAGTGATTGAAAACCTTGTGTCAATAACAATTATGTTTTGATTTATCCGCTGCGTATTGTCATTGTTATTGTTAAAACCTAAGGCTCAAAATGATCTAAAGGAGTCTAACAAACTCCTCAATTGGTATCAGAGCTTGGGGAGCTCGTTACCTAGGGATTCACAAGGTTTCTTTCGCGAAAAGAATGAAGAAAATCGATTTTTTGCCAAATTCATAACTTTTAGCGACAGATTTCAAGAGGTATAAATTTTTAATGAACCGTTGGATCGGGCTAAAATTCGAACTGGACCTTCTTGGTATATCTATCTTTAATCTCACCGAAGGGATTGTTGATCTGAGCTCTCAATCATAAGTTATAATTTGTCGGTCACAACTGCTTTGAAGCGAAAAAATTCGTAAGGTTACTACGACCTTGTTTTAAAGCGATCATAACTTTTGTTAACCGTTGGATTGTAATGAAATTTTTGGTGGATGTTCTCTATATACTCATCTAACTTTCCACCGAAGGGATCTTCGATATGAGCTATTATGTGAAAGTACTGCTTAAAGTACTGCTCTAAGTTCAAAGTATTGCTTGGAGGTTTCAAAACAGTTACCCTTTCACAAAAATCACTGCCGCTTGAGAAAGTCACTGGCGCTTGTGAAAGTCTGCTCTTGGGCAAAGTCACTTCTCATTCAAAGTAATCTTCTTTGCTTATTTGATAGTCTTGCTAGCGAAGATATTGATTTGAGGAAGTCAGTATGATATTTGTTATGGATTTTTTGGCGACACACCACGAGAGGTTATTGTTCACACACACGGGAGTTTGATTTTTGTTCTTAAAGATTTTAAAAGCTCGGAGTTGATTTTATTGAAGAATTGATTACGAAGAGGATTATTTATCACTTATTTGAAGGTGAAGTGGAATTACTTGGATACGTGTTTTATCATCCCTTTTAGCGGGGAGGTAACTTGTTGCTTCAATGATTATGACAAAGAATTGACATAACACTTAAAGGAGTAGCGTTATTGTGCTCGGTGATTATCGTCAAGATATTGAGGTCTCCCTATACATTGGTATAGGTTCAATGTCATCAATAGTGCAAGATATAAGATACAAGTTTGGGTTATTTTACTTCTTCCTCAAGTTGGTTATACTTAGTTTTCTTCATTAGTGATCATTACATGGAGCCTACTGATTTGAAGAATCAAGAAGATGGTTAACGTATGAGTTTCAGGGGAAGCTTATTGTTAAATGTTTAACCATCTACCATGCATCCTCAGGGAAGTGTTTGATTTTTACTCTTGTTGATCATTATTCTATTGCTAGTTGGAGTTTCTACTGTTTTGAATCCATTTTTCTTATGGTGCGTAATGGTGGGCGATTTTAAACATTGGAAGTCTTAGATTGGAAGTATGATATTGGTTTGTGGTGGTCAAGATCATTATTTGCATACGTTCCCCATTTGGATAATAACAAAGGGAAGAGAGATGTTTGAGTAATGGCATGGATTAAGGGAAGACAAAGGAAAACATATTTGTTTCATTCATGGTGAGATCCCTGATCTCAATTTCTCTACTACGTCTAGGGAAGTTCGTTCAAGAATGGTTTTGTCATTATCAACTAGGGGAAGATTGTTGGGAATTATACGTTTGAGTTGATAAGACAAAAAGAATGAAACAAGAGGGACTTAATATGACAAGAAGGAAACCTACAAAAAGATGGAAGGACTTGCTTGAAAAAGAAGTTTTATTTATTAGTCCTTAGTGGAGATTTGTAAACCCTAATCCTTTAGTATATAAAGAGGACATGGGGTGTAGGTTTTATACACAAGTCTTCCAAGATGTAGTCGACTTAAAGGTGTGTGTGTCCTAGGCGTATAGTCTTGTACACGCGTAGGTTATTAGTTTAGTTATTAGTTTACTAATCTAGACGTGTTCCTATAAATGTCTAAGATTAGTTAGTATTAGTGATTGAAAACCTTGTGTCAATAACAATTATGTTTTGATTTATCCGCTGCGTATTGTCATTGTTATTGTTAAACCCTAAGGCTCAAAACGATCTAAAGGAGTCTAACAAACTCCTCATGTGCTAACGAATTCAACGAGTTTATTCGTTCTTCGGATCTTCACGAATACACTATGAAAGGTAGCAAATTCACGTTCTTTAAGGAAGATGAGAAAGGAAAGAAACTTAGCAAAATTGATCGGTGTTTGGTGAATAGGGAGTTTGTGGATAAATGGCCCGATGCTTGTTTTAGGTCTCTTCCCCATCTCTGGTCGGACCACAACCCTATTTTATTATCACATGACGGCTCAGTTTTGGCCTAAACCTTTCCGTGTTTTTAACTCATGGCTTGATTACCCCGAATGTGCGGAAGTGGTCTCGAAAGCTTTGGATAACTTTGAATTTGTGGGTGCTCCTGTTATCAGACTTATTAGGAAATTTAAATGGTTGCGCCAAAGTTTGAAAGAATGGCGGGATGAAATGGTTCAAAAGGAAAGCGTCGAAACGGAGTTATGCAGGAAAGAGCTTGAAGAACTCGATATTGCCATGGAATTAGAGGAGCTTTTGGTGGTCGAAGAATGGTCTAGAAACGAATGCAAAAGGAGACTTGATGAAATTGAGGCTCGTAAAAGCAAAGATCTTAAACAGCGATCTAGGAATAAATGGGCCGCGGAAGGGGATGGGAACAATCGATTTTTCCACAGCTTGATCAATAATAAAAGGGTTAGTAATGCTCTTCACGGTTTAATGGTCGGTGATGAATGGGTGTCTAAGCCGAATCTGATTAAGAGACATGTTTATGTTTTCTGTAAAGATAAATTTAGTGAGAATTGTCTTGAGAGACCTCATTTGGTTTGTGACTTCGAAAACAAATTATCGAGTGAGGCGGCTAGTTTACTGATTAATCGTTTCTCCAAAGAAGAAATAAAAAGGGCAGCTTTTGAATGTGGCGATGAGCGGGCTCCTGGCCTAGACGGCATATCTTTCAAATACATTAAGAGGTTCTGGGATTTATTCGAAAATGATTTATTGATGTTTTTGAGGCTTTCTTCGAGGGTAGGGGCATTAGTAGAGGATGTAACGTGGCGTTTATCACTTTAATTCCCAAAGCCAGGGACCCGGGGCATCTAAACGAGTACAGACCCATTACTTTAGTTGGGGCCTTAGGTAAAATTATCTCAAGAGTTTTGGCGAATAGACTTAAACTAGTTTTAAGCCCTTTGATTTCTATAAATCAATCAGCTTTCTTGAGTGACCGGCTAATTTTGGACGGTCCGCTAATATTGAACGAGGTGATCTCTTGGGCCAAAAAACAACAGAGAAGAATTTTCATTTTCAATGTCGACCTCAACAAAGCTTATCACAACGTTAGTTGGGGTTTTCTTGTGTCGGTATTGTCTCAAATGGGTCTCCCAGACTTATGGTGTAGATGGATCCATGGTATTCTTTCCTCGGCTAGATCAGCGGTCCTCGTTAACGGCTCCCCCACATTTGAGTTCCAATGTGGTAAAGGCATGCGTCAGGGAGATCCGATATCCCCTTTTCTATTCCTTATAGTTATAGAGGCCTTATCGTGTATGATGAAGAAGGTGGAAAAGTGTGGCATTTTTGGTGGCCTTACTTTACCTAATATGGGTCCTCAAATCTCTCATCTCCTTTATGCTGATGATTGCACGTTCCTGGGTGACTGGTAAGTGCCTAATATTAAAAAGGTTAATCTTATTCTTCGATGCTTTTATATGTGCTCTGGTCTTAAAATTAACTTGAGTAAATCCCAACTTTTTGGTGTGGGGGTTGAGGAGGCCGAAGTCAATAGTGTAGCGTCAGGTATTTCATGTTTGCCGGGGGTCACTCCTTTTGACTATTTGGGAATTCGAGTCGGAGGTAAGATGAATAGGGTGGTTAGTTGGGATTTTCTTTTTGATATCTTCAATTCCAGACTTTCTCGTTGGAAAGCCTCCTGTTTATCGATTGGGGGTAGGGTTACTTTAATCAAAGTTGTCTTAGAGAACATCCCGACATACTACTTGTCTCTCTTTAAAGCCCCGATTAAAGTGTTGGATGGCCTTGAAGGGATTATAAGAAAGTTTTTGTGGGGTGGTTCGTCGGAGGTAAGGAAAAACCATTGGGTCGCTTGGGATCGAGTTACTTCCCCGGTTGATGTTGGTGGTCTTGGTTTGAGCAAGCTCTTGGACGTTAACATCGCTCTCCTTAGTAAATGGGTGTGGCATTATAGGAACGAAACAGGTAGCTTGTGGAGGAAATTGGTGGACGCTTTCCATGGTACATCGACGTGTTGGTCTTCTATTCCCGTTTGTAATGCGATGTCAGGAGTTTGGTCGACGATTGTTAAAACAATCTCTAAGGTTCGTGTTGCTGATGTTAATTTCAATCAGTTGCTTAAAGGAGAAGTGGGGAATGGGAGAAATACTAGATTTTGGTTCGACCCATGGATTTGTAATACGCCATTGAAGGAGGTTTTTTCTTTAACCTTTAAACAAAATAGAGAGAAAAAAAGCACGTTAGTGATCACTATAACTCGGTTTTGGGCATATTCTCGGGATTTTGGGCTTCTTTGAATGGATCGATTCACGGTGCCGTCTTGATGAGCGACCTTGGTTTGGGCATTTGTTCTGGAGGGTCGCATTTTATGTAATCGTCCTGATAAATGGAGATGGCTCGGTAGGGGGTCTAATGGGTTTAGTGTGAAAGCAGTGAAGGAGTTTCTCAGTAGTGACAGGGATTATAGTAACCGACATGTTTTCAAGTGGTCTAAATGGGTTACAAAGAAGTGTAATATCCTCATGTGGAGGATGGGGCTGGATCGCTTGCCCATTTCGGATCAGCTCAGGCTTCGCAACTGTGCTACTGGTAGTTTGGAGTGTAGTCTGTGTAGGTCCGAAGTCGAGACAGTGGAACATCTGTTTTGCTCGTGTGAGGTCGCTATGGATGTCTAGAATAGGGTGGGTAAATGGTGCAAACTTCCGCCCCTGTTCATGTTTTCTCGGTTTGATATCTTCAAGCTCCACAATGGGGTGGGTCGGGACAGGAGGAGAAGGGATCTTTTGAAAGGTATTATGTTTACGACGTGCTGGTGTTTATGAATTGCTAGAAACAGGAACCGGTTTGATAACTCCAGTTTTGATAGTCAGAAGATTTTTCAAGACATCAAATCCCTTAGTTTTTTATGGTATAGAAATAGAGCTAGCAATTGTAACATAGAATGGAAGGACTGGTATTTGTTCGATCTGTTTTAATTGGTCTGTTTTGATCCGTTGCGCTCCCTGATTTGGGGAGTGTCGGTTTGGTTGTGAATAATAGTCAAATTTCAAAAAAAAAATAGGTGTAGTTTTAGCTTATAGCTTATTGTGTAATAGCTTATTTCTAGTGCTTATTTGTACTACTTATTTCAATTTTATTTAATGAAGAAGATGCTTGTTACTTAGCTTATTTATTCTACTTCTACTTTTTTCTTTTTTTTACCTTTCTTATCTAATAAGTCATGAAAGCTTATTAGGTTTTTGTGACTTATTTAGATCTAGCATATTTAATAAGCACTCTTTTACTACTTTGTTTTAAAAGCTTTTACAAACTTAGATCTAGTTTATATAAGATTATTTTGTAACAAAAAGCTAACAACTCCTCCAGAAACAGGCCCCTAATCTTTGTTTTTCAAATTACATAAAAAACTAAAAAAATTTGATTTTTATTAGTTTTTCTTTTATTAAAAGTTATCATTAGCTTATTACTCTAGATCTAGCATTTTTAGTTAAAAAAAGTTTTAATCTTTAGCTTTTTATTAGCTTATTTTTAGCTTAATTTCTATTTAGCTTTTTAAATCTTTATCAAAATCTTAAATTTCATAGCTTTTGGCTTTTCCTTTCCAAAATACTATATATTTTGGACAAAAGCTACTAGCTTATAGCTTATTATTGCTTATTATTCTCTAACCTCTGATAAAGTTTTGATCTTTTCTTAGTTTCTCATCATTTCAACCTAAGGCAAGGAGCTTAAGGGTCTTATAAGCTAGCTTATTTTCTAAAGTTTATAGCTTTAATAGTTTTTATTAAGCTAATTGGTGAATAAAGTTTACAACTTTATTAACCATTTGGTAAAATAGAAGCTAATAGAGAAGTAAACTTTAGTGTTTATAAGTTTATAAGATCGGGTGTTTATTATTCTCATTGCATTGACCGGGTTCTACTTTCTTATCTTTTCAACTCTTAATAGTTTTAGTTTAAATACTTAGTTTAGATAAAATGCTTATTATTGTTGAGATTGTTATTGTTAGCTTGGTAGTTATGAGTAGTGAGTAGATTTTTATATGCCTGTAATGTGAGTAGTGATTTGAGATTTAAGTGTGGAACCTTAGAAATTGTTGAATGATAGTCTTCGGTTACTTGGGTTGATTTTTGGTTATATCAAACGGGCAAAAGCCGATTGGAAAATTAATTTTCAAAATCAAGTAATTTTTACCAAGATATTTTTTTTTTCAAAATAAACCAACGTTGTGAGAAATAGTTTTTTAAACGGGTATCGAAGTTTATTAATTAATAGTTTCCGGATTATTTTTGGATATATTTGTTTGATTGTTTTAACGGGCAAAAACCGTTTGGATAATTAATTATTTAGATCTAGTGATTATTACCAAAAAGAAAAATAATTGTTCTCAATATAAGCCAACATTGTAAGAAAATAATTTAATTTTGACGTTTTTTTAATCAAATGGGTTTAATAGATTATTCACACTCGATTTACCTTTTCACCTCACTTGACAAGCATAGCTTTTACTAATATATTCTTAGCTTAATTTTATTTTGTCGTTAGTATAATTTTAATTAGTTAAAATATTCCCTATTAGCTAAAATAGTTTTAAAAAAATCTTTTCTAAAAAATACAAAACCAAAAATATTCATTAATCAAGCATCAAACGATAAACATAAACATAATTCTCAATTCAAATCTCGCCATGGAATACGACTCTGGAAAGTTGATTATCATTTGTCCTCAAGTGATTATTAAATCTAACAGGAGAATTTTTAGAAATATAAACGACCGTATTACAACGAATCATACCTTTACATTGTTTCTTTGCTGAAACATCTTGACTACCACCAACACCTGAACCTTTACCTTGTTTATTTGCTGCAACATCTTGATCATATAGGCTGGGATCTTCAATAGCTTGATCTTGAATTTCAGATTGAACACAACTTTCTTGAATTGCATCATCTTGACTTTCAACAACACATGTACCTTCAGCTTGTTTATCTGCTGCAACTTTGTTACCTTTAGGATGTGTCTTCTTTGCTGCAACCTTTTGAGGCACTTATTTGCCTTTTCCCTTAGAACTTGAACATTTTTGTTTAGGGCCAATATGACTATCTGGAGTTCCAACATGCCCAAGGCATGTTTTTCGGTTGTGTCCGGTAGTGCCACAAACACTATACTTTTAAACTCTTCCAAGCCTTAGACAACTTACAATTCTTCATAATCTCTTCAGTTTTAGGAGCTATCATTACTCGTTTTTTTACTTGTTGAGCTAGCCACAGTTGTTGAGGTTTTGGTGGAACAATTTTTGTGGGCACAAATGATTTTTTCCAATGCTCATTGCTAGTTATGGGTTGGACAAGGTGTTTGTAGGTTGCTTCCCAAGTGTTAAGATTGTAACAAGGATGAGCTCATGTTTCCACAACTCCTACTTGCTGTCAACTTAAAGTCATATTCTAATTGGTAGCAACATCATGTTTACATGTTAAACCTGTTCTCTCCCATCTTCTACAAGTACAAGAATTGTCTACAACATTAACTACACATTGGTCTCCCCATGGTCCACTAACCTGAAACTTATTTCCTCATTCCATAAAACATTATACTTAACTGCCTCTTTCTTAATATCATCTAACATGTGTCGTACAGTTGGTGTTAGTGACCCATTACTTTTCTCAATCACCATCACAACATACATTATTCTCTTCATACAGTACTCCCTGGTGTATTCTGAGGCTATAATAACTGGTTTGTTTATACCATCAATTATTTTCCCATGAAACACTTGACACATGTTATTAAGTAACATATCAGAATGAGGTCTCCCTAAACAATACAAATAAAGCTACATTGCTTATACATTTCACAGTGCATTAACATATACCACTTAAGTTACACAGATAGATGACTTACATGAGAAATTTGACCTTGACCAATGAATTGGTGGTATCTTACTTAACCAAGCATGGGCAGGTTGACTAAATATCTTGAAATCATCCATAGCTTTCTCAAACTGTACAACGGTTGAGGTTGTTGTACATCTCCACAGATGGTCTTTGGAAGCCCTACCTTTCCATTGAAGTTTCATATTCTCATGAATGATTCTAATACAAAATATGTGCTCTGCATTTGGAAAAACTTCTCTTAAAGCTGCAATAATATCATGCACAAAATCATATATATTTAGTGTTTGTTTAAAAACAGAGGGACTTCAATTCAGTACCAATTTAAGGGAGTACCTTTTGCATGTTACTAATAAAAGTGAAGATTGAGTTTGACTCAAATGCAAGATCATCAGATAAAGAATGAAGAAACCAAGTCCATGATCCTAATTGGTATATACCATTGTTGCTATCAATTCTCATAGATGTTAGAAGTTGACCCTTCAAAGGACCATTAATAGGAAAAGCATCTATCCCCAACAACTATCTTTGACAGGCTTTAAATCCTTCCATAAATGCACCTAAACAAACATACATTCTCTTGAATTCTCTTGTTGAAAGAGTATCATTTGCAGGTCGTTCCACATTCATCAGAACTGTTCTATTTAGGATTTCTCTTCTACAACTCTTGAACATAATCTCTCCACATGTTAAATTGTAGCTTGAATTCACATCTAATACCTCTTACTATTATTCTTTTGTCCCTTAAACCTTCTGCATCGACACTTGAAGCTCAAATTGGTTGGTAAGTTGATTATGAACAAACTTGACTTGAATATGTGGATTGGTTTGAATTTGTTCTATTATTTGCTTTGAAATAAAGTTAAGGTCAAAAGCTCTCACCTCCCTTGATTGCAAACATGTGTGTTGATCATTATATTTTCTGATTGTTCAAGGACCTTTTTCACCATCCCTGCCGACAAACGGCGTACCATGGGCAGAGTATTTGGGAAGGGTCATTTTTGCTGTAATTAATGCATTTAAACCCCTTCTGGTTAATAGGCATCTAGTTGGGCCTATACCCAGTCCATCACTTTCACTTGGGCCTGAAATTGGAACATAACCCATACATCTGACCCTTATTCTTTGCTTGTCATTCTTTAGAAAAAGCAACTCCCTTCTAGATTCTATTGAATGATCTCTTACCCTCTCTTTGACATGTTTTGCACTAGGAAAGTCTTGACCACGGTGAAGAATGTGGTACAAAAACCATAATCATACTCTGTCCTAACCCTTGGCACCCTAGAGTTACCTATGTCCGAGTCAGAACCATAAGCAATATAAAAGGCATCTCCATCCATCACATGTAACTCATTTTCCAAATTCATGTCATCACTTATATTACTAGATGTTCCTCCATTGCCTAACTTAGTACTCTGACTCCCTTGGACCAAAGCAAGTTGTACATCATTCTCCTGACAACTATTCGCTTCATTTCCCATAATTGAGTCATCACCTACATTGCCTAAGTCACTAGTCTGACTCACTTGGAATAGAGTGACATCAACATCAGGCTCCTCTTTCAAGTTATTGCCGTCAACAAGTGCTCTTCCTAATTTGTCTAACTGTTTATCATGAGTTACTTGGAATAGAGTCACATAAAGATCAGGCTCCTCAAACTTGTTATCGCCATCAACAAGTGCTCTTCCTACTTTCTCTAACTATTTATCATGAGTCACTCGAAATAGATTAACCTCAAAATTATCAGGCTCCTAAATAGTATTGTCCTTATCAATAAGTACTAATGCACGATCATTATTATCAACAGGTTGGCTGGCAAAGGACATGTCAATGGTTGAAAATATAGGCTCAAGGTTTGGCAACCGACTAGATTCCCCAATACTATTAACGTCCATATATAGCTGTGTTAGTTGCATAAAAATCTCTAGTACAGGCTCATTATCAAGGTCATCTAAAACCAATAGTCTACAACACTATTAGATAGCAGCACTAGCTATTTTTCTACTTTGTTCATCCGTCTCCCAAAATAAAGTCTTAATAGACTGTGGGGGGACATTTGAGACAACTCTAATCTTGTCTTACCTATTTCAACATAAACATCTATCAAATAATGGTCTTTGACTTTGTCTTTCAACAACTCAAGATTCACAGCTTCACGAAAACTAAACCAGCCATCATCCAATGTACTACTAGGCTTAACAAAGTAGTAGTAATTGGTTTGTCCTTCAACATAATTGTCGGTTATGAGAGCATCCATTTCATCAACAGATACCTCATTCATTTCAGCATAATAAACTTGACATTCTTTACCTCCTTCGTATATTCTCCTTGGGCAGTTTTTGAATGTACCATTGTGATAAAACCTCATGCTAAACGAACCCGATAGACCAACTATTGAAACACATAACAAAACACTATTACGATTATCTTTCCTAAAAGGAAAATACCTTAAATAATCATACAAACATATCAGAATAAACGATTATCACCAAAAAACACTTTCCATAACTCCTGATTGCAGAGTTTATCTCTATCTCATGGTCATCAAAGAAAGGTTGTTCTCTAATTTTCCATAGAGTAAATCCAATGTTGGTGCTTGTTAATTTCTTACTTAGATGATTAGATTTCACGAGTGACATTGCATTAGGGTTTTTTGTGTAGGCTTTCAAAACAAGTTTCAGAATGAACCAATGAATACACAACTTAGTTATATTAGACATAATGGCGGGAAAATGGATTAGACGTCTGCCACATAGTACATCGAGACAAAGAAACCTTTGTCACAGTTAAAAGACGAGTATACCCTGAAAACAAAACGGATAACGTGATTTTTGGACATATACCAGGACATTGACCTGAGCATTACGGGTCAAGGGACGCACTTGGCCTAAAAAACTCAAGGTTTAGACTCACGGCGATGATTTTCTCAACTTTCGAGCCCCGGCGATGATTTTTGACAAGTTTAGGGACCAACGGTGTATTTTTGTCTTATTATTGTTATTATTATTATTATTATTATTATTATTATTATTATTATTATTATTATTATTATTATTATTATATCACTTCATTAGAAAATCAAATGGTTACAAGAAATTAGTGGGAAGCCGAGATACTAGTTGGTCTCCCACTCCTCTAGCTATAGCAAAACAAACCCTACTAAAAATATAGTTAGCAACACGCGCACCAATATCTTGGGTGACAGAAAACTTTTGGATCCGCTTCATCAGGGTCACCGCATCCTTCTCGAGTTCACCAAAAGAAGAGAAAGAGAAGGGGATGAAATATGATTGTTAAGCACTTATTACATGTTTCATTAATGATTATTTGTTTACTAATATATCAATTTAACGACTTTTCATAAGTAGCCAATTAACAATGTGAACAAGATGTTTTTGTTTGAGAAAGTGCGGAACAGGGGTATGCAAAAGGCTTATGTTGCATTATGTACATTGACCACTGTTGTGAACTTTTGGTATACTTTTTTTTACCATACTATACAATAATGCAATCCGAAAAATATTGATTATGAATGCTACAAGTATGATCATTTATATATGTAGCTGTAATACTTACTAAGATGTGATAAGTGCTAAAATGAAGCACATCAATGATCAATCACATGCCTTTGATTCATACAACTCCCAAAATTAATACTCCTTCCGTCCCCCGTCCCATATTAAGTGTCCACGTTATTATTTTGTGATGTTTCTTGATCTTTTAACCAATGAAAATAGACTTAAGTGGATAGAGATGAAATTTAATTGGTAGAGATGTAGTTAACGGGATTTCCTAAAATTATGTGCATTTTGAAAGTGGACACTTATTATGCGAGATGGGGGAGTAGTACTTACGAAAATGAATAATCTTGAGAATGCAAGATTTAACTTAAGCTACTACACTTCTTGCAAATTATCATACTTGTCTAACGATATAAAGATTGACTCCCCTCAAACGCAAGTTCTTAACTTTGAGATCCACATATTATTTTGATTTCCAAGGACAAATACAAGATATTACTAATTAATAATGTTATTAATGTGATTAAAACTCCTAAGAGTCGGTTAGTGTTTGCTTAAGTCCTAAGCTAAACATCTTCTAGTCCAAATTAAATTTGAAGAGACGTCTTCAAATCCAAATTGAATTTGAAGAGCCATCTTTAAATCCAAATTGAAGTTTGCTTCCTCCACCCCTATAAAAGAAGGTGAGAGGGGAAGAGATTTGTATATTTGAATTTATTTGTATCTTTGAATTTCATTCGTACCTTCGAATTTCACTTGTACCTTCGAATTTTGTTTTGTAATATAGAAAAGCTTCCGCAAATTTGTCGATTCTTGTTTCTTCTCTTGTTCTTCATCTTTGATTTTCGGTTGTTGATTCTAACAAGTGGTATGAGAGTTTGTCGATCGCTATGGGTTCTTGAAGAGGCTGGAATCATTTGATTTAGGGTTCCATAAGGGTCGTTTGGAATGATTCGATAAAAGAATCAACTGTTTGTTAATTGTTCTTGTTGGTGATTTGATTGACTCATACCCCCATTTGGTTGATATCAAGAAACTTGTTCATTGAATTTGTTTGGGTTCTTCTTAGGGTTCTTTTTCTGGGAAATCATTTGAATTGGTTTTGGTTCTTTGTGTTGAAGTAATCGAAGATTGGTTTCAAATTTTTGACTTTTGGTTTGAACTTTGAAGTTCCGTTTTTGGTTTGATTTTGGGTTGGAAATTCATTTTTTTATAAGAACCAGAGTGTTTTGAATTTGGGAATAACTAATAGTATCTGTGCTGGAAGACGATCTGGTGTTTGGGATTTTGTTTTGAATTTGGGCGTTTTTGTTTCTCGAAAGTGGGTTTTTGTTGTGATTGGGGTTGAATTTGAATTTTGGATTTCGGGTTTGCACGTTGGTTTTTGTTTTGAGTTTTGGAATAATGAGTTATGGTGGAGCTCTTCGATGATTTGGATGTATGGATAGTTTCTTTCTATTTTGATTTTGATTTGATCGTTTGTTTGAAGACTAGCCCGTGATTAGGTTATTTTGGTATTGGTATTAGAAGTTGGACCGTATTCTTATTAAATAAGTGGGTTATTAGAATGTGAATTTGGTATTTGAAGTTTGAAGATTAACTTGGTGTTTGAAGCCTTGGTTATAATTATGCCGTTTGGATTTGGTTCGATCATTTGGAAGTTTGTCAATTTGGATCTTTGTTTATCGGGCTTTTGAAGTTGGTTGCCCGAATTTAATTGTCTTTGTTGAAGATCCTTTGAGCCAATTGGTTTGTTCAATTGACAGTTGAATATTTGGTTTACTTTGGTTATTCATTTTTGAAGTCATCGGCGTTTGTTTTGGATCATTTTTGGGAATCGATCATTTGTTTGAATTAGGCTAGTATATCTAGCGTTTGGAATTTTGAATTTAATTTGGAACATATGATATTCTTTAGGAGTTTCAATCACGATGGAGATTGTTATTAATGTGATTAAAACTCCTAAAGGTCGGTTGGTTGGTGTTTACTTAAGTCCGAAGCTACACGTCTTCAAGTCCAAATTGAATTTGAAGAGCTGTCTCACAAAACAAACACACAACAAAAATATGTTTATAATTAAAAATAATAACCTTTTTAATTTGCATATATGATAATGAGTAAATTACATAAATGGTCACTATGGTTTGTCCATTTTTTCACATTTAGTCACTGAACTTTTTTTTTTGACATACATGGTCACTGAAGTTTCAAATCGTTACAGTTTCAGTCATTAATGTTTCAATTTCGTTACATAAATGGTCATTGTGGTTTGAAACATCAGTGACCATTTATGTAACGAAATGGACTAAATCTGTAACGATTTGAAACTTCAGTGACCGTGTATGTCAAACTAAAAGTTTAGTGACTAAATGTGAAAAAAATAGAGAAACCATAGTGACCATTTATGTAATTTTAATATAGAATATTAATTCTAGAGTCTCACAAAACAAACACACAATTTCTAGAAACAATCATCTTTAATAAAAAAATCGTTAAAAAATATTAGGCAAAAAAACGTAAAATCAAAAAATCGTTAAACACAATTCGCCTTCGAACATGCTGCTTTGCGCAGGTACCATGCTAGTAATACATGATTACAATATAAAGTATAATAAGCGGGCTAGGCTTGCTAATAAAATACAATGGGCCTACACTAATAATACACAAATAATAATCCACAAAGAAGTGTGAATTGGCGGGAACACCCTAAACCCGGGTGCCTTTTGGCACTAGCCAGTATCCACGCCACAAAGAATAGCTCCGACAACCCTCCTGACCCAGTGGGCACCAACTGGAGTGAACACGAGCCGAGATTCAAACCCTTGACCTTTTATCTACAAAATCTCTCCAGTGAGCCCATGGGTTTTTATTATACAAAAAATAAATATTACACTAACTTGACCCCTCGCAGTTTGAGCGGGAGGGGAACGAACACTCAAACTGGAATAGAAGTCATCAAATAACGCATAAGGTAGTCCCTTAGTGAAAATGTTTGCAAACTGATAACGAGAAGGCACATGAAGAACTCGAACCTAACCAGCAGAAACCAAATCACGAACAAAATGTACTTCAATCTCAATATGTTTCGTGTGCTGATGTTGTACATGATTGAAGGACAAATAAACCGCACTAACATTATCAGAATAAACCGGGGTAGTGGAAGATAAAGGTATATGAAGTTATCATAACATAATCCGCAACCAACAGTGGAGGAACAACATTAGCCACACCCCAATACTCAGCTTCTTCACTTAACCTAGAAAGTTAACCTGTCATTTAGAAGACCGCGATAGTAAGCTGTTTCCAAAAAATACATAGTAACCAGATGTCGAGCGACGAGTAGTATGGCAACCAACTAAGTCCGCATCCGAGTAGGCAACCAATGAAGATGTAGAAGAAGAGTATAGTTATAAACCATAATCTAGAGTACCACTAACATACCGTAAAATCCGTTTGAGAGCCGAAAAGTGAGGCTCACGCGGATCATGCATATAAAGACAAACCTACTGAATAGCATAAGAAAATGTCAGGGCGCATAAATGTGAGATACTGAAGAGCACTCGCAAGACTCCGATATAAGGTCGGATCAGAAATCAGAATACCATCAGTGGACTCAATATCGGAGGAGTCCTACATGGATTACACCCCACCAAATGAGCACGCTCAATATTCTCATAAGCATACTGCCGATGAGATAAAAATATTCGAGTAGAAGAACGAGTCACGGAAACACCAAGAAAATAGTTAAGTTGTCCATGATCAGTCAGAGAAAACTCCTAATGAAAAAACGAAATAATCTGCCGTAAAAAGGCCGTAAATGTTGCAGTCAGCACAATATCATCAACATATAATAGTAAACTTGAACAAAAACCGATGCGGGTGACATAAGCAACAAAACGCTGAAACCATGCCCTAGGGGCCTGTTTAAGACCATATTTTCTAGTGAATGAATTCTTGATTACTGAATAATATAGGATTACAATATAAGTAGTATTGCACATCAGCTGATGGAGAACAAACTGATGCGAAGAAGATCCTAAAAAACCAAAGTAAAATTCATAGATAAATAGTTAAGAGCCTTTCTTTTTTTTTTTGCTTTGTTGTTCTTGTTAACTATTGTTCAAAACAAAAGTTTTTATAGATATATAGTTACAAGCCTTTTCTCATACCACACAACAAAACCACAAATATTCGTATCATAAATTATATACTGATAGACATAGTTGAGTTACGTAAGTTATGAACATTTTTACACATACATCAAAGTACGTATGTTTGTAAATCATTTACAATAGTTCCAATGTATATGATCAATCAAATTAAATACTCATGCTACTCGATTTTTTAAATCTTTAATTACATTAGTTAAAACAAATAATAATTTTAAACTCATCATTCTCCAACAAATAATTATATTTACAAGAATATGAATTATCTACATAAAAGAATCCAAGTTTAAACTCAAAATTTTGTTTAATAACTAGAATAAAAATAACCAATAATATTTTGATAGCCCAAATTATTGAGACAAAAAGGTGAGAACAAAAAAAGTTGGTAATACCGAATAGATGTCCTAACTCTTATGGCATCTTGCCCCCTTGGTTTCTCCTATGTAAACCTTGATGGTTTGGGCAGCATCCTCTTTTGTTTCTTCTTTTTGTTATGCAAAAATCACATATTTTCGTACATTAGCTTTGGGCCAATCGTAATGAAACATGTAAACCGAAACTACTTAGGAGGCATCTTTGTTCTTTTCGTTACATAAAGATATCATATGAATAAAAGGGCACAACTATCAAATACTTATAGCGGAGTAGCCTATGCTTGTTGTCGCTCGGTCTCTTATGAAAAAGCTCATCTAAATCACTTGGGACAACACATGATCAGACCATACAATTGTAATATATATAAATGTGATGGTTGTCGTGTTGTTTTTAATTGTTGATTTTAACGTGGTCCAAATAGAGGATGAAAACACTTGGCATATTATTAGAGAAATGGTGTGTGTGCATCAGAAAACATTCACTTACCTTGTTAGCGATATTCTTTTATGTCAAGTATTAATGAATGAGTCGTAAACCCATAATTGTGAGGTTGAAATATTTAGGTAATTGTCATTTTGCTGGTTAATGTTGTAGACTTGTAGTTCATGCTAAAGTTGTTGTGTAGTTTATCCACTATAGGAATAAACAAGTATAGTTCTAGTTGTGTACCAGCTGGGTTTCACATGGACTCATTCGCTTATTTGGTTAAACTAACAAAGTATGCATCTTACTCAAACATCAGATAAATTCACATTTGTACAAGAAAGATTGGTGAAGCTGTCCTGAATTCTCATTTTCAAATATTATTCCTTAGTAAATATCACATATCTAGGATTAAATATTATGCCTATGGCCTAACGCCCTAAACAACCTGGAACCACCCCACACATTCTCAACTTGCCTCCCATTGTTGTCGAATAATCTAGCCATTTTTATTAACTATGTTGGCTAATGGAATTAATTTGCAGACATGAATCAAATATATAGAGAAACCAAGCCGCTTGCAACAAGTTGTCGAGCTGCAATATTTTCTAGTACTAGTTTTCGAGCTACAATATTTTCTTTTTAAGTCCATATATATAACCAATAGCACTTCTCACTTTTTATACAGAAAAATTCCAGAATTCTGCCCTACATTGACGGATGGTATGTTCTACCTACTTGTGCAGGTCAGTATACCCTATTTGCTGAACTAGGCAATTTTGACCCATTTACTTATGAGTTGGTTTACTTGGGTTGCGTTTTATCTCAAATGGGTCAAACCAGAAGACGGAAAATGTGAAATGGGTCGAATGTGCATGGTCTAAAGTTGGCCAAAGTGCATTAAAATATAGTAGTCGTATTTAACACATGAATTACAGTAAATTGCCTACTGGTGGACCAAAAGAGTATTTGTGGATCTGCCTGACCCCAACCGATTTGACAAACATGCTTTGACTTGTTACCCATTCTGTGCGACCCATGCCCATCTTGCCACTTGTAGTGTTAAGCGTATATATGTTCTTTTAGAAATGAATAGCCCAAAAGAGATTTACTCTTACCCATTTAAATCCAAACAAATAAAAACCTTGTACGATTTGATATGGCATTTGAGTTAGTTTCTGTCATCATTCTTCCTGCCCTTTTAACACACTGATAACGGTGGTTGTGGAAATCATACAAGGAAGAGCGGACAGGATAGAAGAATGTTGCTAGGATAGTTCGTTAATGCTAATCTAAGTAGTTGTAAATACAAATATATGTCAATCACTTGTGATACATGTTGTTAGGTTTGACATTTCAGGTCAAGATTTGTTTTATAATTTCTGGAGGATAGGATACCTATCTTAATCTGAATTTCATTTATTAAGATTTGAATTTGACTTTGACTTTGATAGATAAATTACCTCTCCAAATATGACATGACAATTACAAACAAAAAGGGTCAATACTCGGTATTTTTTCAGTGAATTATAATATGAAAATCCATAATTTGACTTACAAGTCAAACATATCGATGTTTAATGATTTCATCCCAAATTAGACTATATTTCTGTTAATGGCGAATAACATGATCATCTACACCTTATGAAGTCATACAATGAAGGAACATAATTACATATCTGGCATTTGATGAAAAAAAAAAAAAAAAAAAAAAAAAAAAAAAAAAAAAAACCATTGAAGCCGGAGATGAAACATGTGTGAAGAGGGCATGACCCTGCTGTCAAACGAAGGCCAAAACGCAAAGCCTAACTAAGAAGAAATATAAATCATAAACTTATTATTACATCAATGCTCATTAAGTAATTAACATGTAGCTTAGAAAGTCACCTAGTGGAACTGAGTGGCAATTACTCCCCGCTTATTGGGACCTTCTTAATCTGCAAAATGGTGCAAATGCAGAACTGTCATATAAATTTCAAATTTCTAATAAAGTAGGTAAGACAACAAACACAAAAACAGAGAAACTACCTGTTAAGATATACAGTAGTTCTTTATGTATTGGGCCTGTGGGTGCCATTGTTATTAATGGCTATATGTAGCAGACCATTTCATCATATCAATTAAAAACTTCATCAGAATCTTCATCAGACATTCTTCGTCTCATGGGTATCAAACCACATGACTCGAGAAGCCACCTATCCCCAATAATACGTAGACTGTTGGTTTAATGGACAATAAATTAATATTTGTGTGTTAGGATCGAACTCGAGACCTATGGGATTGCACGCGTTGCGTATGAGATTTAATTATATTAAGTCACAAAATATTTATATGGTCGAACTAAGAAAAATGAAAGGGTTGAGTGTCGAGTTTTTAAACTTAAGGAGGTGCTTGCAATGACTTGTTAGACAAGGTTTAATGCTATATATATACACACCCTTGTGGCTTTTTTGTCTCATTCGTATAGATAAGAAAAAGACGAGATCGAAACTACCTTTCGTTAGATATATTATGTATTGAATCTGAGATATCTTTCTTAGTCAATATTATTATACATGCCATGCATGAGATGTCATGTGCATGCATGATTTTCATTCTTTTCTTTACATATTGCATATACATGTTCGACAGATGCAAGTAAAGGTTTTGACTATATATATTTATTATATTAAAGCAAAACCTTGTTTTGTTGTATGCTTTAATTGTGACTTGAACTAGCATTCTAATTAAATCGCTAACAATACGCGCGTACATGATCGTAGAGAAATTCTACTTTGGATTTTGGTGATTTACACTATTCGACTTTATTAAGTCGACTAGCACTCAAACCCTAATTAGGGTTCATCTCAATTGCTAGTTTTGTGGATTTGATTCTTGTTCGGCTAGAATCAAGAAAGGTACGCATACTTTATTCTTTAGTTAATTAATTATTCATTATATGTTCCTATGCTTCCGCACTTACTTTGATGTTTATTGTTTATATTTATGATTAGTCATGTTATATAATTCCAACAGTGGCATCACGAGTCATTGGTTTTAATCAATAATTAATTACTAAACACGTAAAAAATGGATATTGTATTGTGTTTGATATGATTTATTCTAGGGTTTTGGTTATGATTATATAAACCCTAATTTTAGGGTTAGGGCTTTTGCCCTAATTTGGTTTTAAAAATCTATTATGGATCGAAATTTTTTTTATGGGTGGAAACCCTAAAACTTTTTAATCGATTTCCTTAAATTTTTATTAGGGTTTATATTAATTGTTATGTTATCTATATCGAAACCTAGATTTAATATATTTGTTACGTGATAAATTCATGAATAAAGTGTTATGTGACATGGAATTGTATGCGATCTTGTGACAACGTGAATAATTGTTATGTTATATCAATGATGATACATGCATGTTCGTCATGGATGGTTGCTTGAATATTTAATTGTTAAGATTGGTTATGCGATATTAATTGTTAAGTTTTATACACATGTATATTTATGATAAATCTTGAATTGGGGAAAACTCCAATTATATACATTAATGAATCAATTATGTGCAATTTGATATATTATTAATTATGGGTTTACGCAATCGATTCGTCGATGTATGTGGCTCACTCTCAATTGAGAGAGTGAAAGCCCTAATTAATATACACATTAATTTAACCTAGATATTGATTATTAATAGGGTTTTATCGAATAAGTTGCATGTGGCTACTTGTTTACATGTATAAATTGTTTATTATGTGTGCATTGTTTTTAGTAGTTTATTTTTTATTTGTTACTTGTTTGTTTATTATGTTAGGCTTTTAAGCAAATGGTAATTTTGAATAGAAAAATAATACGGACTAAACAATGGCGAAATTTGATTTGTTTTGGAAGAGTTAAGTTTTCAATAGTTTAATTGATTGGTGATTTTTGTACAAATGGTCCGAGCGAACGGCTCACCCATTAGAATGAACTATAAAGGGGTTAATAAAGAAGTGCGCATAGTCACACTGAAAGGATGTATAAGGTTATGCTTTGCTATTACCGGTCCTCTGCCCTTGTAGTTCGAATGGAGCTACTTAGTAAGCCATAATATGTACAAGCTCATCTTAAGGGCGAATTAGTTTTAATTCCATGCGCCACTTCGGTGGTAATTACCCGAAACACTAAGTGTTTACACTTATGCAAAAGTACGGTATAATGGACGATAATTAACACTAAATTCCTTGATTGGTGAACCCAATACCTCAATCAAAACTTTGATAATTTGATCTTTATGAATTGGTAATAATTTTTTTTTTATTAAATTTATGATAAAAGATGAATGCATGACATCTTTGGACATATTTGATTTGACCACATAAAATCAAAACTAGTACCCTTATAAATTAAGTTATATGTCATCTAATTAAAGGGACACTAGAAGTTGCAATTTACGTCATGACAGTACTTGGCGAGATTGTGATGGAGAGGTAAATCTCTATGTAAAGTCAGACCTTACATGGACATATTTGCAGTTCTTTAAGTTAGACACTTAAGTTGAGTAGGAAGTGAGACCTGGACTCAAGGCATAAGATGGGATGAAACATGTTTATATTTGCAATAGCGTTGGAAAATATAAATCCCATAATGATCTAGGAATTGGAAATTGTTTGCCAATTATTGTTCGACAGATTACCCTATTATGTGCTTTCGTTACTAGCAGATCAACTGATGTAATAGAACTACGATAATTTGGATCCTAGTTTTCGAGAAAATTCTATGGTTATATGAATATTACCTTGGGTATTTTATTTTCTTGAAAAGTTTAATTATCGAAAATACTAAAATTGAATTTTGCTAATTCTTTAAATGTATTAATGCAACATTAAACCGTAAACGTAGGTTATTCCAGTATTGGTAAATTGATCTACACCTGTAAGGGTTTTTGGTAGAGTCAACTTTACTAAAAGAATAAACCTAATCCTCTTTTCATAAGAAATAGTGAGATTCAATCCTATTCCTTTTCATGAATGAAGAAAGGTATGATAAGACAATTAAAATTGTCTAAATTCTAAATACATAACTTGTAAGCAAATTTTAATAGTTAAGAAAATTGCATATTTTTTGAGTTATTAAATTAGAAGCTAGACTAATTACTGTATAATTGGTTAAAGACAAACTAACATATTTTATCTAGTTGTTTTGTTTTGACCATTTCAAAGTACTACTTACAATTGTTGGAATAGTAGAACTATTGAGAAAGAAATTGCATGCCCAATTTTTCAAGTTAATAGCATTGATAGATAAGGTCATCATCTACATAGTAGAATACACTCTTAAAGTGCATAAGTAATTGTTATGTATGGACTCTCTCAAAGGTGTAGGGAAGTAAATAGAACGCTATTTTCTTTCACTGGTTAATGCAACGCTTACAATGTTGTCAAATCCAGTGGGAGTATTGTTCTTATTACTGAATAAGGAATTAATGTAATGATCTCTAATTCAGTGGGAGTTACAAGCCTTGTTATCATGGTAGTAACCCATATTATCTCTAAAATGTCTTAAGATAATTACTTTCCACTTGTAGACACTTATGTTTTCAAGGATAGTCATGTACGTTTCCTTATTAGACAATGAAGTGGTTCTACATCTACTAGTTATGCTAATATCAATGACACGATCATATTAGTCACATAAACAAACATATGTCGTGTTGTTTATCTGCTACATGATGTTGTTTCATGCACAAGTGGGAGAAATCTATATTGTGTGCAAGGTACAACATATAGGTATATTATTTAAAGGATTCTCTTGACTGCAAGGTAAGAGATTAACATTCTAATATAACTTGTACATATTTAATTCAAGAAACACTTGGTGTTGCAATTTACGTCATGTGAGAACTTGGCGAGAATGCAACAACAAAGTAAATATCTATGTGAAGTCAGACCTTGCATGGACATATTTGCAGTTTCTAAATTAGACAAGTATTTAGAATATGTGTCAAGATGATAGATATAAGACTACTTCAACTTAAATATTTATGTATTATTAGAATGACATAAATAAATGAAGTAATCTAATACTACTTCAATTTGTTTATTTATGTATTTTGGAATGACATAAATGAAAAATAATGTAGTCCTACATTATTGTGAAGTAAATAAATTAACTTGAAATTACTATTGAAACCAAGAGTTGTGTTCATAATTACTTTAGTTAAAAATGTTTATGATTCATTGTAAAGACATAAACATAAAGTCTTTTAAGACTTATAATAAAGTAAGACGTTAACTTGTTATGTTTTTTTTATTTTATTTTAATTAAGACATATACAAGAAGTCATTGAGTTAATCAATGATTTATAACGTTAAATGGGATTATAACAATTTATGTTTTCTTGATGAAACATGGATATGAAGTGACTTGGTTAAAAGTACTTGTGTTATAAAGCATGCAATTGGCTTGAAAAGTCTATTATACAATTAAGTTGACTTAGTTGGTAAATAGGTAAGCCAAAAGGAATATGTTTATCTTATATATTGTTAGATTATCATACAATATTAATTCTAATGAATACCACAAGTTGATGGTATGTTCAGTTAGGAGAATCAAAGTATATTTGATTTGTTTGATTCAAGATAACCATAACTTCTTTCTTAAAAAGTATCAAGGTTAGAATATTGAGTATGGATTGAATATACTCAATATGACTCCAACCTAGAAGATTAATAAAACACCATTTCATTATGGAATGTGATGAATCACATTAAGTTTTAAAATTGAAGATTCTGAATTTGTTAAACTACTTATTAATAGGTTATTAACAAACTTAAGTCATGAATTATCAATGTGTATTTGTAATGTCCCAAAAAGAGAACAATGTAGTTTTGCTCTAAATTGCTAAGTATATATAGATAGTCTATATATTACAAAAGGCAAGTGGGAGTTTTTTTTTATTTTGAAAGATAAAAATTACAAAATACATAATCTTCTAAAACACACTAGTAAATATCATGATAAGGTTAGACATGTAAATGATAGACCTCATTATGATGGAATTTTCATTCATAGATCTGCAAGGATATCTCAGATATTTGACTTATATGCTGAGAAATATGAGTTACAGGATTATAGTAAACCTGATAATCATTATGATGGATTACCAAATATTGAATTGGGCAAATTACTCATACTATGAATGTTAAAGATGTTGTCCATAAAGATAATCAATTTTAGAAATTTAGTTTATCTTAATAGTTAGACTAGATAATGGAAATGAGTTTCTTCAAAGAGATGAAAAACCCTAGTGGTTTGAATTTCTATGTAGAAATCATATGGACAAAATTGTACACATATTTAATGCATGTTTATGACAAGATTATTAATCATACTTAAGAAATTAATTGTGATTGAATATTCTTTTCTAGACACATTAAATATATAAAGATGATAATTGTCATACTTGTTTTCATTAATATGAAATATGACAACGGAATATCAAAATTCTTTCTTGAGAAATTACTTGAGCGAGGAAGGTAAGTAATCGAAAGGTTTTTTGAGTTCATATATAATCTTTGGAAGTGTACGAAGTGCAATAATTCATGAATGGATAAATGCATGCATCTATGAAATTATTCTTATGTTTAATTATTAAATCCTTGTTTCGATTTATAATTGAAATAAGATAAATTTTAAGTATTCCTAAAAGCTAGTGGGAGTATTATGTTAAGGTTTTAAATCTTATATGTTGTATAACATGTAAGAAGTAACATTCCTTGAAATCTAAATGTTAAGTATTAGATTGGAATGAAACTTCACTTGTAAGATTTAAGAATTAAAACATACAACCTTGGAATATATGTTTATTATTAATAAACATGTGCAGTAAAATAAATGATTCTAATAAAACATGATATATTATTTGGGAAATGGATAAATGTCTTTTGACAAGATAGAACATGAATGAAGTCTAAGTTTGACCTGTAGATTCATCATGTATATCATGTTGTGTGTATTAAAATTGTTGTATCATTCTTGAATAAGAAGTGATTTGACAACATTGATATCTAACTAAAAGTTATTATATAACTTGTGTAATGAATATTCTAATAGAATTACATCCTCAGCCTGGAATTGCTCCTAGATTCTATGGATGAACAATATGTCAATTGTTGTGCAAATTGTCATCAGCTTCAAACTTGAAGGTTTGGAAGACATCAAACATTACACAATAAGATATTAAAATTTACGGAGTTTTAACAAGCACATTGTTGTTTGTATACAATGATGCTGGTTTAATTGAGATGACACTCAATACTAGTCATGGTAGGATTTCATCCTTGTTAATGGCCATGTGAACTAGTTGTGCTACTAAGAGCACAGTTGCATTATACATTAAAAGAATAAGAATACTTTAAACTTTAAAATATTTGAAAGTTTAAATTGTCATAAATTGGTGATAGAGGATGTCAAACACTTTATTATTTATTATGTGGATTGTTGAATGCACACATACAAGGACTTCATTAATTAAATTCTTGAAATAAGTATTCTCAAAATTACGATAGATCAAGTTGGTTGATTTATGCCTTGTCAACAAGTATGATTGTCATTACTTGAGGCATAATTCATCAACTGGAATTTTCATGCATTGATTTATTTGGTATTTGGATAAGGGATGTTAAACAATTGTTATAATAAATCAAATACTTGGTATGTTTGATTTTATTATATATTGTATCCTGTATTTGCATGTTTAATCCGTGAATAAATTTATTTATTCTAAATCGTCCGTTGTCAATTAATGATATGGGAGTATCATTAAACTAAGAAAAATCCGAGAGATATGGTAGAATATACTTGAAAGTATATTGATGAGAATGCATACCAATTTCGGATGATATTCAATGAATTGAATATAGGACTTATCCCAACTACATAATTTACTTTGTGGATATTGTTATAAGTAAATTATGAATAGTTATCCTCAGACTTGAGATACCGGATAAGTGTCATGAATGTAGTGCACTTCTGTGGAACAACTTAACGCTATAATATCGGTAGTCATAAGGGTTGTTTCCTGAAGTGTTGCAAAGTTCGTGGGTTATTCTCGTAGTCAAGATAGAATTTGCTCCTTCAAATTTATTTTGGAGTTTAATATCTTTGGCCCTCAGAGGGTTGACAAGATGTTTGCATGGCCATGCCCAAAGTTCTCCCCGAATATGTTCGAAGATTTGGTAATCTTGCTCAATCACTAATAACGAAACAGAATGGTTGAATAAAGAATGACTTAATTCCATATCTTTATTTAACATGGTATTAGAAACAAAAGGATAATAATAATGAGAAATCATTAAAAGGTTTTTCCAGGAGACCTTACTTGAGTTGAGCTAGAGGCATCGAAGTGTTGCTAGACGCTAACCGATGTGATCACACTATTAAGATATGTCCAAGTGGGAGCTGTTGGTTTAATGGACAATAAATTAATAGTTGTGTGTTAGGATCGAACTCGAGACCTATGGGATTGCACGCGTTGCGTATGAGATTTAATTATATTAAGTCACAAAATATTTATATGGTCGAACTAAGAAAAATGAAGGTGTTGAGTGTCGAGTTTTTAAACTTAAGAAGGTGCTTGCAATGACTTGTTAGACAAGGTTTAATGCTATATATATACACACCCTTGTGGCTTTTTTGTCTCATTCGTATAGATAAGAAAAAGACGAGATCGAAACTACCTTTCGTTAGATATATTATGTATTGAATCTGAGATATCTTTCTTAGTCAATATTATCATACATGCCATGCATGAGATGTCATGTGCATGCATGATTTTCATTCTTTTCTTTACATATTGCATATACATGTTCGACAGATGCAAGTAAAGGTTTTGACTATATATATTTATTATATTAAAGCAAAACCTTGTTTTGTTGTACGCTTTAATCGTGACTTGAACTAGCATTCTAATTAAATCGCTAACAATACGCGCGTACATGATCGTAGAGAAATTCTACTTTGGATTTTGGTGATTTACACTATTCGACTTTATTAAGTCGACTAACACTCAAACCCTAATTAGGGTTATCTCAATTGCTAGTTTTGTGGATTTGATTCTTGTTCGGCTAGAATCAAGAAAGGTACGCATACTTTATTCTTTAGTTAATTAATTATTCATTATATGTTCCTATGCTTCCGCACTTACTTTGATGTTTATTGTTTATATTTATGATTAGTCATGTTATATAATTCCAACATAGACCACTCAAACCATATAGGCTATCCGGAAGATGAATTATACCTGAACCTAGTATGTTTAACTCTTTCAAACATTCTAAACGACCAATTTCTTCAGGTAATTTCTCAACTTGAATACAATGAGTAAGTTCTAAACATTTCAGACGTTTCATCTCATAAATGCTGTTTGGAAAATCTTGTAGACGTGTACATGCGGATAGGATTAGACTTTCTAAACATTCCAGTCTTCCAATATCCACAGGTAACTTCTCAAGAAGCAAACATAACTCAAGTTTGAGAGATTTCAGATGTTTCAACATACAAATACTATCTGGAAGACTTTTAATATCTGTAGACCGGAAACTTAGCTCCTCTAGACAATCTAACTGGTCAAGGTTCTTTGGCGCTTCTGGAATACCACCTTCAAGTGTAAGCATTCTTAAACATTGCAAACCACAGATAATATCTGAAAAAGAATCGACGTTTATGCGAGCACCAAAACCTAGAGAAATAAGCCTCTCAACATTTCCAAAAGATGAAGCTGGGTCTTCTTTATAATAACATGAAAACAGAAACTCTGGCCAAGTATTGCCGGGATCACATATACCTTTATCACCTGCAATCAGATGTAACTCAGGTAAAAAAACAACCTCAAGTGAATCAAGCTCCTTGTCAAACTCAAAGGATTCAAATCTCCCACAGTTACTTAAGCATAAGTAGAGAAGCTTTTTCAGACATTCTGCAGGAGCATTAATTTCTTGCAAACCATAACAATTTTTAAGATCCAAGCTTTCAAGATTTGGAGTCAGGCCAAGGTCAAGAGTCCTCAACTTTGCATTGTCATTGAGGTGGAGAGTTACGAGCTTTGGACATTCAGCAGGCATACGAAGTTCGACCATATCAGTACAGTCCCAGAGGCTTAGCGTCTCAAGATTTGGAGTAATCCCGAGGTGAAGGGTCCTCAATTTTATATTACTGAGGTCGAGATTAACAAGCTTTGGACATTCAGCGGGCATACGAAGTACAACCATATCAGTACAGTCCCTGAGTCTTTGGGTCTCGAGATTCGGAGTAAACCCGAGGTGAAGGGTCCTCAGCTTTACATTACTGAGGTCGAGATTAACGAGCTTTGGACATTCAGCGGGCATACGAAGTTCAACCATATCAGTACAGTCCGTGAGTCTTAGGGTCTCAAGATTCGGAGTAATCCCGAGGTGAAGGGTCCTCAACTTTAAATTACTGAGGTCGAGATTAACGAGATTTGGACATTCAGCAGGAATCTGAAGTTCGACCAAATCGGTACAATTCCTGAGTCTTAGGGTCTTAAGATTCGGAGTTATCCCGAGGTGAAGGGACCTCAACTTTAAATTATTGAGGTCGAGATTAACGAGCTTTGGACATTCAGCAGGCATACGAAGTTCGACCATAGCAATACACTCCAAGAGGCCTAGCGTCTCAAGATTTGGAGTAATCCCGAGGTGAAGGGTCCTCAACTTTAAATTAGTGAGGTCGAGATTAATGAGCTTTGGACATTCAACGGGCATACGAAGTTTGATCATATCTGTACAGTCCAAGAGGCTTAGCGCCTCCAGATTTGGAATAATCCCGAGATGAAGAGTCCTCAACTTTAAATTACTGAGGTCGAGATTAACGAGCTTTGGACATTCAGCGGGCATACGAAGTTCGATCATATCTGTACAGTCCCAGAGGCTCAGCGTCTCAAGATTTGGAGTAATCCCGAGGTGAAGTGTCCTCAACTTTAAATTACTGAGGTCGAGATTAACGAGCTTTGGACATTCAGCGGGCATACGAAGTTTGACCATATCAGTACAGTCCCTGAGTCTTAGGGTCTCAAGATTCGGAGTAATCCCTAGGTGAAGGTTCCTCAACTTTGAATGATTGAGGTCGAGAAATCTGAGTTTTGGACTTTCAGCAGGCATGTGTAATTTTTCCAGTATATTACACCTACCGATACGTAACTCCTTTAGATTTGGAGTAACCTGGAAATGAACTTCTTCCAAATCATAACAATCTTCAAGAACTAGCGTCTAAAGATTCGGAGCCACACGAAGGTCAAGGGTCCTCAACTCTGAAAAGGTGAACTTTAGGAACCTGAGCTTTAAACAAGCCTGTCATAAGCCACAAAAAATGGAAAGATAAATTTTAATTGCTGTAATGACTAACAAAAGAGGGAAAGATAAACTACCAATTAATCAACAGACAGCTAATTAGGTGATATACCATCATAATGAATCATGCAAAACTACTAATCAACCATTATTCTACCTTTTCTTCTCCATCTTTCCATAGATGAACGATATTGCTGTTATACTTTTCAAGTCCAACAAGATTTTTTGCTTGAAATGTTTTCGGTAAACTTGAAAATGGATAAGAACCCCAGCTCAGAAATCGTAAGTTATTTGGAAGGTGTAGACTATCTTCATCAAAGTTCCAGTTGCTAACTTCTGCTTCACTTACATATGCGGTAAACGCGTGAAGAAATCTAAGTTCCTTCATGTTTGCTAGACCGTTCATCAAAATTTCAAAATTCAATCCATATGTATTCATTGTTATACATTTTGTTGCTTGGGTACCCTGTAAGTCAAATAGCTGTGACCATGAGAATTGTTTCATTACAAAAGAAAATGTGTTAAGTATTATAACTCAAGGTTAATGCACTAGAAGGTCGATCTACTTTTTCAAAATACCCACTTTAGTCATTGAACTTATAGTTTTCTAAAAAATGTCATTGTACTAGAAAAGCTATTTATTTTGATAATCAAACTTTAAAAAAGGATGCAATTACATTATTAGGATAACTTACTACCTGCTTGACTTGGTTTCCAATTACTTAGACTTTTTGATCCAGTAAGTTTGTAACAGGTTTCAACATATTAAGGTATGAAAAGAAAAATAGAGAATGAATTGTGTAAGGATAGACAAGAAAAGAGAAAAGAATAAATGAAAGCGAATGAGACCAAAACGTCATTGTTTTTTTTAGACATATTTGTTGTTTGTGGGTGTAAATTTGAAGAAGAAGATGGATGTGAGGAAATTGTTTATAGGAGTAAAATTGTTTTATAGGTGTAAACGGGGTTTGTTAATATAAAGGTATAATATCAGGTTTTACAAATCTAATGATGTAATAAAACCAGAATTTTGAACAATGACTAAATTGAACTTTTAAATAAGCTGATGCTTACCATGTTATTAGCCAATATATCTTTAATTTCATTGTTAGTCCATAACCGGCTGTGCCTTTCAGGTACATAGGGGTTCAGACAACGAACAATATTCCTGCCCATTTCTTCTAAGTGGTCATGCATCCCCAAGAACCCATATTCATCACAAGTTATAAGAGATTTCAACTCAAGAACTCTTAAACCAATTCGAGCACGAAATCCACAGCTTTCAAGCTGTTGGGTATTTTTCTTGGCCCATGAGGGTTATTAGCCCAACATATTAAGGCTCATCTTGGGTATTAAGACCCATCTTGGGTATTAAGGTCCATCTTGGGTATCCCATTGAGGCCCATCTTGGGTCCTCTTTAGACTCCTTATTTACTGATTATTTTCAGTAGTTAGGTAGAGAGCAAGAGTGTGAAAGAGAAACAATAATAGAAAGAGAGAGAAAGATCAAAAGAGAGGTTTTCGTTTTTTCCCTGCAGCAGCCCACAAAACTGAAGATCGCCGGAGTTTGAACCGTTGGATCGTAACGATTTTCGGGCTGTAGCTTCCTTACATATAAAGGAAGGTTTTGACCGTTGGGAATCTGATTTTGAGGCCTGGAAGTCCTGTTTCTTGCCCAGGCAGTTTGCATCAGATTTTCTGGTGATGTTGTTCCTCTTTTGTCTTTAGTTTGTTTCCATACATCTTGATGCTTTATTCCAAGTGTATGATGATTGTTGTATGCCTCTAGTATCTAGAGAAGATCTGATTGTATTGCTCTATTATTGGTGGTAGTGGATTTTAAGCGGCACTAGGTGTCCCGTGGTTTTTACCCGTTTTGGGGTTTTCCACGCTAAAAGTTTGGTGTTCTTGTTGTGTGTTTGATTATCTTTATTACCTGCTGATTGGGCTGATTAGATACTGTTTGGGGGCTGTTTAAAAGTTGTGATTAGTGTGCCTTATTTGTTTACTTCCTCATAGGTTCATACGGGTTTGGGTAAGTGTTGTCAAACGAAGGTTTTGCTTCCGCATTTGTGTTTATACCGTTGTGACCCATACACCTTTACCCGTCAAATTGGTATCAAGAGCTTGGTTCTTGGTTTGGGGACTTAACCTGTTTGAACGATGGAAACTAATACAAGTAGGATGGTTAGTTTGAATGGTTCGAATTATCATGTTTGGAAAGGAAAAATGGAGGATCTCCTTTATGTTAAAGACTACTACTTGCCTCAGTATTTTCTCTTGAGAAACCCGATAACAAAACAGATCTGAGAATGGACTATTTTAGCGTGAGACAGGTTTCTTGGGTATATTAGGCAATGGGTTGATGATAATGTTTTGAACCATATTTGTGAGGAGACACATGCTCGTACTCTTTGGAACAAACTTGAGCAGTTATATGCCCGCCCTCAAAACTGGAAACAACAAGTTGTTCTTAATCAAGCAAATGATGAGATTAAAGTATACTGATGGGTCTCCTATTACTGATCACTTAAATGTCTTTCGTGGTATTATAAATCAGCTTGCAGGTATGGGTATCAAGTTTGAAGACGAGATTCAAGGCTTGTGGCTTCTTGGTACCTTACCGGATACTTGGGAGACTTTTAGGACATCCTTGTCCAACTCGCACCGATGGTGTTATCACCATGGAATTGGCTAAAGGCGTATTCGAATGAAGAAATGAGAAGAAAGTCACAAGGTTCTTCTTCACGGTGATGTCTTGGTCACGAAAGGCGGGGAGAAGTCAAAGCAGAGGCCGAAGTAACGAGAGGTAATCATCGCAGTAGTTCCATCAAAGGAAAATTTGCTGATGTTGAATGCTTTCATTGCCATAAAAAGGGGCACACGATGAAGTTTTGCGAGCGGTTGAAAAAGGAGAACAAGAAGAAGAACTACAACAACGGAAGAACAAACACAAGAAAGATGATGGTGGTGATGACAATACTGAAGTAAATACCACCACAGATGAGTTCTTTGTTTGTTATGATTATGATATGGTTAACCTTGCTAATGATGATTCGAGTTGGATTCTTGACAGTGGTGCTACATGTCATGTTGCGACACGAAAAGATTATTATTCATCTTACACACCGGTGACTTGATTGTTGTTAGGATGGGTAATACTGGGTTATCAAGGATTCGGTATTGGGGATATTTGTTTGAAGTTTGACACGGGGATGGAATTGGTTTTGCGTAATGTAAAACATGTCTCAGATATGAGACTCAATATTATCTCAACAAAGTCTTCTTGATGAAGATGGTTACCACAACATTCGGTAATGGTTTGTGGAAAGTAACTCTCGGATCCTTGATTGTGGCAAGAGGAAAAAGGGAATCCAAGTTATACATGACACATCCGAAGATATCCAAGAGCATTGTCAATGCTGTAGACAATGATGACATGACCGAGTTATGGCATAAGAGACTTGGTCACATGAGTGAAAAGGGGATGTCTATTCTTTCTAAGAAGAATGTGTTATCTGGTGTACATGATATCAACTTGAAGAAATGTTCTCACTGTTTGGCAGGAAAGCAAACTAGGCTTGCTTTTAAGAGTCGTCCTTCTTTCAGAATGGAGAACATACTTGATCTGGTACATTCCGATGTCTGTGGTCCCATGAAGACTAAAACACTTGGTGGGTGTTCTTATTTTGTCACTTTCATCGATGATCACTCAAGAAAGGTTTGGATACATACCTTGAAGACCAAAGATCAAGTATTGGATGTGTTTAAGCAGTTTCATGCTTTAGTTGAGAGGCAGACAGGGAAGAAACTTAAATGTATTCGAACTGACAATGGAGGTGAATACATTGGCCCCTTTGATGCTTATTCTAGAGAGCATGGAATTCAGCATCAAAAGAATCCACGAAGACACCGCAGCTTAAATGGCTTAGCGAGCGGATGAATAGAACTTTGGTTGAAAGAGTCAGATGCTTGCTTTCACATGCAAGGTTGCCTACTTCTTTTTGGGGTGAGGCTTTGAATACGGCGATACATGTTATTAATCTAACCCCTTGTGTTCCTTTGCGTTTTGATGTTCAGCAGGTTTGGAGCGGCAAAGATGTTTCATACCGTCATTTACGAGTTTTTGGATGCAAGGCTTCTGTGCATATTCCCAAAGATGAAAGATCAAAGCTTGATGTGAAGTCTAAGCCATGTGTGTTCCTCTGGTATGGTCAAGATGAATTTGGGTATAGGTTGTATGATCCAGTTCAAAAGAAACTTGTTCAGTAGCGAGATGTAGAGTTTGAGGAAGATCAAACTTTGAAAGATGTTGAGAATGCTGAGAAGAAAACAATTCCTCAACATAATGATGATCTCATTGACTTGGATCCGGTTCCTCCTAAACATGTTGACCCACAGTTTGGAGATGATATTCAGAATGATGAAGAACAGGGTTCTGATGATGTTGATGATCAAGAGCAACCAAACTTAGATGAAGACGTTCATCTGAGTTACGGTACCTAATATGCCACCATTCATTCGGCTTAGGCGGTCTACTAGAGATCATCATACTTCCACACGTTATTACGCACATGAGTATGTTTTACTTATCTGATGGGGAGAGCCCGAGTGTTATCACGAAGCTATGGAAGATGAACACAAAAAGGAATGGTTTGAAGCCATGCAAGATGAGATGACTTCCTTGCATGAGAACGCTACTTTTGATTTGGTAAAGTTGCCTAAGGGTAAGAGAGCTTTGAAAAACAAATGGGTTTTCAAATTGAAGACTGAAGAGCATACTTCTAGACCGAGGTACAAGGCCAGATTGGTGGTTAAAGGTTTCGGTCGAAAAGAGGTATTGGTTTTGATGAGATTTTCTCTCCGGTTGTGAAGATGGGATCTATTCGAGTTGTTCTTGGTTTGGCGGCTAGCCTCGATCTTGAAGTGGAGCAAATGGATGTCAAGACAGCTTTCCTTCATGGTGATCTGGATAAGGAAATCTATATGGAGCAACCTGAAGGCTTTCAGGTTAAGGGGAAGGAAGAATACGTGTGTAGACTTTAGAAAAGTTTGTACGGGTTGAAGCAAGCAGGAGACTGGTACAAGAAGTTTGAGTCGGTTATAGGGAAGCAAGGCTACGAAAGACCTCTTGATCACTTGTGTTTTCTTTCGAGGTTTGGTGATGATGAATTCATCATCTTGTTGCTATATGTTGATGATATGCTGATTGTTGGCAAGAATGTTGGAAGAATTGCCCAGCTGAAGCGAGATTTGAGCAAGTCTTTTGCTATGAAAGACTTGGGGCCAGCAAAACAGATCCTTGGCATTCGGATTCTCCGTGATAGAGGTGCTAAGAAGTCGCATATATCACAAGAGCAATACATTGAGAAGGTGTTGTGCAGGTTCAACATGGATAAAGCTAAAGTGGTGAGTTCCCCTCTTACTCCCAACTTTAAGCTAGCGATAAAGATTGCCCTTCTTCCAAGAAGAACATTGAAAAGATGGATAGAGTTCCATATGCCTCAGCGGTTGGTAGCTTGATGTATGCTATGGTGTGTACAAGGCCGTATTTAGCTCATGCGGTTGGTGTTGTCATCGGTTCTGTCCAATCTGGTAAGAAGCATTGGGAAGCTGTTAAATGGATATTTAGATATCTGCGAGGTACTTCCAAATTGGGTATCACATTTGGAAATGGGAAGCCCATGCTTGTTGGTTACACAGATTCGAGATATGGCGGAAATAAGGACAACATGAAATCCACTTACGGATATTTGATGACCTTTGCGGGGAGTTGTTTCATGGCAATCTAGATTGCAAAGTGTGTGGCATTGTCTACAACAGGAGGCGGTATGTGGCACAACGAGAAGCGTGCAAAGAACTATTGTGGTTGAAAAGGTTTTTGCAAGAACTTGGTTTCAAGCAACAACGTTATGCGGTTCTTTGTGACAATCAAAGTGCTATTCACCTTGCAAAGAATTCAATGTTTCATAAGCGAACAAAACATATTGATGTGAGGTATCATTGGATTAGAGATGCTATTGAAGATGGTATGTTTGAACTTAATAAAGTTCATACCGATGATAATGGTTCCGATATGTTGACCAAGCCGTTAGCAAGGGAGAAGCTCAAGATTTGTTGCTCGATCGCCGGGATGGCGAACTTCCCTCATAGGCAGAAAAAGGGGGAGATTTGTTGGGTATTTTTCTTGGCCCATGAGGTTTATTAGCCCAACATATTAAGGCTCATCTTGGGTATTAAGACCCATCTTGGGTATTAAGGTCCATCTTGGGTATCCCATTGAGGCCCATCTTGGGTCCTCTTTAGACTCCTTATTCTTGATTATTTTGGTAGTTAGGTAGAGAGCAAGAGTGTGAAAGAGAAACAATAATAGAAGAGAAAGATCAAAAGAGGTTTTCGTTTTTCCCTGCTGCTGCCCACAAAACTGAAGATCGCCGGAGTTTGAACCGTTGGATCGTAACGATTTTCGGGCTGTAGCTTCCTTACATATAAAGGAAGGTTTTGACCGTTGGGAATCTGATTTTGAGGCCTGGAAGTCCTGTTTCTTGCCCAGCAGTTTGCATCGATTTTACGGTGATGTTGTTCCTCTTTTGTCTTTAGTTTGTTTCCATACATCTTGATGCTTTATTCCAAGTGTATGATGATTGTTGTATGCTTCTAGTATCTAGAGAAGATCGATTGTATTGCTCTATTATTGGTGGTAGTGGATTTTAAGCGGCACTAGGTGTCCCGTGGTTTTTACCCGTTTTGGGGTTTTCAGCTAAAAGTTTGGTGTTCTTGTTGTGTGTTTGATTATCTTTATTACCTGTGATTGGTGATTAGATACTGTTTGGGGGCTTTTTAAAAGTTGTGATTAGTGTGCCTTATTTGTTTACTTCCTCATAGGTTCATACGGGTTTGGGTAAGTGTTGTCAAACGAAGGTTTTGCTTCCGCATTTGTGTTTACACCGTTGTGACCCATACACCTTTACCCGTCACAAGCGCTATGACTGCATCGTCTTTCCTCCAACCTTTGAGTATGCATGCAACATCTAGAAATATTTCCTTGTAATCCTTCTCAAGACAATTATAGCTGAGTTCCAATTTTTCCATAGTTGCCTTCAACGGAATTTCTTTTAGTCTTTCGAGGGTATCTATCCACAGAGGCTCGTTGTGACCATATAGCATCGAACCCAAAACTTTGATCGTGAGGGGAAGACCACCAGCATATTTTACAACCTGTGTTTGATAGGCTTCGTACCCTTCAATTGGAATATCTCTTTTAAATGCATTCCTACACAAGAAACAAATCGCTTCCGCACGCGATAACAAGTTGACGTCATTAATGAACTTCACTCTATGGGCTGACAGAACTTGCTTATCACGTGTGGTAATGATAACTCTGCTTCCAATTTTGAACAGTCGGGCTCGCCTAGCTAATAACGCTCAAGTTGTTCTATATCATCAACATCATCTAGAACAATAAGAACTTTTCTCCCACGTATCATCCTTTTCATCAAGTTTGTTCCTTCATGAACACTACTTACAGTGATGTTTTCTTTACTTAGCACGCTTGAAAGAACTTGTTGTTGCAACTTATTAAAACCATACAAAGAGGATTTTGAAACTTCCCTTACATTTTCAACAAAGGCTTTACCGTCGAACTGATTGGATATTCGATCAAAAACAGCTCTTGCCAAAGTCGTCTTCCCCCCACCTCCCATGCCCCATATCCCTATCATGCGGACTTCTCGAGCATCAAGTTCTAAATATGAAAGGAAATCTTCTATTCGTGTCTGCATGCCTACTAACTTTCTGTCAACACTTGGACTACTAGAACATATCTTTTTGAAAATGTCGTCAACAATTATTTGGATTAATTTGGATTCATCCCTGTAACATTCAAGAAGATCTAACTAATTACTAATTATCAAGAAGATCTAACATTAATTCATATAGCAAATGAATTACGAATAATTACCCATTAGCAGTCTTTTTCGACTCCCACCCAGCAAGATTGCCTGCTTCGTTCAAAGCCTCCCTCCATTTCCCAGCAGCTTCCTTATTTTCATGTTTTCTAAAAGAGTCTTCAACCGCCCCACTTTGGTTGCGGATTTCCGTGGGCTCCACATCATAAAAGACGGGGTAAGCAGTCTGCTTGCTCACCTTCTGGCACTCCATAATCTTGACAAGCTCATCTAAGCACCAAGATGAACCTGCATAGTCCTTAGAGAACACAATGATGAAGAATCTTGAGTCTTCAATGGAATCCATGAGCTGGATGTCGATCGTCTCCCCTTTTTTAATTTTCTCGTCGTCTTTGTAAGTTTGAATCCCTTATTGCTCAAGAGCTTTAAAAAGATGACTAACAAAGTTGTTACGAGTGTCTTCACCTCTGAAACTTAAAAAAACATCATACTTGAAGCTCTTTTGAATGGATGAAGTTGAAGTAGACGCCATTGAGTTAGTATATTGAAGGATTGTAAGCAACTGGATGAGATGAATAATCTTTCTAGAGCAAAGATCAACAAGATAATCGTAAAGTGAAGGCAACTGTGTTTTTTGTGGAAATAAGTTTTTGAATAACGTGGAGACATAAAAACCAGTTATTTGGTCAAATGGAATAATGTTTCGTACTTAAAACAAAAGTTGCATTTATCCTTCTTCTATTCAAGTTGAGATAAACAAAGATCACAAAAATATAAAGATAAATAATCTTAATCATTCATTTTTTTATCTCCAAATTGAAACTCATTTTTCAAAATAAAATATCTCAAAAGTGATTTATCATTAGGCTAAAAAGAAAACCTGTCTTGGTAAATTACTCTATGATCAAGGTCCATATGATTTCTGTAAACATTATTTGTTATAGCAGAAATGTAAGACAAGAAAAAGATGATTAATTTACCAAGACATGATCAAGCGTGGTCATTTCTTTGTTTCCTTAAATGATATCATTACCTACATTTTATACTAGCCTCTCAGAATCCTTAATCGTGCTAATATTAAGTGTGTTATTCACATGAATCTTCACTACACAAACAGACAAACCACATAATCCGCATTCAGGATCGAGGACTTTTCTTTTTAACTTCAAGTTGTACATCTATTTTCATTTCCCTACATCAATAAGTTAGCTTAAATAAAGTTGTTTGTTTCTATATGGGACCATTTCTTTAATTTCAATCTCATTTCCCTACACCAATAATTCTTCAATAAATTTCCAATTTTCTATGTCATTTGTTATATATGAAATATCATGGCAATTTCTAGCTAGATTAGTCCAAAACAAATCTACAAATGAGATATCATAGCAAAAAAAAAAGGAAAAAATAAATATTTGCTTGACTGTATTTTATATCTAACTTGAATTTTTTACATAAATTCTCTACTTCATAGTCTAATATCAAAAATTCTACAAATGTTCATAACCATATCAAACAAATTGCTAACTGATAGATAGCTTCTTTTGATAATCAGTGTTAGAATTGGTCAAGAGCTTTTGTTTTAGAATCCTTCCGGTTTGACTGTGAAAAACAAATTTCACAAATATAGTTTAACGGCAATATGCTCATGGATTATCTTTCTTGACCCGGTTTGAACCCATGTAAGATATGTTGGTTATCTTTAGTCAAATGTAGTTCATTGGTTTTGTTGTTATGTAGTTTTGCCTATTTAACAAGCTTAGATGTAGGACATAATTTTATGTAGTTAACATAATTTTAAATAATATATTTACAACGGTAAAACCCTTAAAAAAAATAATAATAATCTTCATAAACAAATAAAGTCAAGCTACCTTTATTTAAAGAGAAAAATACCAAAATGGTACAAAAATCCCCTCATGGTCCAAGCTTCGGTCAACTTTTTAACTTTTTTCTTATTTTGGTCATGCTCGACTACTCAACTTTCAGTCGACTTCATTCATTTTTTAGACACATGTCACTTGCAAGTACAAATAATTGATTTTTTTCATTTCATCCATACTTGCTAAAAGTCCATAGTAGCCCTCTATTTTATATAGTTTCTATGTCTTCTTTAATATCTACCTAAATTCCCACCCACCTTCCTCATCACTTCACTAGTCCATCATCGTCACCACCACCGCTGCTCATATGCTCGACCACCGCTGCTTGACCAAACATCTCTAAACCCACACCACAACCACCACTATTATCATTTCCTTTTCAAACTCAATACCATCACCGAGAACAAAATATCTAATACAAACCCATTTAATTATAAAAAAACACAATATATTGTACAAGGTCTAGCTTAAAAATGAAACCCAATAAATGTATAAAATTGAGGCAAATTTTACACTCTTCTGAGAACCTGATTCGCGCACCCGCTACCGGCTGTTAGCAGATAATTCTCATAGGCCTAGTTATTAGTTTGGGTTTCATGTGTATAGTCCAATCATTGTGTATTATATACTCTACGTATTGTAACATTATCATCAATCAATCAATATATACTTTACATACTTAACATGGTATCAGGCCTTAACAAAGCTGATCCTAAACCCTAATACTGCCGCAATCTTCCTCCTTCCTCCCAACCTGTTTGCAGTCATTCATTTCCATCATCATGACCAACGACAACCCTCCCCCCACAACTCCAACCCTCACCCTCGTAGAAAAACTCTACGTTGTTCACAACATCAATAACCTAGTTCCTGTTAAACTTAATCTTGACGAGTTAAACTACTTGTCTTGGTGCTATTTCTTTAAAAAAACACTACAACAATTTTGGTGTCCTAAAACACATTGAAGCCAAAACTGATGCATCCTCTACATCAGCGCCACCCACGGATGAGTGGCTCACGGCTGATTCCATCGTCAAATCATGGATCATCCTCACTCCCCCACCCTCCCTACAACAGAGGTTTATTAAGCAAAACCCTAAGACTACACTCGATGCATGAGAACAAGTTGAGTCTCTTTTTCAAGATAACAAGCGTACAAGGACAGTTGCTTTAAAAGGCGAATTGTGTATGCTTCAAATGGGAGAACAAAGTGCCGAAGAGTACTTCTAAAAAATCTACTCCCTCATCACCTTGCTCAACGACCTCGGTTCGGATGTTAGCCGGATGTTAGCGAGGATGATGTTGTCACTTATGCCATCAATGGCTTAAGTGAAAATTTTGGTAGCCTTGCTCAAATTATTGCTCATAAAGATTCGTTTCCGAACCTCGCAACAATGAGGCCCATGGTGACAACTGAAGAGATGAGACTCCGATCCAGGCCGACGGTACTTCCTGTGAATACTACTCCTTCTGCTCCTCAGGTCCTTCTAACTGAGACGGACTCTTCACGGGGGACTACCTCTCGTGGCAATCGAGACTCTCACAACAACACACGACCCTTAGAGCCTCAAGTGTGTCGCAACTTCAGTCGTGGAGTGTGTCATCGGGGCACTACCTGTTGGTTCATTCATGACTCGAATTCTTCAAGTCTTATGGGGCATCACAACAACACTCGCAACAATCGGGGTAACATTACAAGTACTACTTTTCTTGACAAGTGCAGCCTACATCCAGTGGACTCAACCTTGCGGGCCAGCAAAAATTACTTGCACTCCTACAGGCCCAACAGAATCTCTTAGCCCAATATTGGATTTCACCTCTCAATGGTTAGCCCGGTTACCACCCATCAGCAGCCCAATCTTTGGCATACGCTACACCTTGGGTCACTCGCCCATCGCCCTTTGCCCCGCAGACAACCTCCACAGCCCTTCCCAATTTACAGCCCTCAACAACAGGCCCTATACGCCACAGTAGTACAAGGTTCGGGTCAACAGTCTCATGCACCGTGTCAGGAAACGCTATTGCCACAAGCTTTTAGTACCATGACACTTCAGGATCCGGCCAACGCAAATTGGAATATGGACACCGGTGCATCTTCTCATATTAATTCTTCCACTGCGTACTATCTTTAATTCATGCATTTATCCATCTATCCTTGTTGGTGACAGGAAATCTATTCTCGTTACCAACTCTGGTCATAGTACTATATCTACACCACATCGCACTCTTCACTTAAGTAACATTCTTAATACACCAAATATTTTCAAAAAACTTAATTTTGGTTCGTCAGTTTGTCCGTGATAATAAATGTACTATTGAGTTTGATGAGTTTGGTTTTTCTGTGAAGGATTTCTGGTCCCGTCATATTCTGCTCCGATGTGATAGCACATGTGATTTATATCTGGTCACATCTCCATCTACTCCTAAAGCTTTTTTGGTCAGTCAGCATACGTGGCACCAACGACTTGGTCATCCGGGAAGTGATGTGTTACGTTCTTTGGTTTCTAATAATTGTATTTCATGTAATAAGACTAAATCTACCGTTCTTTGTTGTGCTTGTCAACTTGGCAAACATGTGAGACTTCCTTTTCGCTTTCTATGACAGTTGTTAAATCTCCTTTTGACATTATTCATTCGGATTTGTGGACTTCTCCAATTCCGAGTATGTTGGGTACTAAAAACTATGTTCTGTTTTTAGATCATTTTGCGCATTATTTATAGGTGTATCCTCTACGAAATAAGTCTGATGCGTTGTCTAAATTTATCCATTTCCGTGCTTTTGTTAAGAACCAATTTAATTATGTTATTAAGTCTTTGCAATGTGACCATGGAGGTGAGTTTGACAACAATGCCCTATACCAACTGTTTGCCTCTAATGGTATTGTCATTCGTTTCTCTTGCCCAAAAACATCACAACAAAATGGCAAATCGGAATGCATGATTCGTACCATTAACAACCTAATACGAACACTTTAATTTCAAGCCCATTTACCACCAACCTTTTGGGTTGGAGCCCTTTACATGGCCGCCTATCTATTAAACATTTTACCCTCGACTGCCATTAACAATGAGATTCCCCACTCACGCCTCTTTAAGACTATGCCTGTGTACACGAATCTTCGTATCTTTGGTTGTCGTTCCTACCCACATGAACACTCTTATCATAAACATGAACAGCGAGAAACTCCCTCTATTTTCCTTGGGTATCCCACCAATCATCGCGGGTATAGGTGCCTAGATTTAGATTCCAACAAAATCATACTCTCTCATTACGTTATCTTTAATGAGACGGTATTCCCTTACGGGTCCATGACTTCCACAGCCTCTCTCTCTTACACATTTCTTAAGTCATCACCCAATCTCATACAACAAAAACTCATCACTTCTCACATCAATAACCCTACGCCCTCTACTGTTCCTATTACACAGTCCACTAACACCATTAGCTCACCCGCTACACCTACGCCCAACAGCCCAACAATTCCTATACCCACTCGTGTCCTAACAACAGTTTCCTCACAACATGCGCCTACTATTACATCGCATCCAAACCCCAATCCCATCTCGACTCATCACATGGTCACTCACTTCCGTGTTGGTTCTAATCGACCTACAAAACATTTTACTTTTCATGTATCCACCATTTCACCACTTCCAAAGTCCTACACCCATGCGTTTAATGACCCCAATTGGTATACTATTATGCTTGATGAATATAATGTATTGATTAAAAATAATACTTGGATTCTTGTCTCCAAACCACCGGACGCGAACATAGTTCGTTCCATGTGGCTTTTTCAACACAAACATAATGTAGATGGTAGTCTTAATCGCTACAAGGCTCGTCTTGTGGCAAATGATAGTACACAGCTTACAGGTTTCGATGTGGATGAGACCTTCAGTCCGGTTGTCAAACCGGCTACTATACGCACTGTTTTGAGCCTTGATATTCTCGACATTGGCCTGTTCATCAGCTTGATGTCAAGAATGCCTTTTTGCATGGTTCTTTATCTGAGACTGTCTATATGTACCAACCTCCTGGTTTTCAAGAACCTAGCCTTCCTAATCATGTTTATCTTTTGCATCGATCACTTTATGGACTCAAGCAGGCTCCACGAGCTTGGTTTCAGCGGTTTGCTACTTATGCTACTCGTGTTGGGTTTCATCATAGTCGGTGTGACTCATCGCTTTTCATTTATTGACAGGGTTTGGATACTGCTTATTTATTGTTATATGTTCATGATATAGTTTTGACAGCCTCCTCAGAGACTCTTCTACAGCGGATTATTACTTCCCTTCATGCAGAGTTTTCCATGACTGATTTGGCCCATATTATTTTTGGGCATCTCTGTGACGCATACTAGTACATGGATGTTTCTTTCTCAATCGAAGTATGCTACTGAGGTTCTTGAGTGTGCTAACATGCTCACTTGTAACCCTTGTCGGACTCAGCTTGACACGGACACCAAATCCGCCGATGGTATACCTATTTCGGATCCCACTTTGTATCGGCTTTACAGTATCTTACCTTTACTAGACCGGATATCCCTTATTCAGTTGATGAGTGTCTAAATACTCATCATTTTTGTACAATCTAAACTGCAAAATCATCTGAAAACACTAAAAAATGCATCAAAATGATGAAAATATCACAAATCAGTGTTTTATGTGTTTTAAATGCAAAAAGATCAAAATCAAATGAAAAATGTATCAAGTTTGCAAAATTGGCGCTTTTAGTCCCCAAGTTTTAAAAGTTGTCAAATCTAGTCCCTGGAAATCAAAATATGGAATTTTATCATTCAAGGTCCCTGAAATATTCTAAGTTGTTAAAATTGGTCCTTGAATGATTCTTTGGTCAAATGGCAGATAAGGTACCTGAGCTTTGAAAATTGCAAAATAGTCCCCTGATATTTTAAATGAAATTTTATGCAAAAGTTATCCTTGTACTATCAAAGTTTGTCAAGATTGGTCCTTTTGATAATTTGGAAAAAGTTCAGTTTTAGTTCCTCGTTTGCATTACAAAATGGTCCTTATGCTTTATTAATATCAATTGGACCCCTTTTGTATTTAGAACCCCATCCAAAACCAAAAAGAACCCTGCCATATACCACTTGACCCCTGTCATTACCCATTGTGAACCCCTTGTATTATTAAACCACGGGTCAACAAAGTCAAATACATGCTATGTTCATCCTTTACCTTGTTTACCGCCAAACCGAAAAACCATGGTGGTTTTCATTGATTTGTTTCTATCCACCCTCCAATTGCCTTCCAACTTGTATACCTTGTCCCCTCCACCTCCACTAACACCAAAAATCTTTAATTGACTCAAACTCGCTCAAGAAGAAATTGGCGCCAAAAGTACACTTGGATGGTTGTGATGAGTTTGGCCAATCCAATGGCTCAGAAGTGGTGGGAAACAATCAGAGGTCATATAGAGTCCAAAAGTCATTATATAGAGGAAGAGATGCAATGTATATCATCATCTAGTGTAATTTTTATTTTCTTAGTCGTTTTTATCATTTTAAGCTTTCTAGTGTAAAACTTATCTTTAAGTACTCTGTTTTAATCATTCTCAGTGTATTGTAAATCCTTTGTAATAATCAATTTCAAGCTTTCAGCTTTCATTTCGTATTTGCAAATTTCAAGTTCAAAATTTCAATATGTTTAGAATGTTGTTATTAGTTGTTGATATGGACTGAGATAACTCATATAAGCTCCTATAAAGCTTTTTCAAGCTTTTAGAAACACTTAAAACCAGTTTAGAAGTTAAAAGGAAAAATCACCAAAAATACCAAATAATTAGTGTAAAATCAAAAATCCCATGGAAATGGTGTTCACAGCTGGAGCAGGGTGAATTTTGGATGGGCTTGGGTTAGAAGCTTAGTGGTAAGCTAATAGGGGTGTTAATTGGTCCTTGTTCTCAGTTTTGAGCTTGGAAGCTTTTGTAAGCCTTTTTGTTTATTTTTGCATTTCACTGTTGTAGTTGTTCATCAGCTTGAATTTATGTTTCTTAGTGATCATTAGTTATAGTTAAGTGAAATTAATCATTAATATTAGTTGGTTGTTCTTTTAGATTTGTAGTTTATAAAAATCTCACTTTGACAGTTTTACTAGCAATAGTTTAATCTCTTTGTTGTATGTTGTTATTGTTGTTGTTTAATGTTCATTTAGTCTCATTACATGATATTACAAAGTTTGAAATCAGTTTCATGGTTTAAATTTGTGTTTAGCTTTGAAAACCACCAAAACTGTCTAAATAAGTAGTGTTTGGTTTACTGTGTTTAAGAGTTCTCTAGTCATTGTCCTTGTTTGAAGTTTGTTTAACTCGGTCCTAATAACTCATCTCACCATAAAACCGCTCATAGCAAAAAGTCAAAATAATCTTTGATCTAATCTTTTGTGTCCACTGTTGGATTTTTATGATTCAAGATCATGATTTTGTACTCATAAGTTGTTAACATTGCTCAAATTAGTCTTAATATATCTTAATACAACATATTCAGTAAGTAATAGTGATTTAAATTTCATTTTAGTCAACTTAACTAGTTTTTATAAAAGTCAAATTTCTCATTTTGGTCGTTTTTGATTAAAATAGATAATTTTATTGTGTGTTCAATAGTAATATTTAGCTTAAAAGCTCTTGGGAAACTATAGTTCAGTTGCTAATCTAAATTAGAAAAATACTAGTTCTCTTTGAATCAGCTTTTTAAGTGCTTATTTTCTAGTGTCTTTGACTACCTGTTTCAATTATGCTCTCCGTGCACAGGTGAGTAGTCACTTTCACGCTCACAAATAGCTTAATTGTTGGTCTAAGCTTGTGATACTGGGTTTTGGAGACAACCTATCCATCTTGAGGTCTCAAGTTTACTTTTTCAATTTCTAGCTTGTTCACTAGGGCTGCATCTAGCTTTTGTTTCTGTCCAATACTCGTTGATACTGTGCTTAAGCCGAGCAGTGATTTGGTACCATCTTCAAGCTCACCACAAGCTCTACAAAGGTTCCCCACAGTGTGAGCTTGGGCTTTTTGGATACCCAACCTAGCTAGCTTGTTGACTCAAGGCTTGTTTTCAGTTTGTGAGCTTATTTACTTAGCTTATTTTAGCCTTTAAAAAGTCCACAGCCTGTTTGTTTAGAGAATAGCTAAAGTGCTTATTGTCTTTTTTCTAGCTTAACAGTGTGCTTATCTTTGTCTTTTTGTTTTATTTGAGTAGCATTAGCTTATTTGTAGCTTATTTAACTTTTGTTTTTAGTTAACAAGCTTGTTTGAGCTTATTTCACCAAGAAAAGCTCATAAGCAAATCATTTGTGATCATAAGCCCACAAACTGCTTATTTGTGACTTGTAAAATATTTGTGTTTTCATAAAAGTTTCATATTTTAAGTAGTTAAATAGTTTTCAAAAAGAAAATCCAGAAAAACTTCATTTTTAAAACAATGATAGTGTTTATTTAATAGGTTTTAGCTTTTGATTTTCTTTTCATCTTACTAATAAGCAAATCTTGTTTTTATACTTTTCTTAGTTTTCTGTTACCTTAAGTTATTTTTAGAAAAAGTTTCATATTTTTCTCTATCTTTTTAGTATTTATTAGAATTTTTAATAGTTAAAAGTCTTAAATAATTAGTAATAAATAATTAAAAAGCATAAAAAATATCTTTTCAGTTTTAAAATTAGTTTTATCATATTTTAGATTTTTCCAAGTTGAAATTCTATTTTTCCAGGTTTATTTTATATTTTCTAGAATTTAAGTGTATTTTAAATAGTAATTAATTAGTAATAATTAGATAAAAAGTGTGAAAAATATATTTTTTAATTTTAAAATTAGTTTTATAATATTTTAGATTTTTCTGAATCATAATCTTATTTTTCTAGCCTTATTTCATATTTTCTTTTATTTTAGGTTATTTTTAAATAGTTTAAAATAGTTTTTAATTAATAATAATTAATTAAATAGTGGTAAAAATAATTTTCTTTTTTCTAATAATTTTCTTTTATTTTTAGGATTTAAAAAATGTCATTTTCATATTTTTAGGTCTTTTATTTCTTAGATATCACTTTTTATTTTGTACGTTTGCGTAGTTTTTAAACGTGCGTTTTACGTTTCTTTTATCTGATTGTTGTGTTTTCCAATTCTGTTTCCAATTTCCTTCCAATCAATCAGTAGTGTAATAATCAATCCAAAACCTTTACTGATCACTATCCTTAGTGATCACTCTATCATCTGAGTTAGTGTTTACACACCATTGAGTCTCCGTGGGACTTAACGACCCGGGAATTCATTCTATTCTCCAGGACTTCATTGTATTTGTGTTTTAAGCAGTTTTAAGCTTCTTACGGTTAGCCATTCACAAGTGGCTAGCTTGTGTGAGGTAGCTTGACGGTTTAGCACGAATCAAATTTTGGCGCCGCTGCCGGGGAGGCTTTAGCTTGTGTTAAGCCATTTTCAGACCCATTCTTGCACATATCCCACCATTGTAAAAGTTTTTGTAAAGTTATCAGATATAAAAATATCAAAAAGTTCATTAGCACTTTTCCTAAAGTGTTAAAAACACCAAAAATATTTTCATTCTTTGTTTTTACATCATGTTTTTCAAAAATACCAAAAATATTCCTCTTTACCCTCTTACCCTTTTGATTCTTCATTTCTTACCCTCTAAAACCATTTGATTCTTTCTATGTCTTATCCTCACCCTCTTGGTTGTCAATGGTGTGGTGGTCCTTATAATGGTGGCAATTGCCCCAGTTGTAGCATGGTGGAATCCGGAAACGGGTCTGTCTATAACCAGGATCCCTATTCCTACCATAACACAAATGATTTATTCCATCACTACGCGACTGTGAGACTCGCAGTTTTACTGTTGTGAGTACTGTGGTGGTTCACATTCCAGTTCTGATTGTCAATCGGAAACACGCTTGTCTATGAGCAGGTTCCTGATAACAATTATGACTACAACACATACCACTCATAGCCACATCAGTTTTTTGTTGTGAGTATGTGGAGGTCCTCACTCTAGCTCGGATTGTCAAACAATGAATCCATTTCCTTGTAGCAATTACGGCTCTTCGTATCATGACCAACCTCTACAGATACACTGAGCCACTTCCTCAAAATATTCTCCTTGATCTTTTGGATTTAGTGAAAGATTTGAAGGAATCTAAACACTCCCAAGATAATCCAAATGAAAAATCCATGGAAGTTTTGTTAGCCGAAGAGCGGACTGCTAAATTAGATTCCCAAATTGCCTTTGAAAAATCTATTAGGGAATGAATTGCAAAAGAAAAAAGCCGATCTAGCTCTCGATTCCGTTTCATTCCTGATGACGATGATGATGAAGATATCCTTGATATCCTACAATTTTATAATGGTTCATCAAGTTCATCAGTTGAAACTCATTCCATGAAAAATCAGGGAGAAAAGACTATGACGGAATTACTAGCAGAAGAACAAATGGAAAGTATAAAACATATGTATGCTAGTCCTTCTAAACTCCCTCATTCTGTTGTTATCACACCCGATATTCCCACTCACTCTCTAAACATGGGGATGAGCTTGACACTGTTCTCAAAAGGAATCGGACGAATTTATAAAGTCGAGTGTTGAGGACCTTGTCCCAATCCCGAGAGAGTCACAGGAAATTTCTGATCATATGTGTGATTCTTCTTTCCCTCTTGAGTGTTCAAATGATCATTTTGAGACTTTCTCCGATTTTAGCGATGATTGTAAATCTTATGGAGACATTGAGTATGTCGAGGCATCACTCCCACAGTCTGATCCTCTTCTTGAGGAGTTCACCGATGAACTCACTCACATCAGTCCACTTTCATCAGAAAGTGACGATGATCTCTTTGATTTCGAAGCCGATCTTGGAGAAACTAGAAATCTCCTATATAATGATCATCCACTCGTTTCTTGTCCCATTTCTGACTCTTCCATCTCTTCTCTCACTCCGGATGAGGAAGATGACAAATTTTGGAAGGAAGTCGATGATTTTCTTAGTGATGAGTCGATTCCAACAAGGATTGACAATACTTACTTTGATTCAGAGGGAGACATCCTCTTTCTTGAAAATCTGTTGATTGAAGAACCGTTTCCTACTCTCCCCGGACATCTTATTGACAATCACCATATAAGCTTCAAGTTTAAGCTTAAAAATGTCAAAAATGGTGATTTGCTTCTTACTGATGAGGAATGGACTTGCATTGTGATGCATATCTTTATTCCATTCTTCACGGAGGGCGTGGTTGCTCTTTCCCTTTTCTCTTTCGGGAATGAGGACACCATCTTTGACCCCGGTATCTTCCTTTATAGTTTCTACTATTAACAATGTCGCGGTTGTGTCTGTCGTGTGGAACTTTCTCGATGTTCATATGTTTATTAACATTGTGAACGAAAGTCCGATCGAGATTGGTTTTCCACGTTGCTTCCCCATGAACCAATGAATGCGGGGTCGAGTCAAGCTAGCGACTCGGGAATCAAAAACAGTAGCACGCACCATATGGGTTTTCACCCATATTTCTGTCTTCTTTCTCTGTTCTACCACCCTAGTGTGGGGGAATTGCCCCACACTGTTGTATATAAAAAATTTAAAAAAAAAAAAAATCTTTCTAAATAAAGGCAAAGAGTATTTCCCTTTTACGTTCTTTGTTTCGGCATAACCGCCGGTACTTTGAATATTGAGGGCAATATTCATTTCTAAGTGTGGGGGGAATTCTCACGAATTTTATCATGTATTATCCACCCAATTCCCCCGTTTTTGGCCAAAATTTTTTTTTGGAATAAGTGTTTTTCAATTATTCATCATATTGTAATCAGTCCGCCATGTCTAAAAAACAAAAGGATTGGCTAATCCAGGAGCAAACGGCTCTTGGTAAAGATTTCTCAAATCCGTTTATGGCTTGCAATTTGCCCAAAATTGTATGGTATTCAACTCACCATATCCTAAAAGTGAAGAGTTGGCTAGCCCGCAAGTTTATGGCTTGTGGTAAAGGCAGTGGAAAATCCATAATTGGTATTATGCTCACCAAAGATAATTCTGATAATTTATCTAAGAGTTGGCTAGTCCAGAACAAACGGCTTCTGGTAAAGACAAATCAAATCCGCATGCTTATGATTTGCTCAAAATTATTTGGTTATCATTGTACCAAGGTTCTTACTTGAACTGAAACAATTGGCTACTCCAGAAGTGATGGCTTTTGGTAAAGATTTTCTAAAATCCATTAAAATTCTAAATCATTGCTAGGGACTAGCAATATCTCAGTGTGGGGGATTGATGAGTGTCTAAATACTCATCATTTTTGTACAATCTAAACTGCAAAATCATCTGAAAACACTCAAAAATGCATCAAAATGATGAAAATATCACAAATCAGTGTTTTATGTGTTTTAAATGCAAAAGATCAAAATCAGATGAAAAATGTATCAAGTTTGCAAAATTGGCAGTTTTAGTCCCCAAGTTTCAAAAGTTGTCAAATCTAGTCCCTGAAATCAAAATAGAATTTTATCATTCAAGGTCCCTGAAATATTCTAAGTTGTTAAAATTGGTCCTTGAATGATTGTTTGGTCAAATGGCGATAAGGTCCCGAGCTTTGAAAAATTGCAAAAATAGTCCCTGGATATTTTAAAATGAAATTTTATGCAAAAGTTATCCTTGTACTATCAAAGTTTGTCAAGATTGGTCCTTTTGATAATTTGTAAAAAGTTCAGTTTTAGTTCCTCAAGTTTGCAGAATTACAAAATGGTCCTTATGCTTTATTAATATCAATTGGACCCCTTTTGTATTTAGAACCCCATCCAAAACCAAAAAGAACCCTGCCATATACCACTTGACCCCCTGTCATTACCCATTGTGAACCCCCTTGTATTATTAAAACCACGGGTCAACAAAGTCAAATACATGCTACTGTTCATCCCTTACCTTGTTTACCCACCAAACCAGAAACCATGGTGGTTTTCATTGATTTGCTCTATCCACTCCCTCCACCTGTCTTCCAACTTGTATACCTTGTCCCCTCCACCTCCACTAACACCAAAAATCTTTAATTGACTCAAACCTGCTCAAGAAGAAATTGGCGCCAAAAGTACACTTGGATGGTTGTGATGAGTTTGGCCAATCCAATGGCTCAGAAGTGGTGGGAAACAATCAGAGGTCATATAGGAGTCCAAAAAGTCATTATATAGAGGAAGAGATGCAATGTATATCATCATCTAGTGTAATTTTTATTTTCTTAGTCGTTTTTTATCATTTTAAGCTTTCTAGTGTAAAACTTATCTTTTAAGTACTGTTTTAATCATTCTCAGTGTATTGTAAATCCTTTGTAATAATCAATTTCAAGCTTTCAGTTTCAATTTCAGTATTTGCAAATTTCAAGTTCAAAATTTCAATATGTTTAGAATGTTGTTATTAGTTGTTGATATGGACTGAGATAACTCATATAAGCTCCTATAAAGCTTTTTCAAGCTTTTAGAAACACTTAAAACCAGTTTAGAAGTTAAAAGGAAAAATCACCAAAAATACCAAATAATTAGTGAAAAATCAAAAATCCCATGGAAATGGTGTTCACAGCTGGAGCAGGGTGAATTTTGGATGGCCTTGGGTTAGAAGCTTAGTGGTAAGCTAATAGGGGTGTTAATTGGTCCTTGTTCTCAGTTTTGGGCTTGGAAGCTTTTGTAAGCCTTTTTGTTCATTTTTGCATTTCACTGTTGTAGTTGTTCATCAGCTTGAATTTATGTTTCTTAGTGATCATTAGTTATAGTTAAGTGAAATTAATCATTAATATTAGTTGGTTGTTCTTTTAGATTTGTAGTTTATAAAAATCTCACTTTGACAGTTTTACTAGCAATAGTTTAATCTCTTTGTTGTATGTTGTTATTGTTGTTGTTTAATGTTCATTTAGTCTCATTACATGATATTACAAAGTTTGAAATCAGTTTCATGGTTTTGATTTGTGTTTAGCTTTGAAAACCACCAAAACTGTCTAAATAAGTAGTGTTTGGTTTACTGTGTTTAAGAGTTCTCTAGTCATTGTCCTTGTTTGAAGTTTGTTTAACTTGGTCCTAATAACTCATCTCAGTCATAAAAACCAGTGCTCATAAGCAAAAAGTCAAAATAATCTTTGATCTAATCTTTTGTGTCCACTGTTGGATTTTTATGATTCAAGATCATGATTTTGTACTCATAAGTTGTTAACATTGCTCAAATTAGTCTTAGTTTACCTTAATACAACATATTCAGTGAGTAGTAGTGATTTAAATTTCATTTTAGTCAACTTAACTAGTTTTTATAAAAGTCAAATTTCTCATTTTGGTCGTTTTTGATTAAAATAGATAATTTTATTGTGTGTTCAATAGTAATATTTAGCTTAAAAGCTCTTGGGAAACTATAGTTCAGTTGCTAATCTAAATTGGAAAAATACTAGTTCTCTTTGAATCAGCTTATTTAGTGCTTATTTTCTAGTGTCTTTTGACTACCTGTTCTGAATTGATGCTCTGTGCACAGTGGGAGTAGTCACTTTCACAAGCTCACAAATAGCTTAATTGTTGGTCTAAGCTTGTGATACTGGGTTCTTTGGAGAGCCAACCTATCCATCTTGAGGTCTCAAGTTTACTTTTTCAATTTCTAGCTTGTTCACTAGGGCTGCATCTAGCTTTTGTTTCTGTCCAATACTCAGTTGATACTGAGTCAGCTTAAGCTGAGCAGTGATTTGGTACCATCTTCATAAGCTCACCACAAGCTCTACAGTGGCCCCCACAGTGTGAGCTTGGGCTTTTTGGATACCCAACCTAGCTAGCTTGTTGACTCAAGGCTTGTTTTCAGCTTGTGAGCTTATTTACTTAGCTTATTTTAGCCTTTAAAAAGTCCACAGGCCTGTTTGTTTAGTAGAATAGCTAAAGTGCTTATTGTCTTTTTTCTAGCTTAACAGTGTGCTTATCTTTGTCTTTTTGTTTTATTTGAGTAGCATTAGCTTATTTGTAGCTTATTTAACTTTTGTTTTCAGTTAACAAGCTTGTTTGAGCTTATTTCACCAAGAAAAGCTCATAAGCAAATCTGTTGTGATCATAAGCCCACAAACTGCTTATTTGTGACTTGTAAAATATTTGTGTTTTCATAAAAGTTTCATATTTTAAGTAGTTAAATAGTTTTCAAAAAGAAAATCCAGAAAAACTTCATTTTTAAAACAGTGATAGTGTTTATTTAATAGGTTTTAGCTTTTTGATTTTTCTTTTCATCTTACTAATAAGCAAATCTTGTTTTTATACTTTTCTTAGTTTTCTGTTACCTTAAGTTATTTTTAGAAAAAGTTTCATATTTTTCTCTATCTTTTTAGTATTTATTAGAATTTTTAATAGTTAAAAGTCTTAAATAATTAGTAATAAATAATTAAAAAGCATAAAAATATCTTTTCAGTTTTAAAATTAGTTTTATCATATTTTAGATTTTTCCAAGTTGAAATTCTATTTTTCCAGGTTTATTTTATATTTTCTAGAATTTAAGTGTATTTTAAATAGTAATTAATTAGTAATAATTAGATAAAAAGTGTGAAAAATATATTTTTTAATTTTAAAATTAGTTTTATAATATTTTAGATTTTTCTGAATCATAATCTTATTTTTCTAGCCTTATTTCATATTTTCTTTTATTTTAGGTTATTTTTAAATAGTTTAAAATAGTTTTTAATTAATAATAATTAATTAAATAGTGGTAAAAATAATTTTCTTTTTCTAATAATTTTCTTTTATTTTTAGGATTTCAAAAATGTCATTTTCATATTTTTAGGTCTTTTATTTCTTAGATATCATTTTTTTTTATTTTGTACGCGTTTGTAGTTTTTAAACGTGCGTTTTACGCTTTTTCTTTTATCGATTGTTGTGTTTTCCAATTCTGTTTCCAATCTCATTCCAATCAATCAGTAGTGTAATAATCAATCCAAACCTTTACTGATCACTATCCTTAGTGATCACTCTATCATCTGAGTTAGTGTTTACACACCATTGAGTCTCCGTGGGACTTAACGACCCGGGAATTCATTCTATTCTCCAGGACTTCATTGTATTTGTGTTTTAAGCAGTTTTAAGCTTCTTACGGTTAGCCATTCACAAGTGGCTAGCTTGTGTGAGGTAGCTTGACGGTTTAGCACGAATCAGCAGTTCAACAGGTTTTTCCTTTTATGCATGATCCTCAGGAGCCACACATTTCTGCTCTTAAGAGGATATTACGTTATGTGCGGGGGACCTTACACTTTTGATTACAACTTTATTCGGCCTCAACTTCATCCTTGGTTGCATATTCGGATGCTGATTGGGCAGGTTGTTTCACTACACGTCGGTCTACATCCGGTTATTGTGTTTTTTCTTGGCAACAATCTCCTATCCTGGTCCTCAAAGCGTCAATTTACGCTTTCTCGATCCAATGCTGAGGCTGAATATCGAGGAGTTGCCAATATTGTTGCTGAGACCTGCTGGTTACGTAACTTGTTACGTGAACTCCATACACCTCTCACCATAGCTACGATCGTTTATTGTGATAATGTAAGTGCAGTCTATCTCTCGTCTAATTCCGTGCAACATCAACGCACGAAGCATATTGAGATCGACATTCATTTTGTACGTGATTTAGTTGCCACTGGGCATGTGCGGCTTCTGCATGTCCCATCTCTTTATCAGTATGCCGATATCTTCACCAAAGGTTTGCCTACTGCGCTTTTCGATGAGTTTCACTCCAGTTTGAGTGTTCGTTCCTCTCTCGCTCCAACTGCGGGGGGGCTGTTAGCAGATGTTTCTCATATGCCTAGTTATTAGTTTGGGTTTCATGTGTATAGGCCCATCATTGTGTATTATATACTCCACGTATTGTAACATTATCATCAATCAATCAATATACACTTCACATACTTAACACTGGCTACCACAATGCAGGCACCATCATAAGCACTGTTCACTAGCCTCAGTTATAAAGATCATTGGTTCCATTTCTAATTTCAACACCTACAAAATTATATATAAAATGAAATAAGTCAACCTCAAAGAATGAGAAATATAAGGTTCTAAACAAAGAAATTACATTTGAATACAGCTCTGTATAACTTACTATAACATATTATGAATATTACAAAATATGGCCACTCATATATACATAAGCCCCTTCTTTGGTCAAATGAAATAATATCTCCTTTGCTTCTTCAGCAACTGTATCGATACTTCTTGTATTCACATTTATAAGCAAAATAATGTCCTTTATAGCCTGTTAATCATTGCATAAGAATCATGTACGGCAAAAAGTCTACTAATGTACACACTACACACAACTAAAAATGATCCACTTTTAAGATCATGTAGCTTGTTTCTTTAATCTTTCATAATCTGAATTTTAAACGAATAAAACTTTCAAACCATTAAATTAAAATCTTTAAATCATGCAAAATTCAACTGTCATTTGCATAAATGTTGAATATAACGCACGTAAATTACATTTGAATACAACTGTCCATAGTGTCTAGTTTTTAAATTCCTGAAACTTGTTTCAATAGTTTAAGTCACTTTATTTAATAAAAATAATTTTCCATGAAACAAATAGCAGGTCATAATGAGCATGGTATTTAGGCGTGTAAATAAAGACCATTATTAATGTTATGATTACGATATGTATTATTCCATATTGCATACAATTAGGTGTAAAAAACGTAACAATTATGCACATAGGGAATCACAAACATATAAATATACAACATTAATAAACATATATTGTTCCGAGTTCTCTCGCGAGTCTTCCCCAAAAGAAGAACCATAAGCCCGTCACTAGGTGCGAAACCTAGATCGCCCCATACATCACAAAAAGCAATTGAGTGGGTCTTATAACCGGAAAAACATATAAAATATCATGACAAACTTAATTAACTTTTAATTATGCTATTTTATGTATTTAATTAACAATTTAATTCGAATTAACAATTTAATATAATTAGTTTGTATCTACGTATTTTTTATTAATAATTGACAAGTATTGCATTATAGTTGTCAAAACAAAAATAAAACGAATACCTAATTAGATTTCATGCAGCCTTTTAACATGTTTATTAAAGCGTGTAACCCATAATCACCAAAACGAGTTGACTCATGATGCCACTGTTGGGATTTTAGATCTAGTTAACCAAGTAACGCTAACGAGTACAAGCGGAATTGGATCTAGTTTATGCAATTAGGTTAACACATAATTAATAAACAATAATAAATAAAAGGGATAAAGAAAACTAACCCTCGTAGTTACCCGCAAGTAATTAACGAACAAGAAACCAAGTGTTTAAAACAAACACCTCTACGAGTCCACACACAAACACTTAACCACAAGTACGTTCGATAAAGCTAGTCGAGAATGTTTACCCAAATCAACCCTTGAACACTTGAACCAATCACGAACAAAGAAAACCAAGAAAACAAGTGACACGGATTTAAAACGTACGCTTTTAGGGGGTCATTTAAGCCCTATTTCGACACATTTTATATCTGTAACTGCTTAAAATTGTTCATTTTCACTTTTTAGGTCTTTTGAAAGCAAAATGCTAGAATGAAGCACATTTAGACGAAAAGGAGAGAAAACAAGAAGAAAATGGCAAAGTCAAGATCAAAGACACTCAAGGCTGATTAACAGAACCTGACGGCGTCCCATCCAAAGGGCGTTGCCGTCCCCTTATGAAGACTTGATCAAAAAGTGCACGCGACGGCTCAGCTAAATTTATGATGCTAAAGCCTGACGGCGTCACGCCTAAATTATGGAAGGCGTCACTTACAGTTTCCACTTCAGACTTCTTAGATCCAGTTCAGACGACGTCTCAGAATAAAGATTGACGGCGTCACAATTCCTACCTGACATCATCCATCGATGACTTGGCCAAGACGAAACCCTAATGACGGCGACCTGACCCGGTTGTAATCCGACTTGGACAATATTTTTTATATATTTTAAGAGGTAGAATTTTGGAGAGCAAAAGGCGAAACCCTAATGCTAGCAAAAGGCGACGCCGTTGCAGTTGTAAATCTATATATAAAATTCAATTTTTTATATATTTTAAGAGGTAGAATTTTGGAGAGCAAACCCTAACCCGGTTGTAATCCGACTTGGACAATATTCTAGGGTACCATACCCTATTTTACTCATCAAGATAAGTTTGTTTATCCAATTTATCATTATGTCTACCCCATGTTCAATTGATTGTGTGTATGCTTACTTGTCTAACATGTCTAGCTAAATTACTTGTGTGTTTGCTTAGATCTACGAAACCTAGTTATTGATTGTTGTTAGTTTGTTTATTGTCTTAATTGATATAGGCTTAGGAGTTCATCTAGGCTTTTGTTGTATTTATTGCGTGAGTATGCTTGAAGAAGATATGGTGATTGGATGAAATAGCCTAGGTTTTCCGATTCCGTGAATCCTATACGAGAGATAACCTCGTAGAACCAGGGAATATGCACACCCTACGACTAATAGGAATACAACGCGTTAAGATAAAGGATGTGACAATTCAACCGACCAATAAAAGATAACTAGAGAGTAACAGTATCTAAGTGAACACATCTTTAATCACCATACGTGCACACCTCAATTAAACATAGCTATCCATAGTAATTAGTTAAATTAGATAATTAGTAGAAGTAGAGTAATCGGTAGAAGTACCACCCCCAACCAATTTCCTCGAGATTTTACCTTAGATTTCTAAAAAACATAAAAAAGATAAAAAAGAATCCTCCTCAACCCCACCTTCTCGTCATAAATTTCTTTCTAGCATTCCTATTCCCCTAGAGAATGATATCAATCCCCGAGGCTTACCCCATACTACATTACAACGATTAGGTTCACTGCCTAGAGGGTTGAAAAGCTTGCTCCTAGAAAAGGAGGTTTTCTTGACCCCAAACACTCCGTATCAAGTTTTTGGCGCCGATGCCGGGGAATAGAATAGCTAGTTAGAATTCTATCTCATTTTGGTTCCCTTGCTTGATTCCTATCAAGATTTTTTCTCATTTTCATTAGCTTCCTTGTAGTCTATCCTCCTTCTTTGTGTTTTTGTTCGTAACCTTGTCACTTATCACCACGGGTGACAATCTGCCACCAAACAACAATCCACCATCACATCAACCGCTTCCACTCAACCCACCACCACTTGGCCCACCAAGAGGCTGTACTCTTGGTGAATACTCTAGACCGAGTCATCAAGGCTATAGGAACACCATTGAGCTCCCCATTCAAGGTCAAACTACGGACCTGCGATCTGACACCATCCGGTTGGTGCAAAACAGATGTGCATTCCATGGACTTCGTTTTGAAGATCCTAATCAGCATCTCAAGGACTTTGTTAAAATCGTTTACTCTATCGACCTTGATGCTACCACACGGGAGACCACGCGTTTACGTCTCTTCCAATTCTCTCTACGGGACCAAGCTAGTAAATGGCTTGAGCGACTTCCCGCCAAATCCATCTCAAGTTGGGATGATCTCATCACTCGTTTCCTCGCCCAATTTTTCCCACCGGGGAGAACTACCAAACTAAGGAATGACATCTTGATGTTCCAACAACGTCAAGGCGAAACACTCTATGAGGCGTGGACTCGATTCAAGGACTTGCTCAATAAAGTCCCTCATCATGGCATTGATCTTTGGCTTCAAGTCCAAATCTTTTACGATCATGCCAATTTCCTCACCAAGCGATCCATTGACCGAGCGGCTGGCGGAAGGCTCAACGATCTCAACGCGGAAGAATCATGGGATATCATAGAAGAGCTCGTCGGTTAGAGCTACGAAGATTGGAGTGAATCTTATGAAACTCCCAAAAGAACGGTAAATGCCATATCAATACCTCATTGGCCTTCCAACATCACCGAAGAGCCAGTTTGTGCTCTTGAGAAAAGGATCGACTATCTAGTTGAGAGGCAAAAGAAAGCACCTGGGCCAATCCATCGAGCAACGGTTAATTTCACTGACTCAACCAATAGCCCAACACCCCTCTCTGAATCACCTAGCCGTGAACAAAATCCCAATTCCCTACGACGCTTCCGTTCTACCTCTCCAATCCCACTCTCACCAAGCTTCAAAACACAAATGAGAGAATACATGGCGGCTCATTCAGAAATATTAGCTAAATTTGAGGAAGAGGTTTATAGACAGAGGGAAGAAATACAGGAAAAAATGGCAGAGATGATGATGTTAGTGAAGGAATACACTAAGACAAAGGTTCCCGATAAGGTGCTAGTAAGAAATAATGATCGCGCTGCCCCCACTTTGTTTGTTAACGCCATTTCCATTGTTCCTGATAAAGATGGGGTAGTTGAGGAAAATGACATTGAGATTAGCGAGAACAGTGCGAATAGTAAGGATGAAGATAAGACTCAAAATTCTGATAAACCTAAAACCATAGGGCAGTACCTTAAGAATGAGATCAATAAAAAAACAATTGTTAACCAAGTGAAAAACTTTAGGTATAATGATGCTCTTAGAAAACCCTCTTAGGTGAAATAAAGGAGGAAGAATATGAAACCAAGCCTATGGGACCTTTGTACGAGGAAATTCTTAAGAAACCAATAACTAGGAAGCAAGAGATTTGTGGGAACTTCATAATACCATGTAACATTGGTGACTTAGAAAATATAAAAGCCTTAGCCGATCAGGGATCCGATGTAAACATAATGCCGCTATCAGTTTATAATAAGTTGACTAAGGAGAAACCAACCAAGACCAATCTTAGACTTTTGTTAGCAAACCATTCATATGTTTATCCCTTAGGAATAGTGTAGGATGTTTTAATTGAGGTTGCAAGTGTTATCTATCTGGTGGATTTTGCAATTGTAGACATTGAGGAAGATGAACACATGCCATTAATCCTTGGAACACCTTTCCTGGCCACCGCCAAAGCAACAATCAAATGCGGTGAGTGTTTTATGATACTTAAAAGTGGCAAAGACAAAGTTAGGATACCTGTTGTTCCGAGGTATCCTTTGAAGATTAAGGAGAAGAGAAAAAAAATAAGAATTTACGAGTCTCCAATAATACTGTTAAGAGGAAACTTGTTGAATGGGAAAAAAGATTAGGGAGTACATGAGCGAGGTGATAGATTTAAAATTGTGGAAACGTGATAAAAACATAGGGTACAACTACACCACGGAGACACTCCATCAAAATAAACTTAAAGAATTTTTGGAAGGAGACAAGGTGCTATTGTATAAATCAAGATTAAGAGCATTGAGAGGAAGGAATATGCCAAAATGGTTTGGCCCCTATACGGTGAAAGAGAAAAACATAAGAAGTGGAACCATTATCATATTGGACGACGATGGGAGGGAGTTCACGGTAAACATACAACGTGTACCACCCTATGATGAAAGCTTAGTGAATGAAAATAATGACGGTAAGGAAATCACGTAGAAGCACGACTTCGAGTCTAGTTACAAGACTAATAAATAAAGAAAAGCACTTCGTGGGAGAAAACCCATGCTTAATTGTTTGCTTGTTTAGTTTTTCAATTTTTGTGTGTTTTATATCTCTTTCATTGTTGTTTATTCTCATGTTAGACTTTGTGAAAATGTTTTATTTTGCCTTTAACCTCGTTTTAATTACATATAAAGGTATTTTACAAAAAGATAAGTGTAGGGAAGATCACATAAGTTTTTAAGAACACGAACATGAGAATTACAATTATTGAAATTGATATATATGTGTGTTTGTTAGATTCAACTGCTTGTATCGAGTCACAATGGATATTTTGCAGGAATGTTTCCAGGTTTTAGTGATGTAATTTTTTCAGAAAAACGCAGCAGACCACTTTTTGTCAGGACAACCTAACGGCGTCAGGATTAAAGCCTGACGACATAAGGCTATGTAGAAACAGAATGATCAGTTTTTCGTTTTCTGTGCAACTTGTAAATTTTTGGAAATTCCCAGGTCTTAATTTTCCAGAAAAACTGTAAACATCCATTCCACAAACATTATATCTTACTTGCTTTCTAGTGTAGTTGTGTGTCATATATAGTTTTACCACCGATTTTACGCGAATGTTTCGTTTGTTTTCTTATAAGTGTGAAGGTTATATTGGGCAAGAAGAAGAAACACATATTGGATGAAGATTATTACTTATGCATTCTTCTTGAAAGAGGATTTAACCGCAACTTCACACATATCCTACCGAGCTAATCATACTAGTTTCTTTTCCTTACTTACCTTCCTTTATCATAACTTTGATGCTTTCGGGGAACATTGGGGACAATGTTCATTTTAAGTGTAGGAAGGGAGAATAAAACGGGAACTTAGAAACTATTCACTCAATTGATCATTTGTCTTGTCCTTGGTAATTTGTGTAATAAACTATGAGAACTATTTGTTAGGGCAATTTTAGCACCAAATTTAAATTTTTTTATGACATTTACGAGCTAAACTTTAGTCTTATTAAAGCGTCTCATGGATAGGAATTATATGACTAGCACAAAAACCGTTTACCACTCAAATTCCACCCCAAAAATGTGAGGTTCGCTCCTAAATCTTTAGGAATAAAAGCATTCACCTTTAATGCTTAGCGAGTGTACCGGTAGTATAATAGATTCTAGAACTTGTTTTGTGATGCATTCTGAGATCGCTAGTGAGACTACACTTGTGTAGTTAGGAGTAACTAAATGATAAGAGGAATTAGGATAACCCTTGTTTGAAACCTATATTATAATTACATCTTCCACCTCGGTTGAATAATTACCCCACACCCTTGCGATGTACTCATCTTTAGTACACGATACCCCTAATTAACCCCTCAGAGCCTGTCTTTTTCGCGGTTCTCATGATGTTTCGGTTTTCCGGAATATCAATGAAGAGCATTGTTTACAATCCACCCCCAAATGTACACCCAAATCGCCTTAGCCTACCTTGTATGCACTCATATTTAGTGCATTATTGTTATCATTGTTAAACCCTTAGTTCAATTATCTAATTACTTGCATGATTGCTAAGTCGAGTCATATCTTTTATACACAGTTTTGGGAAGATTGGGACTCATGGGTAAAAGTAATATTTTATGGAGTAACGGGAAAGAACGATAAACCCTTGTAAGACCTCTTAGATAGCTGTTCCTATGCGTTTACGCCAAATCAGTGGAGGATCTATTCTCAAGCTTATGGTAATCTATGTACTATGCCAGGTAATGAGTGTTTATCTTCCATTTCCATTCATATTATATTTCATATAAACCCGAGAGATGAGAGAATCCAAACACCACTTGTGAGGTGCTAGTATATAATTTCCGTGCTTGTTATGACTATTATGGCGCTTTTACTTGCTGTAGACTATTTTAAACTAATGCTTCATGCCCCCTAACTTATAAATTGATTGGTCAAAAGCACATTTGCTTGAGGACAACCAAATACTAAGTGTAGAGATATTTGATAAGGACTTAAAACATACAATATTAGGGGGTCATTTAAGCCCTATTTTGACACATTTTATATCTGTTACTGCTTATAATCGTCCCTTTCACTTTTTAGGTCTTTTAGAAGCAAAATACTGGAATGAAGCACATTTGGACGAAAAGGAGCGAAAATATGAATAAAATGGCAAAGTCAAGATCAAAGACACTCAAGGCTGATCAAAAGAACCTGACGGCGTCCCATCCAAAGGGCGACGCCGTCACCTTATGAAGAATTGATCAAAAAGTGCACGCGATGGCTCAACTAAATTTCTGATGCAAAAGCCTGACGGCGTCACGCCTAAATTATGGAAGGCGTCACTCATAGTTTCCACTTCAGACGTCCTAGATCCAGTTCAGACTACGTCTCAGAATAAAGACTGACGGCGTCACAATTCCTACCTGACGTCGTCCCATCGATGACTTGGCCAAGACGAAACACTAATGACGGCGACCTGACGACGTCGCTAGCAAAAGGCGACGCCGTCGCAGTTGTAAATTTATATATAGGATTCAATTTTTTATGTATTTTAAGAGGTGGAATTTTGGAGAGCAAACCCTAACCCGGTTGTAGTCCGACTTGGACAGTATTCTAGGGTACCATACCCTATTTACACATCAAGATAAGTTTTTTAATCCAATTTATCATTATGTCTACCCCATGTTCAATTGATTGTGTGTATGCTTGATTGTCTAACATGTCTAGCTAAATTACTTGTGTGTTTGCTTAGATCTATGAAACCTAGTTATTGATTGTTGTTAAGTTGTTTCTTGTCTTAATTGATATAGGCTTAGGAGTGCATCTAGGCTTTCGTTGTATTTATTGCATGAGTATGCTTGAAGAAGATAGGGTGATTGGATGAAATAGCCTAGGTTTGCTGATTCCGTGAATCCTATACGAGAGATAACCTCGTAGAACTAGGGAATACGCACACCCTACGACTAATAGGAATACAACGCGTTAAGATAAAGGACGTGACAATTCAACCGACCAATAAAAGATAAGTAACAAGGTTAACAGGAAAAAAAACTTACACTAAGAAAACCAAATCTTACATTTTCAAAATGATGAACTTGTTGTAATTGTGTATGATGAGTCGGCTAACTTTTTTAATAATCCTCATACCGGTGAAACTTCATCTTTCACAGTAGCTGCTGGTTAGCTTGTTTCAGTTGATTGATTTGTTTTAGGTGCATCTTTTGTTCCTAAAGTTGTAAGTGCTTATGGCATGTCATAAGCACTAGTATTAGATGTTTATCGAGCTGTTTAGCTTGAGGTAAATATGTTATCTCAACCATATTTCGTTTGTACTTAAATTTTTCAGTTTTAATATTATTTACTGGGGTAACCCTTTACCCAAAAAAAAAGTATAGTAGGTTGTGTACCAGCTAGGATTCACATGGACTCATTTGCTTGTTTGGTTAAACTAACAAAGTATGCATCTTACTCAAACATGCAGAAAATTACATTTGTACAAAAATGATTGGTGATGTTGTCCCAAATTCTCATTTTCAAACATTATTCGTTAGCGAATATCACATATCTAGGATCAAGATTAGGGGTGCGGTTTACCTGCAACAAGCATTAAACCCTTGTAGACAACACGCCTAGGGCATAACCAACATGGAACCACCCTACACTTTCTTAATTTCTTGAACCACATTTTTAGATAACGAACCGACTCTTTCTCCTTAGCTGTCATAACCGCAAACCAAGACCTCAACATACTCAAAAGGCCCTAAGATGATAGTTCTTTAGGTATATCTAGTTTCAAAGGACTCCCTCGAGACCCCAACCTGACACATACAAATATAAAAGACAATTTTAGTTAGATAACCATCAAATGGATACTTACTATCTTTATTTCATTAAGGAGTCGTAGAATCAACATACCCAAAACGCCCTCAAATGATAATTCTTCAGTGTTAGGCCGTAATAGTATTATGTATTTGTATTGGGCTCTAGGCCCATATATAGAATCATCCATGTGATTGAATTTATGTACACTAATGATGTTAATGCAATAGACGGTTTACCCAACTTATATGGTATCGAGCCACAATTCATAAGGCCCTTCCCTTATTGGGCCTTTTGGGCCGATCACCAACACTAAACCCTAAACAGCCGCCTCATATAAATTTCACCCCAACGATCCATTTTTGTTCTTGTGTGTTGGTGATTTGTGCTTAGGTCACAAATCCACATGTGATAATCATTGTGTCCGTGCTTAGGTCATGATACGATTTTTGTTTGATTTTGTTGGTGATTCGTGCATGGTCATTGAATCCACATCATCAAGGCTCTTCAATTTGTTAGTGCATTCATCCCACTGTCCTACGTGCATGCTATAAAACACCTTACCACACCATACCAAACCTAATATGTATCACTGTTACATTGGCCTATCCTATAAACTCACATCGACATCCCTCAAACCTAATATCCTAATGACTGGTTCGAACACATTCCCTATTGTCCCCCTTTCCGAAAAGCTTTCCACAATTACGCATCATCATCTTCTCACAAGGGTTCTGGTCAAACTCGACCTCGATAACTGGAACTATGGATCATGGGAATTTTTCTTTGAACAGCTTTACAGCTATGAAGTGTCTCAATACATTCATGGTGTAAATCGTGAGACCGCACCAAGTACTCCCACCCCTCTCACACCCGAAGAACCCAAAGTTGACAAGATCGTTCTCTCATAGATCTTTACGCCCGTCATATAAGCTTAGCCGAACAACCCCTTATATAAGCTTATAAGCCCAATCGTACTATGAGCTTATCAACATTTATTTTAGGCTTATTTTATACGTATAAGGTTAGCCGAACAATCCCTTACACTAAGAAAACCAAATCTTACGTTTTCAAAATGATAAAAAGTTGAGATAGCGTATGAGTTGGTGGGAAACATCATGACACTAGATTCTTTGCATTAGTCTAGTGCCAATTATGTTATCCCATCACCATAATACTAATCTAAAAATGTAGTAATCGTACACACTGTAATATATAAAGAAACCAATATATCTTCCCTTTAGTCGATGTGGGATCGAAAAGCTTAAACAAGTTCTCACAAATATATAACTTCTTTTTATTACCTATATTTGGCTAATGAATATATATAGAAGTCATGCCCTCTGTAACAAGTTAAAAGATATATAGATTAATATAAGTTTGTTGAACAAGTGGTACATAATTATTAATGTTATATTGTTTTCGTTAAGCAACAACTTTCGTCGTTTTGCTATCACTTATTGCTTCATGTAATAAGATAAACTGAAAACTATGGTCTAGAGATAAAGAGCTTGCGACTTTCATTACTAAGTATGAGGAATCTCAAGTTCAAGCAAACAACTTTCAAGTGACTATATCAATTGTCCCATGGCTAGGTTGAAAACCAAGATTATTCAGCCAAAAGTTCAAAAACCAAGAATATTCGTGATAAGATAATATGAAAAGTAATACTACAATACTTAACACCATTCTTCGACACTAAGATTTTTTTCTCTTTCTTCTTTTTATCGTTCTTTTTATAACCACATCACAATACGTTTGTAAATCATTTACAATAGTTCTAATGTATATGATCAATCCAACAAGTTACTCAAGCAACTCAAATTTTTAACCGAATAATTAGATTAATTAAACAAATAATAATTATAAACTCGCCATTAACAAGCAAATAAGTTAATTCAATTATTCGTCTGCTAGTGGAAAAGCTTACAAAAACGAACAAAAACGTGCAAAAACGGATGAAAACGTGTAAAAACGGACGAAAACATTCAAAAACGGACAAAAAATGTGCGAAAACGAACGAAAACCTGAAAAAACGAACAAAAGTATGCAAAAACGAACGAAAACTTGTAAAAACGGACGAGAACGTGCAAAAACGGACGAAAACGTACAAAAACGAACAAAAACGTGTAAAAACGGACAAAAACGTGCAAATACGGACGAAAACGAGCAAATACGAATGAAAACGTGCACAAACGGACGAAAACGTGCAAAAACGCTAACGATCGTTAGAAATGGACGGCACATGTAAGAGTTAACGGAGAAAGCTAACGATCGTTAGTGATAGGGACTTATGGTGTTATTTTGGCAAACCATAAGGACTCATGACGCAAAAATAAAAACAAAAAGACTTGCGGTGTTATTTTTGGCCAACCATAGGGACAAATAGTGTAATTTACTCTAATTATTAAGATAAAAATAGCTATTAATATTTTACTTGCCCAAACTATTAGGAGAAACTGGTAAGAACCTCAAAACGTGGTCATACCAATTACAAGTCTTGATTTATAAGAAGTCTCCTTAGGTAAACTTTGATGGATTGGGCGATGTGGGACAAATGAACAAACATCCTCTTTTGTTACGCAAAAACCACATAAATAAGATCATTAGTTACACTCATATTTTGTACATTAGCTTTTCATTTCTATAATCTTTGCTTTTTTTAATTTAAAAGATGATCTTTTCTTTCTTTTTTTTTCTTTTTTTTTTCTCCAAATAACTGTGTTGTAATCTATAGGAATTTGAAGCTGTTTTTGAAACTATTGCAATTGGAAACTATTGTAAAACAATATAAGGTAATTTTACATTTCTACAAATTTTTTTATTTCAGACAAGTTAATATAAGGCCATGGTAGTCACTCATGGCTTGTTCCTACAAGTCATACTACTAAGTTTGATCAAACACGTCATAATTGTGAGGTTGTAATACTTGGGGTCATTTTCATGGTAATAACAGACTTGTAGTTTTAAATCTTTGGTGCTCTGATATATTCTATAAAAAGTAGTAAGGCATAGGGAACAAAAACTTTCAAGTGACTAAATCAATTGTCCCATGACTAGGTTGAAAACCAAGATTATTCAGCCAAAAGTTCAAAAACCAAGAATATTCGTGATAAGATAATATGAAAAGTAATACTCCCTCCGTCCCAAATTTTATATCCATTTTTACTTTTTAAATCAAACTTTGACCATAAATATTTTTGTTTGTATTATATAATACTTTATGAAAATTATATCAATAAAAAATACATTTAAAACACAATCTATTCATATATTTTGCATCAAGTATTATATAATACAACCAAAAATATATAAGGTCAAAGTTATATTCAAAAAGTCAAAATGGACATAAAATTTAGAACGGAGGTAGTACGATACTTAACACCATTCTTCGACACCAAGATTTTTTTCTCTTTCTTCTTTTTATCGTTCATTAGCTTTTCTGAGAACATAAATGTAAACAAGTCATGTACACATCCTAACCCTTTTGATACTTGATGTTTGAAGCTAGCTACTAGCTAGCTAGGTCGAAAGTCTTGTCTATTTAAATTGTATCCTTTTCTTGTAATATCCTTGAATGATACGAAGAATTATGATATTGTATCTTCTCTTACTTATAGATGCAAGCACATATAACTCAAGGTGCGCATCAACTAAGACACGAATCCAAGTTCACTAAGTTTCGAAGCAAACGATTTAACGTAGACTTCTAGACCCAAAAGGATTTGGAATGGTTTATATGAAAAGGAGATAAATCGTACAAGTAGTACGTTTTCATATAAACCAATCTAGAGCGTGTGGGTCAGATTGCCACGTCTGGATTTAAGTAATGCAAATACCTAGAATGTTCGGGCAAATTTGTCATAGACAAGCCTAAAAGACATAGACATGAATATGCTTCGAATAACCCTTTCTCATACACTCATCTTTAAGACCAATTGGTAGGTTATGAATCATTTTCCTTAAACGTATCCCTCGTTGTGCACATCGATCATTTGTATAAATTGTTTAGTAAAAATAAGCATAAAAAGCAAAAAGGTATCGTCACTTCTTGGCTTAAAAGTGAACTGGTTTTTATAAGATCAAATCCCCATCAGTTTGTTCTTCATCAGATGATGAGGGATAAGACTTATTTTTGGCTTTGTTTTTCTTGTTAACTATTGTTCCAAACAAAAGCAAATTTTCTAAAGTAATTAGTTAAGACCCTTTTCTCATACGACCCAACAAACCCACAAATAGACATTCGTTGAGTTACAGTTATGAACTTTTTTATACATGCATCACAATAGATTTGCAGATTATTTACCATAGTTCTAATGTTTATTATTAATCAAATTAATAACTCATGCAACTTAATTTTCTAACTTATTAATTAGATTAATTAAACAAATAATAAGTATAAGCTTATCATTACCAAGCAAATAATTATATAGACAAGAAAATCAATTATCAGCTTGGACAATATTAGCTTATACTCAAAATTTTGCTTACTAATTAGGATAAAAATAGCTATTAATACTTTAATAGCCGAATCTATGAGGACAAATAGGTAAGAACCAAAAAAAATTTGGTCATGCAAGTTACATGTCCTAACTATTTTGGTACATTGCCCCTTTCATTTATAAGAAGTCTCATATGTAAACTTTTATGAATTGGGCGATGTGGGACAAATGAACAAACATCCTCTTTTGTTATGCAAAAACCACCTAAATAACATAATTAGTTACACCCCTATTTTGTACATTAGCTTTTCATTTGTGTATAATCTTTGCTTTTTAATTTCTAAGAGATGATGTTTCTTTTTCTTTCCATATACAGTTCCTCATAATTTACAACTGAGTTGTAGTGTTTTCATGTCATTTGAAATTTAGTTTATTCAACTGAAACATGTAAACCGAAACTACTTAGGAGGCATCTTTGTCCTTTATGTTACATGAAGATATAATATGAATAAAGGGGCACCCGCACCTATCAAATATTCATAACGGACCTTATGCTTGTTGTCGCTCGGTCTCTTATGAAAAAGCTCATCTAAATCACTTGGGACGATGCATGATCCGACCATACAATTGTAATACATATAAATGTGATGCTTGTCGTGTCGTTTTTAATTGTTGATGTTAATGTGGTCCAAACAGAGGATGACAACACTTAGCATATGATTTGAGAAATTGTGTATATGCTTCAGAAAACATCCACTTATATTTTTATAGCGATATTCTTATACGTAAATTATTGATAAATGAGTCATAAATCTATAATTGTGAGGTTGAAAGACTTGGGTAATTCTGTTGGTTAGTGTTGCAGACTTGTTGTTGATGCTAAAGTTGTTTAGTTCTAGTTGTGTACCAGCTGAGCTTCACATGGACTCATTTGCTTATTTGGTTAAACTAACAGAGTATGCATTCCTACTCAAACATGCAGATAATTCACATTGGTACAAGAAAGATTGGTGATGTTGTCCCGAATTCTCATTTTCAAACGGGTCAAAAGTAGGGATGGCACCCGTATGGCGGCACTTGTACAACCTTTTTTCCATGCCCATGCCCGCGGGTAAACTCGTAGGTTTGTGAAACGTAACATTTGCACACATGTTTCCGAATGTTTTGAAAATCAAACTTGATAAGAAGATACATAAGTTACGACATATTAGTAAATACGTATACATAACCCGTCACCCACTCACCACCCGTTGTGGGTTCATTTTTCACCCACGACCCATCCGCGGGTAAAAATTAACGGGGTTACCCATCCATCACGGGCGGGTATCCATGGGTTATGGGTTTTTTCTTGCCCGTTGCAATCCCTAATTAATAGCTTTTTTAGTTACTACAATAAGTACTTTGACCTTTTCTTAGACAAGTTTGCCGGCCCTATAGAACCCCTACGTCGATTCAGATTTGAAATATCTTTGCCACAAACCTACACACAGTAAAATGAGTCTTTGGAATGCCATTTTCAAATACGCGTATTATTTATCTTCTTTTTACACATTGTTTTATTCTTCTCTTGAGCAACATCCAACACTACAAACCAACATATAAATCTCACTACATGAAGTTAGACTTCTAATTTCTAAATATTTGAGTTGAGCTGGAAACTTATGCAAATTGATAGTGTCCTTGTTTTTTTTTTTTTTTTTTTCCTTATACAACATCCAGCACATAGAAACCAACAACATACAACTATCAACCTACTTGAAGATAGACTTTCGAATATACAAGATCGAAATTGACAAAAAGTTTGAAACAGATCGAAATTGACAAAAAGTTTGAAACTTTTATTAGTTGACGGTTGCAACTCGCGATAATGTTTTTTTCCTTGAACATCATCTGAGTTCCAACACCACCAACATAATACAAATCTCAATTTACATAAGACATATGCACCAAAATATAAAACTAAGCAAACTTTCTTCTCCTTGATCAATGTGGGACTGAAAAAAAAAGAAAAAGCTTTCACCCTTTTAACTAGAAGAGTAACTGTACAAGAAGTTATTCTAGTTGGCAAGATAATTAACAAGTCATACGTGTCACAGCCGATTCACTCATGAAGTGGAACTTCTGAAATATAACACACATCTACATTCAATTCCAATCTGGTTTGCTTCCTATGAACTAATAACAGTATTGGGTCTAAAATGGATGAGAGTTAGTTATGTCACGCTAAAAAAAACATACACAGTCTTCCAATAACAACATTAAGCCAACTTATAGTTATAGCCGCTATAAAAGATGACTTCTAATAATGTGACTAATTAACCAACCACATCCACTAAAAAAAAAACGTATAAATAACAAATTAGCATGCTTATGAAAAGTTCAATTACCAAGATATTGGTAAACATAACTAATGAGATTAACAGGAAAAAAATCTTACACTAAGAAAACCAAATCCTACGTTTTCAAAATGATAAAAAGTTGAGATATGGTATGAGTTATAGTGGGCACCATGTTGATACAAGATTCTTTGAATTAACCTAATACCAGTATAGTATCCAATAACAACATAATACTAATCTAGACATGTTATAATGATACACACTATAGTATATAAAGAAGCAATATATCGTTTTTTTGTCGATGTGGGATTGAAAAGCTTAAAACAAGTTTTTATAAAAGTAACCATACGTAAATGTATAACTTCTTTTTACACATTATTTTATTCTTGTCAAACTAAGATAAAATCAACGATTTTACTACTTGTATTTTGTAGCTTTAAAGGCTACATTTAATATTTTAAAAATATTATGAAGATTACATTAAGACATTTAGTTATTTGTGAGAATTTAAATTTAAGAATGAGAGTTTATTCTATAAGTACAACCAATTTTATGCAAGTCATATTTTATTAAACATAGCCTTAAATGTTGTTAGCATTTTCTTAAAATTAATACCAGACTCAAAATGCGTTATTTGGTGGTGATGCAAATTAGAGTCGGATAGTCGTGAATGGGGTAGTCCACACGCGCACCAATTTCACGTACGAAAAGCTAAAGTATGGCACGAATTTTGGTTATGAAATATGTGATCATTCTAATTTAATACTCATGCAACTCAATTTTTTAAGTGTTTGATTAAAGTAATTAAGCAAAAAATAGCTATAAACCCGCTTATTTCCCAATCAGATAATTACATTTAAAGAATAATAATTATCCAACCAGGAACCTTGGGTTTAAACCAAAATTTTGTTTAACATTTAAGATAAAAATTGTCATCTGAAATTTAGTTTATCCAACTGAAACATGTAAACCGAAACTACTTAGGAGGCATCTTCATCCTATTCATTACATAAACATATATTATGAATAAAGGGGCATACACACCTATCAAATATTCATAGTAGAGCCTATGCTTGTTGCCGCTCGGTCTCTTATGAAAAAACTCATCTAAATCACTTGGGACAACGCATGGCCGGCCATACAATTGTAATTGAGAGGATGACAGCACTTAGCATTTTATTTAAGAAATGCGTGTATGCTTCAGAAAACATCCGCTTACCTTGTTATATCGATATTCTTTTACGGCAAGTATTGATAAATGAGTTGTAAACCCATAATTGTGAGGTTGAAAGACTTGGGTAATTGTCATTTTGTTGGTTATAGTTGTAGACTTGTAGTTCATGCTAAAGTTATTTATTTTATTTGCTATATGAATAAACAAATATAGTTCTAGTTGTGTACCAGATGGGCATCACATGGACTCATGCGCGTATTTGGTTAAACTGGTGTCGTTTGTTTTTTTCTCAAAAAGTACTTTTTTCTTCTTTTCACTTCTTTTCGTCACAGGAGGCAGGTTTTTGTTTGTTTTTTTGCAGACATAAGTACTTTTTTTTCACTTCTTTCCTCTTCTAAATTTCAGACATTATCTTTCACTTCTTACCTCTTCTTTCACAAACCTTACATCTCTTTCTCAATATCTTACATCTTTTAGATTTCGGTCTTTTTATTTTACGCCCCTTTTTTACGTTTCCGTCAATTTTTACGTTTCGTCTTTTTTACGTTTTAATCCGTTTTCTTACGTTTTTATTTTTTCGTCCGTTTTTATATTTTCGTTCAATTTTTTACGTTTTGTCTCGTTATTTTACGTTTTCTTAGGTTTTTTTTACGATTAACCCATTTGAACCATGTTACAAAAGGATTTATAGCGCAAAAAAAGAAAAAAAATAGAAAATAAAAAAAGTACTTCAATAGCACAAAAACAAACGGTCTTCATCCATGTAGATGAAAACTTTAGATCTACCTCTTCTTCTGCAGACATGGTTTGTAGATGAAGATGTAAAAACTCTCAAAAAAAATGACACAACAAAGTATGCATCCTATTCAAACATGCAGATAATTCACAATAATTCACATTGGTACAAGAAAGATTGGTGATGTTGTCCTGAATTCACATTTAGAGTTAAGCCGTAGTGTTTTCATGTCATCCGAAACTTACTTTATCGAACTAAACATGTAAACCGAAACTACTTAGGAGGCATCTTTGTCCTTTTCATCACATAAAGTTATCATATGAATAAAGGGGCACACACACCTATCAAATACTTATAGCGGAGCCTATGCTTGTTGTCGTTTGGTCCCTTATGAAAAAGCTCATCTAAGAAAAGTAATGGGTCTAAAAAAGATTTGAGTTTGTTATGTTACGCTAAAAATATATACAAATTCTTCTAATGTAACTCGTTAAGATAACTTCTAAAGATTTGAGTTCGTTGCACTTAACCCAATGCCAATATAACATCCCATCAACATAATACTAATCTATAAATGCATTGTTGGTACAAGGTGTAGTAAATAAAGAAGCAATATATCTTATTTTTGGTCGATGTGGGATTCAAAAACTTGCAACAAGTTCTCAAAAAAGTAACCTAACCGTTGGGAAGGTCTACAGTAATTTCTCTGTAAAGAAGACTAAACATGACATTCAACTAAACCACATGGACTAACGATGTAATTTACTCACGTTAACTGCTATTCCAAACAACAGCAAATTTTCATAGAGTTATAGTTTATATTTTATAACCTTTCCTCATACCAAACTATAAAACCACAATACTTTTTAAATTAATTACAAAAGTTTTAATGTATATGACCAATCAAATTAATTCCTCTTGCAACTGAATTTTTAAACTAATTAATTAGATCATTTAAACACATAATTATTATAAGCTCACCATTACCAGATAATGAAAATCAATTATCTCCATCGCAATTAACAAGCTTATACTAAAAATGTTGTTTAATAATTAGATAAAAATAGCTATTATTATATTTTAGGGACATGACATGGAGGTAAGAACCAAAAGAGTGGGTCATACATGTTACATGTCCTGTGTCTTATGATACCTTGCTCCCTTTATTTGTAAAACCCATAATTTACAGTTCCTCATATTATGTACAATCTTTTGCTTTCTAAATTCTAAAAGATGATGTTTTTTTTCCCATATACAGTTCCTCATAATTTACAGTTCAATTGTAGTGTTTTCATGTCATCTGAAATTTAGTTTATCGAACCGAAACATGTAAACCAAAACTACTTAGGAGGCATCTTTGTCCTTTCGTTACATAAAGATATCATATGAATAAAGGGACACACGCACACTTATCAGATATTCATAGCAGAGCTTATGTTTGTTGTCGCTCGGTCTCTTATGAAATAGCTCATTTAAATCACTTGGGACAACGCATGATCCGACCGTACAACTGTAATACATGTAAATGTGATGCTTGTCGTGTCGTTTTTAATTGTTCATGTTAATGTGGTCCAAACAGAGGATGACAACACTAGGCATATTATTTGAAAAATGGCGTGTATGCTTCCGAAAACACACACTTACTTTGTTAGCGATATTTTTTACGTAAAGTTCATGTTAAAGTTGTTTAGTTGAACTAACAAAGTATGCATCCTACTCAAACATGCAGATAATTCACAATAATTCACATTGGTACAAGATTGGTGATGTTGTCCCGAATTCTCATTTTCAAACGGGTCAAAAGTAGGGATGGCACCCATGGCGATGGGCACTTGTACAATCTTTTTTCCATGCCCATGCCCACGGGTAAACCCGTAGGTTTGTAAAACGTGACATTTGCACACATGTTTCCGAATGTTTTGAAAATCAAACTTGATAAGCAGATACATAAGTTACGACATATTAGTAAATATGTATACATTACCCGTCACCCACTCGCCACCTGTTGTGGGTTCATTTTTCACCCACGACCCACCTGCGGGTAAAAATTAACGGGGTTACCCATCTATCACGGGCGGGTATCCATGGGTTATGGGTTTTCAAAATGATAAAAAGTTGAGATATTGTATGAGTTAATGGGTAGCTTATCTGGTACAAGATTCTTTACGCATTAACCTAATACCAATATAGTATCCCATCAACATAATACTATTCCAAACATGCATTAACATTACAAGTTGTTATATATAAAGACATATTAGTAAATATGTATACATTACCCATCACCCACTCGCCACCCGTTGTGGGTTCATTTTTCACCCACGACCCACCTGCGGGTAAAAATTAACGGGGTTACCCATCTATCACGGGCGGGTATCCATGGGTTATGGGTTTTCAAAATTATAAAATGTTGAGATATTGTATGAGTTAATGGGTAGCTTATCTGGTACAAGATTCTTTACGCATTAACCTAATACCAATATAGTATCCCATCAACATAATACTATTCCAAACATGCATTAACATTACAAGTTGTTATATATAAAGAAGCAATATATTTTTTTTTGTCGATGTGGGATTCAAAAGCTTAAAACAAGTTTTCATAAAAGTAACCACAAATATGTTTTATTATTTTCAAATTATGATAAAATTAAGAAATTTGTTATTTGTAGCATTAAGGGCTACATATAATATTAAAAAAAATGCAATGGGAGACATTAAATTTAGTTAGTTGAAGAAATTAAATTTAAATTATGAGCAAAAAGTGTTTATATTATGAGCAAAAAAATGAAAAGCAATAATATAATCAAAATTGGTACAATTGTCTGAAAATTTAGATTAATATATATTAATAGCAAAATATAAAAACCCGAAACCGAACCGTGATAAGCGGGTTTTTACGGTTTCGGTTTTCTTCGGCTTCGGGGTTTTTTGGGTTTCGGATTCAGCGGACAGCTCGGTTTGTCGAGTTCTCGAATTTTTTGAACACCCCTATTAATGTCTCTCTTGAATAAAGAGATAACTGCTCATCTATATGATTCTTGTATATCCAAGATTTATTCTCAGGCTCTTTAGTGCAATACAATACTTTTTTTTTTTTTTTTTTTTTTACAGAAACCTTGTATTTGGACCACTTGTAACACTTGAGTAACTATGTAATGTTTGTTTACTTAGTGAAATAAAAAGATAAAACATGTTCATCACATATTAAAGGAAATTGATATCTACACCACATGTTTTGATGTATCATCCCATGATTGTGCATTCTGATTTATGTACAAAATTGTAGTGCTGTCATCAAAAGATGTGGTGTAGTATGTACAGTAATAAACTTCTTGATATTGATATGCATAAGGAAACATGTGATTTGCTGCCTATTGAGCATTTGAGCCATGAATAGCATGGTGAAGTGCTACATTACGCGCTATATGAGTAGTAATTCCTTTTTTCAAGAGCACAGAGGACAAAGTATGGCCATTGAAGCTAATTGTAAGAGTTATCCGATTGAAAAATATGTACATTCATACAAAGCAAAAAACAAACACAGGTATGATCGAATCGAAAGGTGTTCATAATAGGTACATAAAAGAAATTTAATCCCAAAGAGTGACCAAATAACCAATACCAATTCTGATGCAACAAATCTCCAAAAATGACCTCGATCTTATTCATAAACATAACTTAAGAAAAAAATTAAACAAACTGAAGGCAGCGTATATAATGACTAATTACAAAGTTTGTTCCTTGTATCTTCCGGTCCGATTCCTTACCATCACAACAAGCTATCATTAACAATTTTATCAAGAAAAACTTGGGGGAAAATGATTAAGGTTTATGTATGTGAATTTTGTAAGATGAAAGGATGAACTAGGTGAGATAAATGTGTAAGAGGGGTGATACAATAGGCGAGAACCGTGATCTAACTATTGTCAAAAGTTAGATAAGAATAAGGACAAAAAATGAAGGAAAAAAAAACTCGTACCCTCGTGTGCCCAACATGAGATTGAAGATAAAAAGCTTATATAACGGTTGTTAGGATTTTGGACTAGCAGCATGTAAAACTCCAAATGTTTGAAGGTTTGCACTTTGTTTTCTGTAACGGGGAAATCCGGCTAAACCACAAGGACTAATGGTGTGATAACTCTTTGCATAAATCGTTGAGTAAAAACGAGCATACAAAGCAAAGGTAACGTCACTCTTAGGCTTTAAAGGTGAGCCGGTTTTTATAAGATCTTCTTCCCATTAGTTTGTTCTCCACTAGGTGATGTGAGATAAGACTTATTTTTGGCTTTATTTTCTTGTTTAACTATTGTTCCAAACAAAAGTACACAAAACATTTAAAAACACTCATCCAACTCATTTTTTTTTAACTGTTCAATTACATAATTAAACAAAGAGTTAATTGCACTTTTGGTCTTTGTGGTTTAGCCAAATTGCAGGTTTGGTCCTCAAAACTTTGAAAGTGCAGCGATAGTCCTCATTTTGAAGTTTATGTTGCATTTTTGGTCCTTATCAGTGTAAAATGACCAAACTACCCTTGTCTTTTTCTGAAGAAAAGACAAAGGGTATTTTAGTCATTTAACTTTATATAAGGTCCAAAAATGCGCATTTTTTAAGTTTTGAAGACCAAACTTGCAATTTGGCCAAACCACAAAGACCAAAAATGTAATTAATAATTGCAAATTAGTTATCAACAAAACAATCTAATAAGCTTGTTAAGTTCTTAAAATTCTCTCTCGTTTCTCTCTCTTCTAACCACTTTTTCCGCCAATATTTCATTATCAAAAAACCATTAAAACATCAAATTCTGAGTCAATTACGGGTCAAATTTCAGTCTAATTAACATCATTCGATTCAGAATTTCATTGCGATATGTTTGATGGTGTTTGATTTCATTTTGCCCAAATTTCACGGTAAACCCTAATTTTGCTTTTTGTTCAATTGAGCTGAGTAGACTACGGTGTCGTTTGTTTTTTTCTCAATAAGTACTTTTTATAATAATTAGGTTAATCCCCTTAATGATTCATTATGCATCAATGAATATATACAAAGAGTAGCTAGGGAAAACACGGTTTAAGCATTGGGCTAGGCCCATTAATACAACTAGCCAATCAATAATAATGTAAACTAAGACTCCCCCGGTTGGAGCGGGAGATCTTGAGCGTTCAAGCTGGAGGCGAAACTCGAAACAAGGCATTCGGAGACCCTTAGTAAAATATCCGCATCTTGGCAAGGGACGGAACATGAAGCACGAACGACGGAAGCAACATAGTCTCGACAAAATGAATATCGATCTCAATGTGTTTAGTACTGACGATCTTTGAGCGGGGTTAGTAGACAAATACACAGCGCTAACATTATCACAATAGACAATGGTAGCAGTAGATAAAGGGTGATGAAGCTTCGCAGTGATTGCGAATCAAAATTTGTCTCAGCCACCATACTTAACCACCGATACTCGGCCTCAGCTTTGGGCAGAGATAGCGTCACTGTCGTTTAGCGACCACGATAGCAAATTATCACCTAGAAAACACAATAACCAGAAGTAGACCGGCGAGTGGCCGGACAACCCGCCAATCCGCATCCGTGTAGGCAATAAGGCTGAGCGTAGAAGAGACATGCAGTGAAGACCATGATCAAGAGTACCACGAATATAGCGTAATATACGCTCAAAGCATGAAAATGTATATCATGAGGGTCATGCATATCAGGACAGTCTGTTGAACCCGCGTAGGAAATATGCAGGCGTAAAGGTAAGATCTTGAAGAGGCACCGGCTAAGCTCCGATATAAGGTGGGATCATCAATGGGTGTACCATCGAGGTCAAGCTTGGACTGCTGTCGGCGGAGTGCGGCACGGATTACATTTCGCATATGAGCTCTCGAAGATTTCTTGAGCAAATTTAAGCTGCGATAAGAACATACCGATCTTTGACGGTAGCGAAACACCAAGAAAATAATTAAAGAGGCAAGATCCGTCATTGCAAACTCACCATGAAGAAGCGTAATAACCTTGTTGTAAAATGCATCAGAAGAAGCAGTCAATATAATGTCATCCACATATAGTAACAAGTAGGCCGTGTCAGATCCACGATGAAACACAAAAAGCGATGCATCAGTTTTGCTATGCTGAAAACCAATGCGAGTAATAAATCCAGCAAACCGCTGAAACCAAGCTCGTGGGGCTTGCTTAAGCCCATACAACGATCGCTGCAAATGACAAACATAATCTGGGTGAGCAGAATCTACAAACCAGTGATGCATATAGGCGATCTCCGATAAGTGACCATGAAGAAAAGCATTCTTCACGTCAAGCAGATGAATAGGCCAATCACGAGACACTGCAAGGACGATGCATTGAATATTAGCTGGTTTGACCACGGGACTAAAAGTCTCATCACAATCAATCCCCTGTTGTTGATTGTGAGCATTTGTAATAAGTCGCGCCTTATACCTGCAAGAACCATCGCATGAAACTTATGCGAAAAGCCACATAGAGCGAACAATATTCACATTAGCTGGTGGGCACAAGAACCCACGTTCGTTAGTAATTAAAGCATTATATTCATCTAACATAGCTTGCTTCCACTGAGGATCACGAAGAGCATGAATATGAGAGCGTGGAAGTGGAGACACAGTAGTAACATGACAATTCATACGCTCAAGAGGTTTAGAAATGCCGGCTTTAGCACGTGTGACCATAGGATGAGTGTTGGTGTTATTAGGCTGCGGGATGGGTTGAGTAGCCGGTGGTGTAATGGGCAGTGATGTTTGAGGATCGGGCTGAGGAGTGGGTATAGGTTGTGTAGGGGGTGGCGTAGTAGGTGGTATTATGGGCTCATTAAGAGTCGTGTCGGTTGGGTCAGGATGTGGAGGATCGGTTATGGATGTCTCATTGCCTACAACAGGGAAAGGGCGAATGGGTAATGGTATAGTGTGTGTAGAATCCAAAAAATCATAATGTGGAGATGTGTATTGGTGTAGTGATGCAAAGGGAAATACATCCTCATCAAAACGAACATGACGAGAAAGTATTATTTTGTTTGAGGATAGGTCAAGACACCGAAAACCACGGTGATTGGTGGGGTAACCAAGAAACACACAAGCAGTGGATCGTGGTTGAAGTTTATGGGCAACGTTAAGATATGGATAACAGAGGCACCCGAATACACGTAAAGTGTCATAAGATGGGGAACGGTTATAAAGTTTAGTAAAGGGGACCTTGTTTTGGATGGCAGTAGATGGGAGGATGTTTAAGAGATAAGCAGCCATGTTAAGCGCTTCCACCCAATAGGAGGGAGGTATGCTAGCTTGAAAGAGCAAAGTTCGTATTAGGTTGTTGATAGTGCGTAACATGCGTTCAGACTTGCCATTTTGTGGTGAGGTGTGCGGGCACGAAAACCTAAATTGAATGCCGGTTTTCGAAATAAATCATGGCGGGTGTTGTCATATTACCCCCCATGATCACATTGTAAAGCCTTTATATCTACACCAAATTGTTTGTTGACATAAGCACGAAAAACAATAAAATTATCATACAAGTCAGACTTTTTATGCAACGGATAAACCCAAACAAAATCGAGTGATCAAAAATATAGCATAATATTTAATACCACTTTCGCTCGGAATAGGAGATGTCCATAAATCCGAGTGGACAATTTCAAAAATAGATGCAACCGACTCAGTATAAAATGGAAGCTTTATTTGTTTTCCTAATTGACAAGCGTGACACAAAGTGGACAACTTTGATTTATTACATGAAATTAAATTACTAGACTCCAAACGACGAAGCACATCTTCAAGGGATGCCGAGTGCGTGCCCACGTAGTATGATTGAACGAAAAGAAAAAGCAAGGATGCGTGGATGATTGTTGTGTAACGGGTAAAGATGCGCCGTGCTATCACAGCGGAGGAGAAGTCTGCCCGTCTGGTAATCCTTCACAGAAAAACCATAAGCGTCAAACTCAACGGAAACGTCATTATCACGTGTAAACTGACGAACATAAATTAAATTTTTAATTATGTGGGGTGTGACAAGAATATGATTAAGGTGTAATGGTTTAGATGAAGTGTACAATAAGCTATGTGTCGGTATGTGTGACGGTATAGATGTGGTTTCCCACATACAGACGGATAAATGCTAGAATTACAAAAGCGAAGTAAGGATACGTGTTGTCGGCTAAATGAGATGAAGCCCCGGTGTCCATGTTCCAAGAAGGATCAGGATGTGTCATCGTCTGAAAAGCTTGAGGGCATGGTGGCTGCGAAAAACACTTGGAAGGATAAAAAAAAGTTGCGGCAGGGACACCACCTCCGGTTGTGCAAACTGAGTTGCGAGTGTGCTGACCCAGGATGTGCTTGCTGGGCTGAAGGAATACCACTAGCAGCCAAGTGGGCTTGTGGCATATGTTGTCCATGAACTTGTGGTCCATTAAGATAACCAGGCTGGGCCAAAGGAACAGAAGACATTCCGTTGGGCTTTGCACACCAAAAGTGTTACATATTAGGAATAGGTGGCCATGCATAAAAAATATGGGTTTACATATTGCATGCCACTCATTCCAAAGAATGAATGAGGGACAATAGGTGCTATAGTTGAAGCTTCAGACTTGGATGAAGGTACGAGAAGCGAGGCTGGGAGGAGCGGCGGCGAGGCTGAACAGTCGTACCATTGTTGTTGGACCGAGACTTAGCATCATTAGACCCATGAAGGAACTTGCAACGTGACCCATATGTACAAGAGCCCCGTTGAAAGTTGCGGCCCAGTTCTCCCCGGAGCGTTGAGGACGGACTTGGGTGTGTTTGTTATTTATACAAGTACAGTGAAGAGGATGAAGTAAGGTGAGCCGGCGAGCATGAAGTGGTGTGCCATATCACTCTCTTCCAAAGAACCATAGACCTCACTTGATCAAAGCGTGGGAAGAGGTTCCTTATGGCGAATGATTCGAGCGAGTTAGGAAACTTAACACGAAGACCATTAATAGCATATGTGACGAGGCTCCGAATCACTACGGTGGTGTCTAGATTGCAAGACGATCGCCTTGACTTTATATCACGAAAGTGTCATGCAGACATGGTGCCAATCACCATGTTGCGAATCTCGTTGTCTAATTGTATGATCCGGGCAGCTTTATTGTCATGAAAGAGATTACGAAGCCGAACCCAAACCTCATAAGCTGTTGTGGTGTCGTCGATAACCATATCGACCAATTTAGGAGAGATGGTAGCGTACATCCACATGACGACTAAGGAGTCGTTGGTATCATGATGCGGGTCAGGTGGTGCGCTGCTTGTGGACGCAACTTTTTCAAGGTGATGGTGCACATCGTAGGTCTTACAAAAGCGTTTAAAGAGGTTGCTCCACGAGTTGTAGTTTAGCTTATCTAGATCAAGGGGTGAGGGGATACACGCCTTGATGCTAGCGATTGAATACGCTTTATCAATCGGTTGTTTAGGTGGTGTTTGTCCCGTCATGATGCTATGACGTGATGAAGGCAAAGCAAGTAATAAGCAAAGCAATAGAGGATGCTGTAAACAAGGTCGCATGATAAGAGACATGAAAAAAAAATTAGGGTTTAGGAAGGGTAGGATCTTATGGCTCTGAAACCATATAATAATTAGGTTAATCCCCTTAATGATTCATTATGCATCAATGAATATATACAAAGAGTAGCTAGGGAAAACACGGTTTAAGCATTGGGCTAGGCCCATTAATACAACTAGCCAATCAATAATAATGTAAACTAAGACTTTTTTCCTCTTTTCACTTCTTTTGTCTGTAGGAGGGCAGAGGTTTCTTGTTTGTTTTTTTGCAGACATAAGTGCTTCTTTTCACTTCTTTCCTCTTCTAAATTTCAGACACTATTTTTCACTTCTTACCTCTTCTTTCACTCCTTACCTCTTCTTTCACAAACCTTACATCTATTTCTCAATATCTTACATCTCTTTTACATTTCGGACTTTTTATTTACGTTTTCGCCATTTTTTTACGTTTTCGTCCATTTTTTAACGTTTTCGTCTTTTTTACGTTTTAATCCGTTTTCTTTCGTTTTCGTATTTCTTTCGTCCGTTTTTTTTTTTTTTATCTTTTCGTTCATTTTTTACGTTTTCATCTGTTATTTTACATTTTTTACGATTAACCCATTTGAATCATGTTACAAAAAGATTTATAGCGCAAAAAAAAGAAAATAAAATAGAAAATAAAATAAGTACTTTAATAGCACAAAAACAAACGGTCTTCATCCTTGCAGATGAAGACTTTAGATCTACCTCTTCTTCTGCAGACATGGTTCGCAGATGAAGAGGTAAAAGCTCTGAAAAACAAACGACACTGTATTGTTAGTATTGAGTAGTATTACTGTTTTTGTGTATACTTGTATTGAATCATGTTTGATATGTCATCTAATAGACCAAAAATAAAAATTAAAAAACCTGCAAAATTTGGGGATTCTGCTAGTGTTACTAATACTAGTAGGATTAGCAAAACTGTTAGTGGTAATGGTAGTGGTGGGGAAACAGAGGTGGTTAATGGTGTTGATAAGAATAATAAGGAGAGTGAATGTTTAGATATGGAGAACAATGGTTGTGTGAGAACTAAAGCTAGTGATCAGATGGTGAATGTGGGTCAGGATCTGAATACTGTATGCAATAGTGTTACAGAGTCGGTCAGGATAGTGTAAGTGTGAAAATGAATGAAATAGTAGATGAGGTTGGGAAAGGTGGATTGCTTGGTGAAAATGCTAATGGAACAAGGGATATTGTGGTTGAGGTTCAAAACGGTGGGACTAAACAAGCTAATAAGGAATCTGTGGAAGAAGGTAAGTCTGATACAAATAAAGTGGAGAGTAATGGGAATAAGACATATGCTGCTGCTACTGTCAAAAGTAGGATTGTATATGATGCTAAGCTTAAGAGTATTCCTACTGAGTTTGATAGTGATGGTATAGAAGTGGTTGCTTTTGATGAACTATTGGTGGCTGAGGGAAGTAAGAGATGAGATAAGACATTGTGTGGTTATTTTGTTGGTCAAAAGAATGTCAATTAATGAATTGAAATACAATTTAAGGAGGATGTGGGGGAAGCATGGTTTTAGAGATATAGTGAATGTAAGCAATGGAATTTTCTTTATGAAATTCCATAATGTAGAAGGGTTGGAGTACATTGTGAGTAATGGGCCATGGATGGTTAGTAATAAGCATCTGTTTGTACAAAAATGGGATATCAATATGAGTATGGACATATTTGAACCAGCGGTTATTCCTTTATGGATAAGAATTTGTAATGTGCCTCTTGAAGCTTGGTCAGTCAAAGGTATTAGTGCACTAGCAAGTAGGATTGGAAAGCCATTGATTATGGATAATATTACAGCTGCTATGTGTAAGATGGGTAATGGAAGAGCTGCATATGCTAGAGTGTTAGTTGAGGTGTTTGCTAAAAAGTGTCTTCTAGATAGTATTGATGTTGTCTATAAGAATGGGGAAAATAAGATTGTGCATAGGAAAGCTCTCAAAGTTGAGTATGATTGGATTCCACCTAGGAGCTTAGAATGCTGTGTGTTTGGGCATACTAGTCAGAGTTGTGGTAAAAAGAAGGAGGGGGATAAGACTGAAGGAAGTTCAAGTAGTGTAAAGAGTATGGAAAAGATGGAAAATGGAAATAATAAAACTACTAATGATGAAGGTTTTATAGAGGTGAGAAATAGAAGAAAGGGTGGAATGAATGAGAAAGTGATAAATCAAAAATCAAACAATCAGGTTCACCCACAAGGGATTAACAAACAGATTCACTCTAAAACTAAACAATATCATCAACCAGTTTATCAACAAAAGAAACCAGATATGTCAAAGAAATCAGAAGATCAGAAGTTGCAGGAGGGTGGTGGTAATGGCAGTTTGGATGTGAAGAATAATGCTGGTACTCAAAATAATTCTCCAAAAATTCCATCTGGTAAGAAGCCTTGGAGTGTTAATGGGGAAATCTTGTCAGCTTTGAAGAGGTCTGCAAACAAATACTCTGTTCTTGAAGATGAAGAGAGTGATGAGCAAAATGTGTTGAATGAAATGAGGAATAAAGAAATTGTGGATGAATTCATTAGTCAAAATTGGTGTATTTCTGATAATGAAATGGATAAATGGAACTTGGATATGTTAGCTTACTATCATCAGAGAAAGAAACAGTTAGCAAAATGTATGGAGGGAGGTGTTCTGAAGGGATTAGATGGAGGGGTATTGAATGATAATTAATTTCTATGGATCAGAAAGACCTTAAAGTTGGGTGTTGGAATATTAGAGGTCTGAGTACCTCTGATAAACAAAGGGAAGTTAGGAATTTCATTGAGGAAGAAAACTTAAGTGTTTGTGCTGTCTTAGAAACTCATCTAAGATCCAAAATTTTGAGCAAAGTGGGGATAGTATCTTTGGAAATTGGGAATGGGAGTCTAATATGCAATTCTGTGATAAAGGGTGTAGAATTGTTTTGGGGTGGAATAGTTTGAATATTAATTTGAGTATGGTTCATTGTGATAAGCAGTCGATGCTGTGTAGTATTGAAATAGTGGATGGCAAAACTAGACTATATTGCACTTTTGTGTATGCTGCTAATAGTGGAGGTGAAAGGAGGGGCTTGTGGAAAGACTTGGAGTTGTATAGAAGGATAGTGGGAAAAGAAGCTTGGGTTTTATTGGGAGATTTGAATGTTACTTTAAGTCCTAATGAACATTCTCAAGGATGTTCTTGCATGACTAGTGATATGAATGATTTCAAGGATTGTGTTAACAAAGTGGAATTGGAAGATATTGCTAGTTCAGGCCTTTTCTACACATGGACCAAGAATTTGCACAAGGTTAAAGCTAGTAATAGCAGTGGTATTTTGAAAAAGCTTGACAGAATCATGGGAAGTGAAGATTTCATTGATAAGTTCAATTAAGCTCATGCTATGTTTTTACCTTACCTTATATCTGATCATTTCCCTAACATTCTTGTTATTCCTAAAGCAATTCAGCCTAAAAAGAAGACCTTCAAGTTTGCTAATTTTGTTACTGATAAAAAGGAATTCATTCCTTTAGTCACTGATAACTGGAATGAAGATGTTCAGGGAAGTGCTATGTTTAAAGTTGTGAAGAAATTGAAAGGTATTAAGAGACATTTAAGGAAGCTTGCATGGAAGGATGGTAATGTTTATGAGAAATTTAACAAGCTTAGAGAGATAAAAGGTTATTCAAATGAAGAATGATAAAGAGCACGAAGAGTTGGGGTTGAGGAAAGTGAGTTGTTGAAAGAGTATCGTGTGATCAAAGAGGAAGAGAAATTACTTTTCAAAAAGCAAAGATAAAATGGTTAAGTATTGGGGACAGAAATAATGCATTCTTTCATAAGATCTTAAAAAGTAGGAATCATAAGAGTATAATTCATACAATTTATGATGATATGGGTAATTGCTATTCTGAGAAGAATGTTGCAGATCAGTTTGTGAACCAATTCCAGAAGTTTTTAGGAGATGAAGTGCCTATAAATGATCTCAGTCATCTTGATGAGATGATTTGTAATAAGTTGGTTCATGATCTGGGAAGTTAGTAATGAGGAAATCAGAAATGCTATGTTCCAAATTGATGGTAATAAAGCTCCTGGTCCAGATGGTTATTCTGCAACATTTTTCAAAAAAGCATGGAATGTAGTGGGAAGTGATGTGTGTTATTTAAAAAATTTTTTGTTTACGGGAAATTTGTTAAAGGAAGTCAATTCTACTCGATTTCCTTAATCCTAAAGTTCAAACTCCAAGTAAAGTTACGATTTTCGTCCTATTTCATCTTTGCAATGTTCTATACAAATGTATTAGCAAGGTGATCTGTGAGAATGAAAAGGGTCTTGAGGAAAGCTTATGGTGAGAATCAAAGTGCATTTGTTCCTAATAGGCACATTAGGATAATATCCTTCTTTCCCAAATTACTTGAAATGTTATGCTAGAAAAGAAGGTCCTAATAGAGTTGCCATGAAAATTGACATTCATAACGCTTATGATACAGTTAACTGGAAGTTCTTGGAAGCTATTCTTAAAGGCTTTGGTTTTCATAGGACTATGGTTAATTGGATAATTCAGTGTGTCACTACAACTTCCTTTTCAATATGTGTTAATGGAGAGAGTTGTGGGTATTTCAGAGGTGGTAGAGGGCTAAGGGAAGGAGACCCAATGTCACCATACTTGTTTACATTATTCATGGAAATTTTGCCTATTTTGGTGCGAGAACAAGGTGGAGGAAGTAGTGAGTTCAAATATTATTTTAGGTGTAAGAGGTTGAAAATTGACCCATGTACATTTCTTGATGATTTGTTGATGTTTTGTCATGGTGATCTTGGGTCAGTTAAGGTGCTTATGGATGCTTTGGCTGGTGGTGGGATTTGGGTTTACTTACTAACTATTCTAAAAGTAATATTATTTTTGGAAGCATAAAGGATGAGGATAAACAAAAGATCTTGGATCTGATCAATTTAAAGTAGAAAAACTCCCAGTGAAATATCTTGGTGTTCCTTTGTCTTCTAAGAGACTTGGTGTAAAGGAATGCAAGGTTCTTATTGATAAAATCAAAAACAGAGTTTTCAATTAGAAGAATAGAAGCTTGTCATATGCAGGTAGATTACAATTGGTTGCTTCTGTTTTGGATCAATTCATGTCTACTGGGCTTGGTTGTATTCTTGCCTCAAACATTATTCATGACATTAATAAAGTTCTAAAGGGATTTCTGTGGAACCAAGGTGAGTTGTCTAAAGGGAAAGCTAAGGTGGCTTGGGCATCAGTTTGTAAGCCTAAATGTCAGGGAGGTTTGGGTTTGAAAGACTTGGGAATTTGGAATAAAGCCATGATCATCAAGCATTTGTGGCATGTGGCTATTGATAAGAGTCCTATGGGTAAAGTGGATCAACTGAAAAGCTAAAGGAGAAGAAATATTTGAAGTGAATGAGGAAGATACAAACAGTTGGGGATGGAAGAACATTTTAAGGCTAAGAGATGTGGCTAGGAACTGTTAGGTCACAAGGTTTACCACACAAGCTTATAAGAAAGATAGAGAGGCGATTGAACAAGATTCCAAACACACACACACGATATAGAGTATACGGTTATGCGTAGAGTGAGTGAAAAGAAAACTTGAACAACCAACCTTCAAATGAAGGTTTACAAGAGGTATTTATAGGAGGAAGCTAGGGCAACACTCCTAGTTCCCTTCCTTTCCTTATTGGGCTAGGCCTAGGCTTATGGGCCTTCTACATAAGGCTAAGGCTAATAACAAACATAAAGGCCATAATAAGCTAACTATTACATATGAGTAACTAACACTTGAATAAGGTTTAGGAGTGATTCCAACAATCTCCCCTCAAGTGTTATTACATATGAGTAACAAACACTCAAGTGTTGGTGATGAAAAGCGGTGAAGGCGTTGATGTAATAGTAGCTTTGGCGTCTTCGACATTCTTCTTTCTTGTGAGAAGAATTGCCTTGATTTAAACAATCTCCCGGTGTAGAGATAGTTTACTTTGAGCGGTTATGCTTTGACGTCATCTTTAACTTTGTTCTTTGATCATTGTTCTTTGTGGTGATAGTATGTTGTTATGCGCATCAAGTCGCCTCAGTGCCCATTTTCACGGTGTCTCCCGTCGTTCTTCAACATGCTCACACGCTCTTTGGCGTTGGAATTCGATCTTGATGGAGTTCTTTAAGTCTTTAACTTTGTAGATTCTTTGTATTGACGAAGAATCATTACATTTGTTGTGTTGCTTTTGGATAGAACTTCCATTAGTGATGATGTTGGCGTGAGCATGAGAAGAATCTGCACGATCATTCCGAGCTTCCATAAGAAGAAAACATTTAAGCGGTTAGTAATAAGCGGATTCCGGCACTTACAAGTTTGAACTTCGAGAGTGTTAACGGCATAGTGTGAAAACACAACTCTAATTCTTACAAAGGCCGTTCTGAATCGAGTCCCACAAGTGAGATAACACGATGTACGAAGTACACCTACGATTGAGATGAGTCGTGAGGTACACGAAGCATCACCTCTGACGTAGACCGTTTGAGACCACTAAGCGCAATCCACGGGGAGTTGCGAAGCGACCTGCTGTCGGTACATTTGATGTTGACCTGGCGGGAGTTTCCATTCAATCGCGAGGATCACAAATGTGAACCTCTCATAAATGTTCTCGACAGATTGCTAAGATCTGTGAAGGACTCGATATGAACCACTGATAACCTTATTGTTGATCATCAAGTGATTAAATGTCAAGTGTACCTAAGAGATCTTTTGATGAATCTCGTGGCTCTAGACTCAATAGTGCGTTTTGGTTTTCTGGAGCGGAGACTAGGGAGAGGGTCTCCTTCTTCAATACCAGCAATCTCTAAGAAAGCCGATAGTTTACGTAGGGTTCCCTGTGAGAATGAAACAAGCTTATGTTGAGAGAAACTTGAGTGGATAAGAAGGTTTAGTGCATGCGTCCTTTGGGTCCATGGCGACTTTTAATCTTCAATACCGGCGTCACTAAGTGACAACCCGGTAGCATATGAATTGAACCGATTATGCGCCTAAGTTGAATAATCTGGAGGGCTATTTCTTTTCACCCTTTTCTTTGCATTTCTTTTTAATTCTCCAACTCCTTCTTTCTCGATTCTCATTTTCTCCTTTTTACAATCATACCTAAGGACTTCTAAATACTAACTATTTGTGGTGTCCTTGGGTAGATCCCTCCGACTCTGGCGGATCATAGGACGGTTATTCTAACCTTAGTCACCTTATAACTCCATGACTAACCTATGTTGCCATAAAACCCTTGATGTGAAAAATCTCTCAAAGTGTTTATGAATGAAAAACATTTTAGTACCTTTGTTGAGATAAGATTTTGCATAAATACTCCCCCTCCACATGTGCTTAAGAGTTTTAGCGGTTAAAATGCCGATGAGGAAAGAAGCGCACATTTTGAATTGATTAACTCAAGATAGACATTCCCCTTGAGACGGTTACGTGGCATAGTTAAAGAGTTGCATTGTCGGCTTTTAGGTGACAACTAGCTCTAATAACTACCTTGAAGGTGTAGACAATCCTCGAAAGGTTGTCAAACCCGTCAGAGTTCATGTTTATCAAGAGTTTCTCGAATGGTACATTCTACTCGGACAAGTCCTTTGAGACACGTTTACATCACTAGCGAACTAGCTTGAAATTATTACCGTCGGGACAAGTCTTTTCGAGTTACTAACAGTTAAGCATCGTCAATTCGTTGGTTAAGTCACGAACACAATTCATTTGCATTTTACATAACATATTTCTTATCACACATTTTCTCCCCTCAAAAATGGCATATTAAAGTGTTATTTTTGAAACGTTTGAGAATAAATATGACCATTTAGAGTGTTGCGGGAAGAATGACCACTGTGAACAATTTGTGAACAAAGTTTTTTCAATACTCCCCTCAACAAGTGATATAAGCGGTTGAGGTTTTGAAAATCATAAGGGAAAGTACTTGTTCTTTTGAGCAAAACCTTGAAAAAGTGAAAGGTTTGATAGGTTTTACTCAAAAGTAAGAAGCTTTCGCTCCTTATCTAAGGATTGTGGCAGCGTACCACGGGGTCCTTTATTTACAAGTGCGGGTTGTACAGCTTGTAATGTGTGCACAAGCCATTGACATAATAATCAAACATCAAAATGATATGAAGAAAACAATTCAAGGGGTACGGGAAGTGCGGTGATGTTCCCGGGGTGTGCAGGCGTTGAAATCGGTTATGTTTCTCTGGGTCGACCACCAGACATAACTCTCAATCGTGCAGGCTGATCCCGAAACAACCGTTCATCAATCATTGTGATGATCCGTCTCACATCCCTCCTTTCACGAGAATTCCGGTAGCTTAGGAGACCCAATTTTTCGGCGTATATCCTTCAACACGTATGCCAATCCATCCCTAACCGGCTTCAAAGTATGATCCCGAACTTGTGGAGTTCAGCTACCGCCATTAAGCGGTTTCTTTGAAGTTCACTCGGTAAACAACGCCGAAAGGTTTCGCGATGAGTGTATATTGAGATATCTGGTTGATATCGGGAAGATCAAGCTTTGGAGGAGTGAAGTTGACAGCGTCGATAAGATTCAACGCCGGTGGAGATCTTCTACGTTCCTTGATGACAATCCGTCTTATGAAGATGAGAAGTGACTTGATAAATTCACGTTATGCTTGATTGAGAATTGTCTCATGCGACCACGTACTTGGCAAGGTACATGTCTTGATGTCATTGAGAGACAAATTCTCAAAGTCGACCTCGGAGAAAGCATAGTCCGTTCATCTTGTCGTTTGACTACGATCTTCTTTAGGAATGTGTAGTCCCACTTAGGCGAAAGGTCAAGCGTGTATGATGGCAGCGATATCTTTAGAACTATACGGCATGTTGAGACTTACGAACGGCGGCTTCTATAGTAGATTCGGCGTTACGGCGATGATGAATCCCATACAATGCATCTCGGGTATGCTCCACGTGTTGGAGAACAAGTGATTGGCACGTTCCTCAATGGCTATGCGGTTTGAGTAGGCAGTGGGAATGGAAGTGTCAGCGATGTAGCATATTTTCTTGAATCATCGCCACCGTGTAGAAGAAAATCCAGGTCTTTGTTGAAGAAATATCGAAAGGAATCCTTGGTTCATTTGTTGGCCAAGTGTTGGTAGAGGTTTGGTCCAATCGGTGTAGTATGGAGGGTTGTCCCTTTGTGTGAAGTCAATGTTTGCTTTCGGGTTGAGCCAATCCATGTTGTTAGACATAGCTCGAGCAATGTTTTCAAGGTGATATTAGACCTCGAGGGCACTTTCAGAGCTGTCTTTTAGAAGTTGAAACGCTTCATTCTTGATTAAGCTTCATTTCAGTTTCGTCATTTTCTTCACATGGAACTTTTCTTGCAGAATTTTTGCATGCTCCAATGTAGAACCGTCTACCAAATTCTGACCTTCTTGAGGGTAGGGAGTGTTGTTAACAAGATTAGCAAACCATTCAAATTCCTCTGTTTTATAATCATCTAGCCATGATCGGACGTCGGTTTGAGGCGTCTTCTTCTTCTTCTTTTTGAAGGCCTAGATGATGATTACGGTTTCGAACTTGTTTGGGAGAGGTGGGTTGTTGTAGGGGCTCAAGGACCTCTTCATCGTCACCACCCGTATACTCATAGTGATCATCGGTTTTACGAGTCGGGGTGGTAACTTCGGAATCGATCGAGGTTTTTGGTAGAAAGCGAGGAGGAGATTTTTGTTGAGCGAGGAGCCGTTGTGGAGGAGGTTGCATCAAAGAAGATTCACGGGCTTACGGCGTTTAGGTGCGAGTCTTTATCCTTATCCTTGTCTTCATCGTCTCTAGGGCGTTTAGACTTTTGACTTCAAATCTACAAGCTTCTTGAAGTTGGTAGTCGGCAATGCTTGAAACAACTTTCCTTCATCAGTAAATGTCCCGGATCGTGCGGACATTTGTGTGACAAGCTTGGCCACCAATTCATTATCGAGAAAACTACGGATCGGTTGGATTGATTGTGACGGTTAAGGGCGTTGATCGAATAGTTTGCTTGGCGGTCTGCATAAGATTTGGATAAAGTTGTTTGGTGAACAACTCCTTTGTGACTTTAGGAGCATACTCGAGAAGGTACTTTTAGGTGTAGCCTTGATCATTTCGTTCAGTTCCTCTTGACGGTGATTTTTCATGAATTTCTGAACAAACTTCCTTTCTCCTTTCATCTTTTCATGCTCGTCATACATATCTTTGTATGTGATCGACAAAGAAATTTAGCTTTTGTTGAGCACGTTTTCTTTCGACTTGTTTGGCGGCTTTGGTAATCCGTTCATGAGCTTGAGAAATCCAAGATTTAGATGGTTTCTTCACGGATTTGGATGATGATTTGGTTGACTTCTTTGATGGTGGTGGCGAGGAGTGAGAAGGCGAATCTGATGATGAAGAGATATGAGGAGACTCGGATCCTTTGGAGGTTGAGAGGTTTCTTCCTTTGATCGCGGGACTATCTAGAAGAAGCGTATCATAATCAACATCTTGATCTTTTAGGACTTCTCGGTTTCGGTTCCTCAAACTCATATTTGATAGTATCCTCCACAAGCTTTTGTTGTTGCATAAGAGTGGTGGCACCAGCTCCCTGATCGGGTTGATTAACGCATCGGGGAGATGGTTGAGTGGGCGACACCACTTGATCCTCGGGACCACCCATTTGGTCTTTAGCAAATTCTTGACTTTTGAAGGTGTCTACGATATTAAACTTCTTCTGTATGATATATCCGGTTGCTCTTCTTCTTGATCGAGCTTTCATCATACGGTACAAAATGAGTCTTTCCTTTTCCTTTGTCGGTGGTGGACTTGGAGGTTTAGCTGCTTGAAGGAGGTGTTCGGTTGCGGATTCGAGTAGGTAATCTCTTCATCGGTACCTTGAGCTTTAGTCCACAAGCTTTCTTTGCGGTTGAGATGTGGGAATAGGTTGGCTTCCTTTACGGGAACAATCCTTTTACGAGGAGGATTCCTTTTGGGAAGCTTCCTATAAATATTTCTACTTGTAACACTTCGGCACTTGCCTCTTACGGTCCTCCGGTAGGTGTACGGAAGATTTTTCATCAAGATGACCAACTTTGCCTTCTTTTACGGCTAACCGATACCTTTTATATGTTTCAAGCTTTTTGATTTCGGTGGTCAGAAGGTGATCGGGTAATACCGTACCTGTTTCTTTGTTGGCGATTCTTTGATTGACGGATAGTATGGGTTCGATCAATATGTCGTGATTATCCGGGTCATTGAGCCTCATGGGGATGTCAGGATGAAGTCCAAGTGCTCTCTGGATCAACAGTTTGGTGTATCCGACATAGGGAATCTTGGAGCCAAGCTTCTTGTGAAATAGCATCATGTCCTCCCATATCGATTGCCGATTTCAATGTCCTTCTTGTTGATCAACGACTAGAAAATTTGTAGTTCCATAAGCTTGGGATGCTCATAGCCCTTTATCGCGACCGAGACCGATTTGGTGATGATCATGTAGAGTGTTCTCCATGGTTGAGGAATATACTTGACTCCGCGTGAGAGTGCTTAGTAATGATTCTGAAGCTTCATCATAACCAATATCTATCAAAATTTGGGGACTGTCTCTTGATAGGGGTAGCAAAGAAGTTGGTTGGGCGATGTCGGGAATGATGAGAACAGCCGTAAGTCGCGAGGTGATAGTGACTTGTTTGTGATTAAGTGTCACATTCACGCACTTTGACCGTGATCCTCTGCATAGAATCCGGAATTGTTGAATGTAGACCTCTAGGCGTGGCGAGTGTGAGAGCATGTTACGGTAGGGATGATTCACGAGAATATCCACGGCAATCAAGCAAGAAGATTACGAGCAAGTGAGGGTATCAAAGTCAACCCTAAGGTTGTTCTTTCCAATCTTTCTCGGATAACCCTCTGGAAAGATATCGGCAATGGTGAGAACTTCGATGCATCCACATTCATTTGTTGACCATGTCGTGATGCGAAATAACATTAGCCAAAAGAACCAACATATCGAAAGACATAGTGTTAGTCAACAGAAGGTCTTATTGTCTAGTTATTGAGTGAACAGTGTCAATGATTATTCTGAGTCCTAAGTCACTTGTTTGTTCAATAGTCCAATGGCGTCGTGAAATGTTTTAGTGAGTTAGTTAACTTTAAGTTTTAAAGTTTATGTTATCACTTATTGTTCACAACATATCAAGCGATTAAGTTTATTAGTGACATTATTGGATTCGTGACGTTATGATTAGTTTATTTACAAGTTTGTACTTGTAACAATTCATTATGAAGGTCAATCGGGCTTAAGCGTAGTTTTGGCAAAGTTAAGCGTGCGAGATGATATATCGCGTAGGCGAAAGCTTACAGCGTAGGATCTAACTACGGCGTAAGAAATGTTGCAGCGTAGGAAAAGGGGACCTTATGCGTGGGGCTTCAGCGTGGCGTATATATATACCTTCGGCGTAAGGCTTACTCGTAAGAGTAGACCTTATCGCGTAGAGGTCCTTTGTTTACGCATATCCTTCACGAGGATCTGGCGTAGTCCCATTGTAGAACCTTACGGCGTAATAGTTATGCGTAGGATTATTCTTGCGTAACATGACTACTGGCGTAGGGTAATCCTTATCGCGTAGAGTTGCAAATGACCTTGATTACGAATATTAAGCGTAGCAAAGCACGAAATAAATTCATCAAATCATCAACATTAACACAAAACTTCATTTTAACAACATTTTATGGCATGAACATTCATAGGAAGATTACGCGTAAAAGTCATACGCGTAGGTCAAAACCCTAAGGGTTAAGAATTACGCGTATGAAATTTAACCATGGGATTTGCACAAACTTTTACGGTAGTTTAAGAGTGTTGTGAGAGTCTTTATACCAAGTTATAACATCTAACTTCGTTGTGAATCAAAATTACCCAAATTATGAACATTAAACCCTAATTCCAATTTGTTCAACAATTAGTGTTTTACGGGTTGGTTAATAGCAATGGAAATCATCAATTCAACAACTTAAGACCATAACCCAACAATCTTTTATACCAAAACACTTCACATTTGGAAAAACCCAAATTGACACATAAACCCTAATTTTCAAAAATCATTTAGTGTTTTACGGGTGGGTTTGAGATGGTTAAAATGGTATCATTGATGTATAAAAACGTTTTGACACTATCCATTTAACCAAAAACACACACACAATGATTGTGTGTTCACACGCTTATGCGTAGAACACAAAATCATAACACTTTTAGCCGTTGGATTTATATGAAATTAAAAACCTTATCTTAAAAACATGTTTTAATCACAAAACAACTTACAAATTGATGATCAAAACACGGATTTCTTGAAGCGATTCTTAAGTAGGATGTGTTTAGGTTTGAGTAATTAAATGTGAAGTGAAAGTTAGGTGGGAGGTGTTTTATTAAAATAACTTTAACATTTTGGCAGTTTTGGTCCCTCCACCTTTTCCTTTTTCAAACAAAGCCATTTAACTTCCATTTTGGTTACCAAACAAAGATTTTTAGAAAGAAACTTTGACACTCCCCTGACTTAAGAAATAATGAAAGGTTATAAATTTAGTCCGAGGAGTGTCATTGTACCAGAAAATTTACCACCAATGATAAAAGAAACAACGAGATATGATAACATGCAAGTACGGATGTTTTGAAGCGGTTAAAGTTTTTTTCTCCCCTCAACACTTGATCGAAAAAATCTTGAATTTTGAAAGATTATAGTGTTGCGGAAAAACGTACTTGCAATGTTGAAAGAAAATAGATAGAAGAATATTTTTGTTGTTTTATCAGGTTTTATATTTTTGTATTTTGTTTTTGAAAAATTTATTTACAAAATAGATTTTGGTGTTTGTGAGGTTTTAAAAGGCTGTTTTAGGAGGTCATCAATTCCTCTTGAGTCAAACACCTCATACCAATCCGGTGGACCAACTCATTAAACCTAGCGGGAGGCAAGGCTTTGGTGAGAAATTCTGCCAATTGGTATTACGTACCCACAAAATATAATTCAACGATTACCTGTTCCACGTGATCCTTGATGAAATGATATCGAAGATCGATGTGCTTTGATTTGAGTCTTTGGCCGAGTTGCGAGATGCAATGGCACTCCGATTGTCATGATACATCGGGATTACGTCAAATCGTAACCATAGTCTTTGAGTTGTGTTCTCATCCAGATGACTTGAGCACAACATGCGGACATGGCTACATATTACGCCGGTTGAGGACGGCGATGTACAATCCTGCTTCTTCGATTGCCATGACACCAGTTTATCACCAAGAAATTGTAAAGCTCACGAAGTGCTTTTCGTGAGTCTAAGCATCTGCGTGGTCGGCGTCTGAAGCGATTAGTTCAAAACCGAATCCTTGGATACGGATCCCCAAGTTAATGGTTCCCTTTATGTATCGGAGGATTCTTTTAGCCTCGAGAGGTGGGTTTGGTTGGTGCGGCCGATAGCGGGAGCATAGATAAGCGGCAAAGACAATATCGAGTGCGCTGGTGTTAGATACATGAGAGACCCAATAATACTACGGTATTTTGTAGGGTCCACCAATTTCCCATGTAAATCGGCGTCTAGCTTCTTGGTATGAGCCATTGGTGTGGCATAGGTGTCCGCGGTTTTCATTCCAAATTTGTTTAACAATTCAAGGGCATATTTGGGCTGACTCAAGAAAATACCACGGGGTGATTGATGAACTTGCGGTCCTAGAAAGAAGCGTGAGTTCACCCATCATGGACATTTCAAAATTTTTCTTCATTAGTTTTGCAAAAGCGATTGAAAACTTTTATGTGTAGACCCAAAAATGATGTCATCCACGTAAATTTGAACAATTAAGATATGTTCCCGTGATATTGTATAAAAAGAGTTGGGTCAACGAACCTTTGGTGAAATTATTAGCAATGAGGAAGGATGATAGCTTATCGTACCATGCTCGAGGATCTTGTTTGAGACCATCTGAGCTTTGTTAGGTTTGTAGGCGTGATTGAACTTCGGGATCAAGCGAATCCATCGGTTGGTGACATAAACCGTTTCTTTAAGTTGTCCATTGAGAAGCGGTTTTGACATCCATCGATAGACCGTCATATTCATATGAGCGCGAATGCTAGAAATATCGAAGCGACCTCAAGGCGAGCAGCGGGCAAAAGATTCTTCAAAGTCAATACCCTCTTCACGGCGATAACCCTTAGCCACGGGCGTGACTTATTTACGATAACATTTCCTTGACATCAATTTGTTTTCCAAATCCATTTTGAGACCAATGGCGTAGACTCCTGTTGGTCTTTCAACCGGTTCCCATACTTCAAGACGTTTGAATTGGTTGAGTTCTTCTTGCATGGATTCAATCCGGTTGTCTTTTGTCATTGCGTCTTTGATGTTTTAGGTTGATTGGCGGGACGGTGAGTGCATAAATGCAATGTTCACCGTCGTGTGAAGACGTTGTCTCGTAACGACTGGTTGATTCGGGTTGCCAATAATGTTTTCAGAGGATGGTCTTTAGTCCATCTATGTGTGGAGGGTTGATGTTGGTATACATTGTGCGGTCGAGGATTCAAATGGTTTGTTGAAGATTCAGCGACATCAGTGCGGCGATCTCATTAGCAAGCGGGTTGAAGAGCGCATTTGGATCAAAATCTGCGGTGGGGGTACTACATTGAGAATATCATCGGCGGTTTCATCATTGTTGGAAGCGGTTTGTTCAAGCTGTTGTGGTGGAGTCAAGCGGTGTAGGTGCATCTTCAACGGATAGTTGTTGTAGCAGTGTATCGGGTAAAGAGTATTATCGGGTTGGCGGTGAAGCTTGGCGGATACACACGGAACGTTCATCAATATCGTCAGCGAGCAGTGAACAAATAACCTTTCCATTTGTTGGCGAGTAAGCGGGGCTTTGTTCGGTGATGATGGGGTTTGGGGAAGTTTAAGCGGTTGTGACGGGTTCTAATTTGTTATACTCGAAGCCATTTCCGTAAGTTCATCGAAATGAGCATGAATCGTTTCCATCACTGTTTTGTGCGGCGATTCAGTTCGGAAACCTTTGGAATTATCACGGATTATCGATAAAGACTCAATGTCGACTTTGGCTTTGAGCTTTCCAAAGTCATCACGATCATTATTCGGATAGCAAAGAGATCCAAATACATGAAAGTGTTTTAGATTCGGTTTTCTGTTATGGGCGAGCTCGAAAGGTGTTTTGTTGTGGCGTTTTGTAATCATAGAACGATTTTGAGTATAGCATCACGATAGATCGACTTACGCCCATAAGTAATCTGGAAGTTTAGCATTGATTAACATTGTTCTTGCGGCTTCCACTAGCGTTGGTTTAGATCTTTCGACAACTCCGTTTTGTTACGGTGTATGCGTGCAATAGATGTCGATCTTTGAATTCCCACTTTCTCATAGAATTCACGAAGAGTTTGATTAACAAATTGATTGCCTTTATACGTTACGATTAGTCGAGCGGTGTTTAGTAGCTGAACTTGTATTTTCGTGAGAAAGGTGATGATCATTTGTGGAGCTTGGTCTTTGCTTTGAAGAAAGTAGACCCAAGTTCAGCGTGAATAGTCATCAACAATTACTAAGATGTAGCGTTTGCCATTGATCGTTTGCACGCATCGGGCCACACAAATCCATGTGAAGAAGATGAAGCACATCTTTGAGGCGTGTTCCACCTTTGAAGGAAAATGAGCACGAGTGCTTTTGCCTTGTTCACAAGGTGAGCAAAGGTGATCTTTAGAATACCGAAACGTGGGAGTCCTTCAACTAGTTTGTGTCGAGCAAGGTTGGTGATGGTTTGAAAGTTTAGATGTGAGAAACGGCGGTGCCATAGCGGGATTTTGTTGATGTTGCCTTTGAAAGTAAACATATGGGAGATGAAGCAACCATGTCTTTCATAGAGATAGAATAGAGACTAGAATTAGCGATCGGACATAAGGTCATTTCCTTGTAGATCACGAATGAAACAAGTTTTCTCGCTGAAAGCAACCTCCAAATCTCCATCACAAAGCCGACCTCTTGAAAGCAGTTATGACCGAGGCCTTCCGCATAGTAAACCCCGCTAATTTCGATGTTCCCATTGACATAGTCTCCATAGCCCATGATAGCTGCGAAGTGATCATTCGAACGGCGGTGCCAATGAACTTTGCAATAAAGTTTGATAACGGAGTTTAAGATTGCACTGTCATGTGTGGGAACATCCATATCAACAATCGAGAGAATGATCGTATCACTGCATTACACACGAGGCGACACGGATGGAATAGAAGTAGATTTGGAACCCGAAATGTTAGAGGGTTCCGTAGCAATTATAGTAGATATACACACATCAATAGCTTTAGGTATCCACTTAAATCCTAGTGTGTTATATATCCATTTCCGCCATCTATAACTACTCTTTGCTTTAGTCTTAGTGAATGCACTAGGTGGTACTACATTCTTAGGAGATGAAAATGGAGCTACTGAGGGGACGGCAATGCGTTTCTTAGAATCTAAAGATGGCGGTCTACCAAGCACAGACTTAGAAAGATTAGTGGGCCTAGAGGTATTCGGTTCTTAGGATTCCTTAAACGAGAGATGATAGCTTTAGCAACACATTTATCATGACAATCGGAATTCATACTTTTACGACAAATAACACAAGGTGCATCGGTGAATATCAAAAGTACTTAGCGGTTTAGCATTAGTTACATCACTATTTCTATTACATTTGCGGGCCTTAATATCTATAGTGGAGCAGCGTGAGTCTTATTCATAGTCCTAGGGTGTTCTTCTACTTTAGCATTCTTGATTGATCTTTTCTTAGGCCGCAACTTCCTATTCTTGATTTAGTGCTCTAGGCGTGAAGTGCGGACGTTTGGAAAAGATCAACTATTCTGTTTCGATAGAAGGAAGCGCGTTAGCTACTTGTGATTTGGCAGTAGAGATTCTAGGTTCATGAGTACTAAGTGTTATTGGGGCTAATCTCTTAATGATGGTTGGCGGAAGTTGTTCATACTTTCCTAACATTTCTCTTAACTTGATGATAGTGTGAATCAGATCTTGATTTTCGGACCGAACATTTCGGCAAAATGCATAACTTCTTTAGTGTGTGCAAGATAATGATCAAGTTCATTTGATGCTTCATCACGAGTCTTTTTGAGTAAATCAAATAATACACCATATTCCTTTTGACTTTTAAAAGTTCTTGTTCATATTTTGAGATTTGACACTTAAAAGACGTTTTGATCATCCAGTTGCTCAATTTTAGGATCGAGAAGATTTTATGCATGGCTGGCGATTTTGTGTTGAAAAGCAATTTGTTGATCGTGAATATCTTTTTGACACCAATTAAGGCGACGAATTGCATTTGAAAGTTAGTTTGACAATCGTTTGTTTTCAACTTTTAAGGACTCGATCTGAAGCACATTATAAGTGTTCTCAACATTTATCCACGATTCAACGATATCGGCGGAGGTATGATCAAATGCATATGACAAAGAATTCAATAGCACAACATTATGGACATCGGCCACGGATGACATCTTCCAAGAGTCGATCAACATCTTTTCTCAACAGTTTCTTTTTACGTTTAGTTTAGAAATAGATGTTTTGTTTTCTCAGCGACCTTCATCACTCAAGTTCCTTATGAAAATCCTTTTCGCAGGCTAATGCACAATTTTTCAAATTTTTAACATTAGGTAAAAGATTTTTATGAAAAATGTCTCTTTGTTCTCGCGCTAGAGGCGATTGAAAATGATCAATTTTGATTTCAGAGCGATATTCTATCTCATGTTGTAAAATTTTGAGGTCAACCATGAAGATGTCAAAATATCTAAGAATTTTTCGATTTTCAGGTTTTGAATTTACTTCACCGATGGAAGGTAAAGGACCATAAATTTGTGCATAATCTGGTTGGGGATTAACATTAGAAGACTCGGGTGTTTTGATGATAACCCTTGGTGTGTTAGAAGAATCCGTTGGTGTGACGAAAGTGACGCTTTTGAATAGTTAAAAGGTTTGTTGTAAACAACTTTTTCTAATTTTGATCGACTCTCGTCTTCTGCATCTAATTCCTCTTGGCGATGATATTCAACAACATTCATAACAGAATTATCAACTTTATATTACGCCTTTGGAAACTTGAGGATTTGGTTTGAATGCTTTTGTTGAAAGCTTAGGTTTATGTCGGCAAGATTAGGTCCATATCCATTTGGATTGGGTTTTAAAGTAAACTTTTCAATGGCTGTGACCGACTCGCCATGTTTGTAAACAACAGTTTTAAACTCTTTAAGTTTGTTTTGCAAGCCGATGATTTCTTCAAGATGATCATCTATTCGTTTCGTCGAATGCTTTTTGTATCTGAGAAGCTGTTTTTGACAAGTTAACAACTTCGGCCTTAGCTTTTTGATTTTCCAAGGTGAGGCGTTAATTTGCTTTTTATGTTCATGTTTGATTGTTCTATTTGGACAACAAAGCATTCTTGAAGCGGCTAGATCAGCATCTGTCTTTCTAAATATTTTTCATTTTGATAAGATTTGGCAAAGGCCGCTTCAAAACCGTTTTCACGTTTTTCTTGAGTTTTGAAAAAGTTGAGTTGCTTTTGTAAACATTCAAAATCCTTGGTTAACAGTGCATTTTGCATTTCAAGTCCTGATTAATGGCATGACATTTTTCACTATGGTTTGTTGGTCTTGTATTAAGCGAGCAAAATGCGGATGAGGCAAAAGTTAGCGTGTTCAGCGTGAGTCTCAACATGATCATTCCTGAGATCCTCAAGTATAACCACGGAGTCAATTTGATTATCAAGGGAAAACGGTTGGTCATCTTGATCGTCAAATATAACTACGGGGTCTAGTTGAAAATCGTCGGAATGAGATGTGGATGGATCATTTTGAACATTCGAGCCTTGCGGATCGGATGTTGGCGGAGATATGAGATCGAGAGATAAATATGGTTTGTTGGTTTTGAGACAAGCCATCGGTGTCATACTTGGGCTGTGTCACTCATGTGTAACTCATGCATATTAGCCATCAACATAACTTGGTGCATTGGCACGCAAGTCCTCCATATCATCATCGAGTCGGCATTTGCCATAAAGCTCTGTTCTTTGTGCGTGAGAGTTCCACCGGCTTCATCCTTAAGAGCCAAAGAAGAGCCTCTTTGAAATAAGCGCGCCCTTAGTCCTTGGCTTTGGGCATGCATTAGCCAGTGTCCCTTCTCATTGCAGTTGTAGCATCGAAGACCATTCAACCCATTTTGAGCATTTCCTGTTCCACCACTTGAGCTCTGTTGTTATTCCTACCCACAGCATTAAACCCTTGACCACCGCCCATCTGTCGACCATAACCACGATTACGAACTTCAACTCGTCCATTGTTTACAACGGCTTGATTCCTTGTATTAGATGAGGAGCGAATCACGGTTGTTGGATTTGTTGGTATAACGGCTAAAGGCATTAGCAATCATAGCAAATCCTTGTTGCAATGCTTCGAGCGGATCGGATTCCTCATTATGAAGTGCTTGATCATTGTTGTTGTTGTATGGAACCAATTGATTTTGTTGAGGTTGCTGTGATTGATCGTTTGGTGGGTTTGAAGCGATTGGTTGAGTTCTTTGGTTGAGGAGAATAATTTTGTTGAGCATATAAGGCAAGTTGTTGATTTTTCGGATGTGTCGGTGGAGCAATTTGAGCACGGAGAATCCTTTCCTATCAACTTCCTTTTCATGAGGCTTCAAGTAATCGTACAACAATCCGTAGGTAGAATGATGCATGTTTTTAGCTTGACGGAGAAAAATGACATACTTCTCCCATTCGGGACCAAGACTACTTAGGAACTTAGTATTCACTGCAATTCTTGGCATGTGGATGTTGTGTTTATCTAAATCATTGATGATGTCTGAAAATCGGTGATGATAGGACTCGAGTGTCTCTCGGGTTCAATCATGAAGTGTTCATAAGCCAAGTAAATTTTGGATTCCAAATCTTCGATTGAGTCTGATCCTTCCATAAGAAGACGAATATGATCCCACATTTTCTTTGCGGTCTTTTGAGCATCAACACTACGAAGAATTAGGTTTGGTAATCCTAGGAGGATATATTCCATTGCAAGCTCATCTGCTTCATAGTGTAGAAGTTCTTTAGGATTCAAGTCTGCTTGATAGCAATGTTAGTTTGTTCATCTCTTGGTGGAATGGCATTTGGATCTCCGGGTACAATGACGGTAGGCATCTCAAATGGACCTTTCAAGATAACCTTCTTTAAGAACTTTCCATGTGGCTTCTTTAGATCACAAAATCTAAAGAACCTTATCACCCATTGATCGTAGTTTCCTGGAGTGAGCATTGGAGGTCTATCAAGTGATCCGACCTCATGAATTGATTGTTGGTTGCTTAAAGTTTCAAACATCTTTGCAAACCAAGTGGGTTCCCTCATAGTGATCCTTGATGGATGTTGATTAAAGTCATTTGTGTATGGTTGAGCTTGAAGACTTGGTGGTGGTTGAACCATTTGAGGTTGTGGATTTCTGACAAGTTGTGGAGTATGTTGTTGGTTAAATTGTTGTTGATAAATTGCTTGTTGTTGATTCCATTGTTGATGTTGTGGAGTTAGTTGTTGTTGGCGTTGAGGATGAGGATAAGTGTAAGGGAAATAGTTAGAGTATGGTGGTTGTGACATGTTGATAAACTTGTGTTGGTAAAATGGATCTTTGTAGTCGAATGAACCTTTGTTGATGAAGTATCCTTAGGTAGAAAAGACAAGAACCAAGTAGCACTTATGCGTAAAAACACCAAAGTTACGCGTAACAATAAGGAGTTATGCGTAGGATTTAGCTTACGCGTAAGTAGGAAAAGACACTAAAGTTATCGTAGACAAAAGTTAAGCGTAGAAAGTTAGGAGTAGGATTTTCTTATGCGTAAGACAAGGCTTAGGCGTAAGAAAGATCTTAGGCGTAGGATTTCTACGCGTAAGCTTATGCTTATCCGTAATTTTAGGGTTTTGCCCAAATGATCTTTTACACTATCCGCGATTGCAAAAGATATCCAAAGTCGACGTATTTTCGGACTTATCCAAGTAAGAAAACACGGAATAAACCACGAAAATGAAGATCAAACCAAGGAGGCACTTACTCGTAGTTTTAGGGTTTTACTACTGGCGTAGGATTACTCGTAATTTTGATTTTGCCCAAAGATGTTTCTAAACCAGTTTTTGTGTGATGAAATAGCTTCAATAACACCAAAAGACACAAAAGTGTGAAACTTGATGAACCAAAGCCTCAAAGCAGGTTATGAGTAGGAATGAAACCCTCGAATAAAAACTAGTTCAAAAACAATGATCCACGCATAAAGTTTGAAACTTTTTGCCAAAAACAAGTATTTTAACACCTTAAAGCGTTGAAAGTACAAGAATCTTGGATTAAAAAGTGTAAAAAACAAGTTTTTAAGCGAACAAAGAATCGTTATCTTTCTGCGTAAGACCAAAACCAAAACTTCAAAAACAAAGTGTACACCCAACTATTTGGCGATTGATACCCTTTGTTAGGTCACAAGGTTTACCACACAAGCTTATAAGAAAGATAGAGAGGCGACTGAACAAGTATCCAAACACACACACACACGATATAAGGGAAACGGTTATGCGTAAGGATTGAATGAGAAAATAACTTGAACAACCAACCTTCAAATGAAGGTTTACATAAGGTATTTATAGGAGGGAAGCTAGGGCAACATTCCTAGTTCCCTTCCTTTCCTTATTGGGCTAGGCCTAGGCTTATGGGCCTTCTACATAAGCCTAAGGCTAATAACAAACATAAAGGCCATAATAAGCTAACTATTACATATGAGTAACTAACACTTGAATAAGGAGTAGGAGTGATTCCAACCATAGGAAGTTTACTCGTAATTTGATTTTGCCCAAAGATGTTTCTAAACCAATTTTGTGTGATGAAATAGCTTCAATAACACCAAAATAACACAAAAGTGTGAAACTTGATTATCCAAAGCACTCAAAGCAGGTTATCATTAAATAACACCCACGAATAAAAACTAGTTCAAAAACAATGATCCACGCATAAAGATTGAAACTTTTTGCAAAAACAAGTATTTTAACACCTTAAAACGTTGAAAGTACAAGAATCTTGGATTAAAAAGTGTAAAAACAAGTTTTAAGAGAGCTAAAGAATCGTTATCTTCTGGCGTAAGACCCAAACCAAAAACTTCAAAAACAAGCGAGTACACCCAACTATTTGGCGATTGATACCCTTTGTTAGGTCACTAGATTTACAACACAAGCATAAGAAGATAGAAGCGATTGAACAAGTATCCAAACACACACACGCATATGACTTAGACGGTTAGGCGTAGAGTGAGTGAAAGAGTGAATAACTTGAACAACCAACCTTCAAATGAAGGTTTACAAGAGTATTTATAGGAGGAAAGCTAGGGCAACACTCCTAGTTCCCTTCCTTCCTTATTGGGCTAGCCTAGGCTTATGGGCCTTCTACATAAGCCTAAGGCTAATAACAAACATAAAGGCCATAATAAGCTAACTATTACATATGAGTAACTAACACTTGAATAAGGTTTAGGAGTGATTCCAACTATTTTTGATGATGTCTAGGAACCCATGACACCCTAAAAAGGTGTATGGTAGCTTTAGAATAGCTTTGGCGTTGGTTTGAAGTGGTTAGAATAAGTTTTACGCTAGAAAAATCCATTTCGACAACTATATAAAAGGGTCTGATCATTTTTGTTAATTCTGGAAATTTAAACAGTTGATAAAATATTTAGGCTAGATATTCAGAAAATATACTTTAAAACAGCGTGGCGCTTGAGCGGGTTGAAGCGAGTTATTGAGAAAAGTTTATGCTATTTTCAAGTTTTAATGGCCCGAAAACTATATTTTTTCGGAGAAAACAGCATGCTGTCAGATTTTTGTAAGGGTAAAAAATGAGTCTTAAGCATTATTAAATGAGTCGATTTATCAAAAATATATTAATATATGTTGTATCTGAAACCCGTGGATATAAAAGAGAGCATTAAACGGACTTATATAACGGTAAGTTATTCACATTTTAAACAAGTTCTTGAAAACTATTTTTATATAAGCATAACTAATATATTTTCTAATAGACAAACATATAGGCGCTGAATGACCATGTTGAGGGTCGTTTTAACATGTGAAGGATTACTTTTAAAATGATGTCTTCTAGTAAAGTTAGTTCACCTAGCCTATTTTCCAAAAGCGTCCAACCGTTAGTCCAAGCGGAGTTGTAGCGGAATAAAAATCTGATCCTTAAACTTTGCGAAAACCACCCTTAAACAATATTTTGGATACAAGTACCATACTTTATCTATATTTTTCTCCATGATCGAGACCTCTATGATAAAGACTTAAAAGCTAAAACTTTGAGATAATGATACAAACTTCCAAACCCGTTGAGTTTGTTTCCTAACACTCGATGTTACCATTTTCACGACTAGCATTTGAGGCTATTTAGTCACTTTCATGAAATTGTCAAATGACATTATTTTTACTACTGAAAGTTATAATTTCATAATAAATCACTAAGCGACTATCATTAGGAGGAGGTTGCTTCAACGTAAATACTTGTAAAGTATTTATAATATGAGAGAGCGTCATAAACAATATATTTAGGCGATAAACATTATTTTCAAATGTACAAAGTGGTATGGATTTCATATGAGTTTGCATGCACGACATTGTTTCATGATTTACATTAGAACATATTATTCATAATAGGTCGGTCGGAGGATCGCCTCATTTCGGTATTGCCATTATATCATCATAAACATTGAACGGGTGAGTTTTCATAGCCCAGATTTATTCAAGTTTTACTTTATTTCAAACCTCTGAGGAGAATACAATGCACATCATTTTTTATATGAGCCCAAGTATATTCAAATTCATTTACATTGCTTAAGTTACCTCATTGCCAATTGAATGTCTCTATTTCATAATCATGAACAGATTAATTTGGGCGAGGGTGAGTGGATAGATCTATTAGGGCTGACTCCTCCATCCGTGTTGGTGGTCCCAAGTCAGCGGATGCATTTCATTTTTATCATTATTGAGTTGTTTGGCAAAACACTGCAGGCCGAACATCGATCCGGCCGATTGTCATGTGCTTATAGCAATTGTAACATTTTTATGTGACATATTTGTCATACATAGCTTATACTTGCGTTGGTGCATTATAAAACATTTACATAAACTCTATAAATCCTCAACCTTTGTGTTGACACTTTTAGCAATGTATTTCGGGTAACTAAGGCATATACTTCATAGCACATGCATGTGAACATCATAGAGTCATGAGGTATTGGTAGCGTCTCACATAAGGATTTATACACTTTAAAACATCGTTTGACTTGTACCAAACTTATTTCCGCACATGTTGATTTTCATTTGGGACCTATCTTTGTAACTCTGAATGTTTTTTAATATATCAAACGATGTTCTTTTCAAGCGACACTTTAGGTGGATTCATATAAACTGTGATTGGTGCTATAGTGATCATCCCGGAATTCCATTCATTTTGCAAAGCAGGTAATTTGGGGTGTGACATGGTAGCATCGAGCAGGTTATAGAACTAGTTGCATCATTGACCTAGACTATAACTACATCATCATAGCATCTCATCATTTCATCATAAGTGTAGTCATTTATACATGTCTTGAGTTTCATCACAGCGCATTTTGCCGAGTTATTTACTTTCATTTCAAATCGATTGTCACATTGTACCTTGAGATACCCATCCCATCACTTTGACATGGAGAATGACACGTCATTCCCTATTACAATTTAACATCAGTTGGCTCAACTTACCCCGCGCCAGTGTGTCTTAATTAGGCCATGCGAAGCGAATATAAAATACCTTACTAGCTAATGTAATCTTTATCATTTATTATCTCCGATAATCACAACCTTTTATTTCATTCCTTATTCCAATTGCCCAATTTTCAATCATTTTAGCGATAATACATCACTATCTTACTAGGGGTTAGGCCAACTTTTCTTGACCAATTGGGAGATATTACCTTTGTGGGGATTCTCCATGTATCCTACAAACCATTCAACAAATTATATTTCAAGTTACTTTGCTACTACTTCATAACATTATTTCACTTAATTTTATTTCAAGCTATTCTACACCATCTTAGAAACATTGTTTCATAAAGTTTTAAAACAAGTTGTTTAGTTTACCACCCAATCAATTGGCTTTCGGTCATTTATCAACTATTTAATACCTTTATGCGAAGCTTGATTTTCATGTTACTCACGAAAATTATTGAGCATTATCTTATAAAACAAAGCGTTGAATACCATTTAAAAGCGAGAACATAATACCATTTCAGCAAAAAACCAAGCATCACATCATTTGTCCTCGATTATACATAGCGATCACCTATGTATAATGGAAAGAATATGTCATGAAAGTAACAAGCATTATTTTAAATCTCTTAAAACAATCTTCACTCAAAATCAAGGATTTGTAATCAGATAAATTGCTCATAAACACCTCATTTGTCAACACTCTATATATACCTACGCCATTAAGTCACTCATAACCAATAAGTTGAAATTTATACGTTGACCTTTCTAGGAAAGGCTTTTTTTATACCATCTACGAGGAGGATTCCTCATTACAAAGAAAACAATGAAAGGATTTCGGAATTACCAACAAGGACTAGACGTAGGTAGCGAGATCTTTCAAAACTTAACAAAAAGCTTAAGACATCCGCGAGACATTACGAACCACTATCTTTTGGACTAGAAGCCAAATTCTATCATTTCAAAATTTTAGCTAGACCAGGATTTACAAGATTTAGATGCGAAGCAGAATACACTAAAAAGCTTAGCATACATAGGGATAAACCAAGTCTTCTAACGAGACTCTGAGAACATTTCACTAAACATGGCCTCAACAATATGTGAACTTCCACCTATTGAGTTTCCCTTAAAGGAAAATTTGGTTAAATTAAGGTTATCGATATAAACTTTCCCTAAGGCATTGTGTTCTCTAGAAATTCTGGGATAACCTCACTTTCATTAATAGAATGCAACGAGGTTTGAACATATCGGACAATCAATGACTCTCCATCACATTCTTCGACATATTATAAGCTGATATCTATGTTTATGCTAGCATGATAAAAATCTAAGTGGTGAATTATTTTAGAAGCACTCAATATCGGGACAAATCTTGAAAATCAATCACCAAACCACATCGCTTAAATATTTAAGGTTTTGTGACTTGACAACATATAGCGTGGAAATATTTCGATAAGAGAAATTAAGAGGGACAAAATCAAACAATAAAACATTTTGGTAATGGAGACTAAGCACCTTAGGCAAGTAAGATTCAAGTAATGACATTCGCTAGAACGAGAAGCCTTGAGGAATCAAACTGTTACCTATAATCTATTCTTTTCAATAAGGTTTTGACAGTTTAACATTTTGAAATTTGACACGAGAGACCTTACGTGGTATCAATTTGGTTAGTACCTAATATAAGCTATTCGATTCACCTTGGAAGCCGACAATCATTTCAAGATTCCCATGGAACCTACTTTCGGACCGCAGTACCTCTATTATCCTCATTTCTGATGGAAGAGGAAGCGAGAACAATTCAAACATTAGAAGATATACTCAAGTCATGTGTGATTTTCTAGAAATGATTACATAAATCATTCTTCATCGAACAAGTTGCTTTACAACAGCATTTAGCACATCCACATATTGGTGCACCAATTGAGGCACTCTATGGTTACAGGTGTCAATCACATTCACTTGGCCAAAATCGGAAAGTTCAACTCACTAGTCAATGACTTATTCATGAAACAACGAGAAATCGTACAAATCAAGAATGGGTTACAAGTAACAACATATAGCTAGATAAACTCATTAGATACTCTGACATAAAATATTAGTATGTTCCATAAGTGGAAACCATTAGAATTTCAAGTTGGCAACATATTTATGTTCAAAGTCTCGTCTTTGGAAAACATTGAGTGGGTCAGAAAACATTGGGCTGACCCAATGCGACTCAAATATCCTTACCTGCAAGTAACATCGTAGAACCTAACATGGACTGAATTCCTTTTTGGATGGTAGATGTGACAACCAAGTAATTCGAGGTCATTTTACAAACTTTGAAAAATTTTACTATTCTCTGGGAATTTACTATTCATCAGGTTACTATTCATCTTTTACTATTCATCATTTTGAGTCGATTTGATATTTTGAAAGGGTATTTCAAAATTTTACTATTCATGAAACACTATTCATTCTCGGAGAAAATCACTATTCATGCTTCACTATTCATCATTTTTTCATGAAACTAGGTTCACGGTATCAAATCTCACTGCGTAACGACGGAGGGTTAAGTGCGTATTCATGAAAATCATGAGGACATTTCATATAGACTAGATTTAGTCTACATATCATCAATAACATAATTTCATATCGGTTCATGCATGGATTTGCATTTTTCAATTAAAACATTTATTTTCCTACTAAATAAGCTATCAGTAAACATTTATTTTGAATATATATCCGGTACTTCAAAAATAATCTAATATATTTTTATATACTCATTTTAAGAATATAAAAATCTATTATTAGTTTACCCGATGTTTTCAATTTATTTTGTATATAAATGGTTATATAAATATTTCTGACGGTTTTAAGTAAATTCAACACGATAGATATTTATTCACTCAATACTTGTGAGGAATGTATTTTTATAATTTTTATGACTTCAATATATTTTATTTTGATCCGTTAAAATTTATTTTTAGCTAACGCTACCCTAAAAGCTCAAATATGTACACAAGTTACTAATTATCCTTAAGTTAACATACTTTTACTTCTACATATATTTACTTAACTACTCAAAATACATCTACTCATTTTTTTCTTTATGAATGTCGACCAAGAGAGGTGACACACCACTTTTTAGAACAAATATCTCAAGTATACAATATTATATACTTATGTTTAATATATATTTCATACAACACATACATACACATTATATCAAAGGTGTGAAAAAAAAAATTATTCTCTCCTTCTTCATCAACGGCCAAGGAGACCAAAAGCACAAGAAGATCATAGTTTTTTTCAAGACAAGTAATTTCACAACTTAGGCATACTCTTAAGCACGGTTTTGGAATAAAAACCTAGGTATTTAGGATAAACCCTTGTTCATTAAACCTCATCAAGTAACTAGTAAGCATTTCATGCTCATTTTCATCTTTCATATTCATATTATTGGTTATTTTATCATGCTTGAGGAAAAACATGCAAGTTATATGGTTATCTATACCACTTTAATTGTTTTTAAGTGCTATAAATTAATATATGTCATCCCATAATTAATCCTTGAAACATAAATGATGATGTCTAGGAACCAATGACACCTAAAAGGTGTATGGTAGCTTTAGAATAGCTTTGGCGTTGGTTTGAAGTGGTTAGAATAAGTTTTATGCGAGAAAAATCCATTAGACAACTATATAAAAAGTGGAATCATTTTTTGTTAATTCTGGAAATTTTGACAGTTGATAAAATTATTTGGGCTAGATATTCAGAAAACATACTTTAAAGCGAAAGGTGCGGCGAGCGGGTTAAAAGCGAGGTTATATAGCGTAGAAGTTATGCTATTTTCAAGTTTGCGTAAACTATATTTTCGGGAAAGCGACATCTTGTCCAGTTTTGTAAGGGTAAAAAATGAGTCTTAAGCATTATTAAATGAGTTGATTTATCAAAATATATTGCTATATGAAATATCTCTGAACCGTGGATATAAAGCGTGAAAGCGGACTTATAGCGACTAAGTTATTCACATTTTAAACAAGTTGCGGAACTATTTTATTTAAGCATAACTAATATATTTTCTAATAGACAAACATATAGGCGTGATGACCATGTTGAGGGTCGTTTTAACATGAGAAGGATTACTTTTTTATAAAATGATGTCTTCTAGTAAGTAAGTTCACCTAGCCTATTTTCCAAAAGCGTCAACCGTTCATCAAGCGGGTAGTAATTGATAAAATAGGTCACTTAAACTTTGCCGAAAACCACCTTAAACAATATTTTTGGATACAAGTACCATACTTTATCTATATTTTTCTCCATGATCGAGACCTCTATGATAAAAACTTAAATGCTAAAACTTTGAGATAATGATACAAGCTTTTCAAAACCGTTGAGTTTGTTTCCTAACACTTTCGATGTGCACCATTTTCACGACTAGCATTTGAAGCTATTTAGTCACTTTCATGAAATTGTCAAATGACATTATTTTACGACGAAAAGTTATAATTCCATAATAAATCACTAGCGACTATCGTAGGAGGTTGTTTCAACGTAAATACTTGTAATGTATTTTATAATATGACTAGATGTCATAAACAATATATTTCGACGATAAACATTATTTTCAAATGTACAAAGTGGTATGGATTTCATATGAGTTTGCATCTTGCGACATTGTTTCATGATTACATTAGAACATATCATTCATAATAGGTCCGCGATTTGAGGAGGTTTAAGCCTCATTTGATGTGCATTATATCATCATAAACATTGCACGGTGGTTTTTTCATAGCCTGATTTATTCAAGTTTTTACTTTATTTCAAACCTCACGAGGAGAATACATTGCACATCATTTTTTTATCACGAGCTCAGTATATTCAAATTCATTTACATTGCTTAAGTTACCTTATTGCCAATTGAATGTCCCATTTCATAATCATGAACCGTTAATTTCGGGCGATGGTGAGTGGATAGATCTATTGAGGGTGACTCCTCCATCCGTGTTGGTGGTCCCAACTGGTCAAAAGGATGCATTTCATTTTGCTCATTATTGAGTTGTTTGGCAAAACACTCATTGACGAACATCAGTCCAGCTTCGGTGTCATGTGCTTATAGCAATTGTATCATTTTTGTGACATATTTGTCATACATAACTTATACTTGCGTTGGTCGTATAAAACATTTACATAAACTCTATGAACTCACTCAACCTTTGTGTTGACACTTTTAGCAATGTATATTCAGGTAACTAAGGCATATATGGCATGCATGTGGACATATCATAGAGTCGTGATGACGACGCGTCTCACATGGGATTTATACACTTTAAAAACATCGTTTGACTTGTACCAAACTTATTTCCGCACATGTTGATTTTCATTTAGGACCTATCTTTGTAACTCTGAATGTTTTAATATATCAAGCGATGTTATTTTCAAGCGACACTTTAGGTCGTTCAATATAACTTGTGATTGTGTGCTATGAAAGAGTCATCCCCAGAATTCCATTCATTTTACCAACCAGGTAATTTGGGGGTGTGACAGATTGGCATCAGAGCTTGGGTTATAGAGAACTAGGTTGCATCATTGACCCTAGACTATAACTACATCATCATAGCATCTCATCATTTCATCATAAGTGCATAATCATTATACATGCGGTTTTCATCACATTTTGCGAGTTATTTACTTTCATTTCAAATCGATTGTCACATTAATGCCTTGAGATACCCATCCCATCACTTTGACATGGAGAATGCCTGTCATTCCCTATTATACAACATCGATTGACTCAACAGATAACATCGGATGATGAGGTCGAACCCTTTTAGGAGGACGAAGTTGCACCTACCATCACGATCACCATTGATTCCTTTGTAGGATCGGGACAATTTTTATCATACATTTGGGACAGATCATACCATTTGGTAGGACTTACAAGCTTAGTCCTAATGGACCTATTAGTCATACATTTGATTTTCCCTTAGGAGCGTGCATGATTTGTACACCACTACCATCTACCACTAAGACTCAAAGTACCCTATCTTATATAGATTTAAGGATTTTGTGAGAGTTTCAAAATTTGTTGTTATTAGACGACCTATTGCTCACACTTGAGACATGATTAGACCATCAACGAGAGCGGATAATAAGTACCTTTCTAGCTAATGTAATCTTTATCATTTATTATCTCCACGATAATCACAACCTTTGTTTATTTCGTTCCTTATTCCAATTGCCCAATTTTCAATCATTTTAGCGATAATACATCACTATCTTACTAGGGGTTAGGCCAACTTTATTCTTGATCAATTAGGAGACTATTACCTTGTATGAGGTTCTCCATGTATCCTACAAACCATTCAACAAATTATATTTCAAGTTACTTTGCTACTACTTCATAACATTATTTCACTTAATTTTATTTCAAGCTATTCTACACTATCTTAGAAACATTGTTTCCTAAAGTTTTAAAACAAGTTATTTAGATTTACCACCAATCAATTGGCTTTAGGTCATTTTATCAACTATTTAATACCTTCAAACTGCGAAGCGATTTTCATGTTACTCGAATATTGAGCCATTATCTTTATAAAACAAAGCGTTGAATACCATTTTAAAACTTGGGAGGAACATAATACCATTTTCAACAAACCAAGCATCACATCATTTGTCCTCGATTATACATAGCACGATCACCTATGTATAATTAGGAAAATTATGTCATGAAATAACAAGCATTATTTTAAATCTCTTAACACAATCTTCACTCAAAAGCAAGGATTTGTAATCAGATAAATTGCTCATAAACACCTCATTTGTCAACACTCTATATATACCTCGCCATTAGGTACTCACCTTGACGATAAGTTGAAATTTATACTGTGACCTTTCTAGGAAGGCTTTTTTATACCATACGAGGAGGATTCCTGATACAAGAAAACAATGAAAGGATTTCGGAATTACCAACAAGGACTAGAAGTAGGTAGCGAGATCTTTCAAAACCTAACAAAAAGCTTAAGACATCACGAGACATTCTGAACCACTATCTTTGGACTAGAAGCCAAATTCTATCATTTTAAAATCTAGCTAAAGGAGTTACAAGATTTAGTACGAAGCAAATACACACTAAGCAACACTATAGGGATAAACCAAGTCTTCTACTTGAGACACATAACATTTCACTAAACATGGCCTCAACAATATGTGAACTTTCCCTACAATGAGTTTCCATAAAGGAAAATTTGGTTAAATGGGTTATCGATATAAACTTTCCCTAAGGCATTGTGTTCTCTAGAAATTACGGATAACCTCACTTTCATATCAAGAGATGCAACAGGTTTGAACATATCGGACAATCAATGACTCTCCATCACATTCTTCGACATATTATAAGCTGATATCTATGTTTATGCTAGCATGATAAAAATCTAAGTGGTGAATTATTTTAGAAGCACTCAATATCGGGACAAATCTTGAAAATCAATCACCAAACCACATCGCTTAAATATTTAAGGTTTTGTGACTTGACAACATATAGCGTGGAAATATTTCGATAAGAGAAATTAAGAGGGACAAAATCAAACAATAAAACATTTTGGTAATGGAGACTAAGCACCTTAGGCAAGTAAGATTCAAGTAATGACATTAAGCTAGAAGCGAGAAGCGAGGAATCACAATTTATTACCTATAATCTATTCTTTTCAATAAGGTTCTTTTCGTAGATTTAACATTTTGAAATTTGACACGAGACATGTGGTATCAATTTTAGGTTGTACTATTATAAGCTATTCGATTCACCTTAGGCCGACAATCATTTCAAGATTCCCATGGAACCTACTAGGACCACGGTACCTCTATTATCCTCACTCAATGGTCGAGGCGAGAAAACAATTCAAACATTAGAAGATATACTCAAGTCATGTGTGATTTTCTAGAAATGATTAGGCAAATCATTCTTCATCGAACAAGTTGCTTTACAACAACAGTTAGCACATGAACATATTGACTGCACCAATTGAGGCACTCTATGGTTGAGGTGTCAATCACTTATTCCTTGTAAAATCGAGGAAAGTCCAACTCACTAGTCAATGACTTATTCATGAAACAACACAGAAATCGTACAAATCAAGAATCAGTTACAAGTAACAACATATAGCTAGATAAGCTACGTCGATATCTGACATAAAATATTGAAGTATGTTCCATAAGTCGCAAACCATTAGAATTTCAAGTTGGCAAGTGATTTATGATGTTAAAGTCTCATCTTGGAAAGGCGTGCGATTCGAGAAAACATTGGGCGACCAAATGCGACTCAAATATCCTTACCTTTTTCACAAGTAACATCATTAGAACCTAACATGGACTGGTCGAGGCGGAATTCCTTTTTTGAATGGCGAATGTGACAACCGGTAATTCGAGGTCATTTACAAACTTTTAAAAATTTCACTATTCATCTCGGGAATTTACTATTCATTGGTTACTATTCATCATTTTACTATTCATCTTTTTTGAAGTCGATTTGATATTTTGAAAGGGTATTTCAAAATTTTACTATTCATAAAACACTATTCATTCAGGAAAATCACTATTCATGATTCATCATTTTAGTAAACTAGGTTTACGAGTATCAAATCATGGCAGAGGGTTAGTAGCGTATTCATGGAAAATCATTGAGGACATTTCATATATACTAGATTTAGTCTACATATCATCAATAACATCATTTCATATCGGTTCATGCATGGAATTGCATTTTTCAATTAAACGTTTATTTTCCTATTAAATAAGCTATACGTAAACATTTATTTTTAATATATATCGAAACTTCCAAAAATAATCTAATATATTTTTATACTCATTTTAAGACTATAAAAATTATATTATTAGTTTACCCGATGTTTTCAATTTATTTTGTATATAAATCGTTATGTATAAATATTTACGACGGTTTTCGTAAATTCAACACGATAGATATTTATTCACTCAATACTTGTGAGGAAT
>OU343222.1:9389338-9561808 GCA_910596185.1 Chrysanthemum makinoi
AATACATCTGGAGCATCGCTCATCAATATCGTCACCCAACACCGAGCAAATAACCTTCCATTTGTTGACGAGTTAGCCGGGGCTTTGTTCACCGATGATGGGTTTGGGGAAGTTTAAGCGGTTGTTACCGGTTCTAAGCTGTTATACCTGTAAGCATACTTCCGTAAGTTCATCGAAATGAGCATGAATCGCTTTCCATCAATTGCTTTGTACGACGATTCCGTATTCGAAACCTTTGGAATTATCACAAGATCCGATAAAGACTCCAATGTCGGGCCTTTTTGAGCTTTCCAAAGTCATCACGCATCATTATTCGATAGCAAAGAGATCCAAATACATGAAAGTGTTTTATATTCTCGTATGGACGAAGCCTCGTAAAGGTGTTTTGTTGTATGCTTTTGTAATCATAGAACGTTTTGAGTAGTATGCAAGAGATACATTTCTTCATAAGTAACTGGAAGTTTAGCATTGATTAACATTGTTCTGCATCTTCCACTAACGCCTTTCGCTCTTCGACAACTCCGCTTTGTTCGTAATGGCAATAGATGTCCTGATGTCAATTCCCACTTTCTCATAGAATTCACGAAGAGTTTGATTAACAAATTCGCCTTTATCTGCTCGATTAGTCGAACCATGTTTCAGAGTCGAACTTGTATTTTCATGAGAAAGATGATGATCATATGTGGAGCTTGATCTTGCTTCAAGAAAGTAGACCTGGCACAAATGGAATAGTCATCAACGATTACTAAGATGTAGCTGCTGCCATTGATCGCTTGCACACGATTGGGCCACACAAATCCATGTGAAGAAGATGAAGCACACGATGAGAGTCAGGTTCCACCTTTGAAGGAAAATGAGCACGAAAGTGCTTTGCCTTGTCACAAGCCGAGCAAAGGTGATCTTTAGAATCAAACCGGGAGTCCTTCAACTAGTTTGGTCGAGCAAGGTTGGTGATGGTTTGAAAGTTTAGATGTGAGAGACGACGTGCTATAGCCAGATTTTGTTGATGTTGCCTTTGAAAGTAAACATACGGGAGATGAAGCAACCATGTCTTTCATAGAGATAGTGTAGAGACTAGAATTACACCATCCGCATATAAGGTCATTTCCTTTGTAGATCACTTAATGAAACAAGTTTTCTCCTGAAAGCAACCTCCAAATCTCCATCACAAAACTCACTCCATCAAAACAGATATGACCGATGCCTTCCACATAGTAAACCCTGCTAATGTCGATGTTCCCATTGACATAGTCTCCAGAGTCATGATAGCGCGGCGATCATTCCTAACCCTCGACAAAGTACAATGAACTTTGCAATAAAGTTTGATAACAGCTTTAAGATTGCCTCGCCATGTGTCTGGGAACATCCGCTATCAACAATCCAGAATGGTCTCAGACACACCGCATTACAATAATGCATCTAATACGCATGGAATAGAAGTAGATTTGGAACCCAAATGTTAGAGGGTTCCGAGTAGCTTATAGTAGATATACACACATCAATAGCTTTAGGTATCCACTTAAATCCTAGTGTTATATATCCATTTCTGCCATCTATAACTACTCTTTGTTTTAGTCTTAGTGAATGCACTAGGTGGTACTACATTCTTAGGAGGTGAAACTGAGCTACAGTGGACAAAGAATGCTTTTAGAATCTAAAGATGGCATGGCCCCAAGCAATGCACTTAGAAAGATTAGTGGGCCTAGAGGTATTCCGCTCTTAGATTCCTTAAACAGAGATGATAGCTTTAGCAACACATTTATCATGACAATCGTATTCATACTTTTACCATAAATATCACAAGGTGCATCGATCAATATCAAAAGTACTTAACGGTTTAGCATTCAAGCATCACTATTTCTATTACATTTGCCGTGACGAATATCTATAGTGGAGGCAACGTGAGTCTTATGTATAGTCCTAGGGTGTTCTACTTTAGCATTCCCCATTGATCTTTCAGGTCGCAGCCTTCCTATTCTTCGATTTATTGCTCCTAGGCCGTGAAGTGGACATTTGGAAAAGATGCAACTATTCCCGCCGGTGAGAAGGAGGCACGCTAGCATCTTGTGATTTGGGCAGAGGGGATTCTAGGTGCATGAGTACTAAGTGTTACCGGGCTAATCTCTTAACGATGGTCATGGTTGTTCATACTTTCCTAACATTCTCTTAACTTGATGATAGTGTGAATCGATCTTGATTTTCGTAATCTAACATTTCCAAAGAAATGCATAACTTTAGTGTGTGCAAGATAATGATCAAGTTCATTTGATGCTTCATCACGAGTCTTTTGAGTAAATCAAATATGACACCATATTCCTTTTTGACTTTAAAAGTTCTTGTTCATATTTTGAGATTTGACACTTAAAAGACACGTTTTGATCATCCAAATTGCTCAAATTGAGGATCGTAAGATTGTGTACGAATCATGTATTTTATGTTGAAAAGCAATTTGTTGATCGTGAATATCTTTTTGACACCAATTAAGACTATTTAATTGCATTTGAAAGTTCGCTTGACAATCGCTTGTTTTCAACTTTGGGACCTCGACCAAGCATTACTATCGTTCTCAACATGTATCACAGATTCAATAAAGATCACAGAGGTATGATCGAATGCATATGACAAAGAATTCTTTAGCACAACATTATGGACATCAGCACAGAAGACATCTTCCAAGAGTCGATCAACATCTTTTCTCAACAGTTTCTTTTTACGCTTATTGTTAGAAATAGATGTTTCGTTCTAAAACGACCTTCATCACTCCAAGTTCCTTATGAAAATCCTTTTCCCAAGCTAATGCACAATTTTTCAAATTTTTAACATTAGGTAAAAGATTTTTCTGAAAAATGTCTCTTTGTTCTCGCGCCAGAGGCGCTTGAAAATGATCAATTTTGATTTCGTAACTATATTCTATCTCATGTTGTAAAATTTTGAGGTCAGCCATGAAGATGTCAAAATATCTATGAATTTTTCGATTTTGTGTTTTGAATTTACTTAATCAAGGAAAGGTAAAGGACCATAAATTTGTGCATAATCCGTTGGGGATTAACATTAGAAGACCTCGTGTGTTTTGATGATAACTTTGGTGTGTTAGAAGAATCCGCTGGTGTGACGAAGTGACCGCTTTGAATAGTTAAAAGGTTTGTTGTAAACAACTTTTTCTAATTTTGATCGACTCTCGCCTCGTGATCTACCTCTCGACGATGATATTCAACAACATTCATAAATGAATTATCAACTTTATATTCTCAGACCGAAACTTCAGATTTGGTTTGAATGCTTTTGTTGAAAGCTTAGGTTTGTAATCGCAAGATTCGTCCATATCCATTTGATTGGGTTTTAAAGTAAACTTTTCAATGGTCAGGACCGACTCGCCATGTTTGAAAACAATGCTTTTAAACTCTTTAAGTTTGTTTTGCAAGCCAATGATTTCATCAAGATGATCATCTATTCGCTTGAATGCTTTTTGTATGCAGAGAATTGTTTTTGACAAGTTAACAACTCAATTTTAGCTTTTTGATTTTCCAAGGTGAGAGCGCTAATTTGCTTTTTATGTTCATGTTTCAGCTATTCTATTTCGCATAACAAAGCATTCTTCTGCTTAGATCACGCGACTGCCTTTCTAAATATTTTCATTTTGATAAGATTTGGCAAAGGTCGCTTCAAAACCGCTTTCACGCTTTGAGTTTTGAAAAGTTGAGTTGCTTTTGTAAACATTCAAAATCCTTGGTTAAAGTGCATTTTTGCATTTCAAGTCCTGATTAATGGCACGACATTCTTCCACTATGGTTTGTTGGTCTTGTAATAAACGAGCAAAATCGGATGAGGAAAAGTTCGGCGTGATTCAACGTGAGTCTCAACATGATCATTATGCAGATCTTCAAGTATAACCACGGAGTCAATTTGATTATCAAGAAACCGTTGGTCATCTTGATCGCCAAATATAACTACGGGTCTAGTTGAAAATCGCTCTGATGAGATGCGATGACTCATTTTGAATATCTCGGAGCCTTGCGGATGCGATGTTGGCGGAGATATGAGATCGTGAGATAAATATGGTTTGTTCGGTACTGAGACAAGCCGTAATGTCATACACACGGGCCTGTGGTCACTCATGTGTAACTCCCGTGATATTAGCCATTACAACATAATAGCAGATTGGCCCCGCAAGTCCTCCATATCATCATCTCGAGTCAAGATTTGCCATAAAGCTCGTTTTGTCCTGTGAGAGTTCCACCAGCCTTCATCCTTAAGAGCCAAAAGAAGAGCCTCTGTGGAAATAAGCACCTCTTAGTCCTGGCTTTGGGCATGCATTAGCCAGTTCCCTTCTATTGCATTGTAGCATCAAGACCATTCAACCCATGCCGGCATTTTCCTGCTCCACCACTTGAGCTCGTTGTTATTCCTACCCACAGCATTAAACCCTTGACCACCGCCCATCTGACGACCATAACCACGATTCTCAACTTCAACTCGCCCATTGTTTACAAATAAATTTTGATTCCTTGTATTAGATGAGGAACTAATACGGTTGTTGGATTTGTTGGTATAACGGCTAAAGGCATTAGCAATCATAGCAAATCCTTGTTGCAATGCTTCCAACGGATCGGATTCCTCATTATGAAGTGCTTGATCATTGTTGTTGTAAGGAACCAACTTATTTTGTTGAGGTTGATGTGATTGATCGCTTGCGGGTTGAAGCAGCTTGGTTGAGTTGTCGGTTGAGGAGAATAATTTGTTGAGCATATAAGGTGTTGTTGATTTTCCTGATGCTGGGTGGAGCAATTTGAGCACGGAGAATCCTTTCCTGATCAACTTCCTTTTCATGAGGTTTCAAGTAATCGTATAAACAACCGTAGGTAGACTGATGCGTTTTTTGCTCGACGGAGAAAAATGACATACTTCTCCATTCGTGACCAAGACTACTTAGAACTTAGTATTCACCGCAATTCTTGGTATGGATGTTGTGTTTATCCAAATCATTGATGATTTCGAAATCGGTGATGATAGGACTCGAGTGTCTCCGTGTTCAATCATGAAGTGTTCATAAGCCAAGTAAATTTTGGATTCCAAATCTTCCCATTGAGTACATCCTTCCATAAGAAACTAATATGATCCCACATTTTCTTTGCAGTCCTTTGAGCATCAACACTACGAAGAATTAGGTTTGGTAATCCTAGGAGGATATATTCCATTGCAAGCTCATCTCCTTCATAGTGTAGAAGTTCTTGAGGATTCAAGTCAAACAAAGAGTAAATGTTCGCTTGTTCATCTCTTGGTGGAATGGCATTTGATCTCCGGTACAATGACAAAGAGCATCTCAAAAGGACCTTCCAAGATAACCTTCTTTAAGAACTTTCCATGTGGCTTCTTTAGATCACAAAATCTAAAGAACCTTATCACCCATTGATCGTAGTTATCTGGAGTGAGCATTGAGGTCTATATCATGATCCAACCTCATGAATTGATGTTGGTGCTTAAAGTTTCAAACATCTTTGCAAACCAAGTGGGTTACCTCATAGTGATCCTTGATGGATGTTGATTAAAGTCATTTGTGTATGGTTGAGCTTGAAGACTTTGTGGTGGTTGAACCATTTAAGGTTGTGGATTGGCAGTAGAAGTTGTGGAGTATGTTGTTGGTTAAATTGTTGTTGATAAATTGCTTGTTGTTGATTCCATTGTTGATGTTGTGGAGTTAGTTGTTGTTGACGCTGAGGATGAGGATAAGTGTAAGGGAAATAGTTAGAGTATGGTGGTTGTAACATGTTGATAAACTTGTGTTGGTAAAAATGGATCTTTGTAGTCGAATGAACCTTTGATGAAGAAGTATCCTTAGGCGTGAGAAAAGACAAGAAACCATGTTAAAACACCACATGCAGTAACAATAATGAGTTACGCCAGGATTTAGCTTACGCTGTAAGTAGGAAAAAGCACTAAAGTTAGCGTAGACAAAAGTTAGCGAGAAAGTTAGGCTTAGGATTTTCTTATGTGTAAGACAAGGCTTAGGCGTAAGAAAGATCTTAGGCGTAGGATTTCTACGCCAGTAGCTTATGCTTAGGCTAATTTTAGGTTTTTGCCCAAATGATCTTTTACACTATCACAAGGCAAGAGATATCCAAAGCTCCACGATTTTCGCACTTATCCAAGTAAGAAAACACGAAATAAACCACAAAAATGAAGATCAAACCAAGGAGGCACTTACCGTAGGATTAGGGTTTTACTACGCCGTAAGCTTACTCGTAATTTTGATTTCGCCAAAGTGTTTCTAAACCAGTTTTTGTGTGATAAAATAGCTTCAATAATACCAAAATACACAAAAGTGTGAAACTTGATGAACCAAAGCCTTTAAACAGCTTATGAGTAGATGAAACCCTCGCTCAAAAACTAGATTGAAAACAACGCTCCACGATAAATTTCCAAACTTTTTGCCAAAAACTAGTATTTTAACACCTTAAAACGTTGAAAGTACAAGAATCTTGATTAAAAATGTAAAACAGTGTTTTAAGCCGTGAACAAAGAAGAGGTTATGTTTACGCTGCATCGACCCAAAACCAAAATCTTCAAAACAAAAGTGTACACCCAACTATTTGGCGATTGATACCACTGTTAGGTCACAAGGTTTACCACAAAAGCTTATAAGAAAGATAGAGAGGCGATTGAACAAGTATCCAAACACACACATACCCATATAGAGTATACGCATGTTAGAGAGGAGTGAAAAGAAAACTTGAACAACCAACCTTCAAATGAAGGTTTACATAAGGTATTTATAGGAGAAGCTAGGCAACACCTAGTTCCTTCCTTTCTCCTTATTGGCTAGGCCTAGGCTTATGGGCCTTCTACATAAGCCTAAGGCTAATAACAAACATAAAGGCCATAATAAGCTAACTATTACATATGAGTAACTAACACTTGAATAAGGTTTAGGAGTGATTCCAACAGGAAGTTTATGGTTAAAAAAGTGGGTGATGGTGCAAGTACTTCTATGATTTATGATAATTGGTGCCCATCAGGTATTTTACAATCCTTTATTTCTAATAGGGATTTGTATAATGCTAGATTGGATGCTAATATTATTGTTAAAGACATTATAGTTGATGGTGTGTATGCCAAATGAGTGGATTCATAAAGCTCCTATGTTGTCACAAATTCAGTATGTGGCTCTTGATGAAAGTAAAAAATATCAGTTAGTTTGGAGAAATGGTAATGGAAAAGAAGGTAAATTTAGTGTGAGGCAGGCATATATTGATTTAAGTGAGCCAAATGAAGATGTTTGCTGGAATAAGCTCAGGTGGTTTCTCAAAATATCTCAAAGCATGCTTTTGTTCTTTGGTTAGCTATTAAAAATAAGCTGACTACTCAAGACAAGGTTAGGAAATGGGGTCTTATGATATGATGATGTGTTCTTTATGCTGCTCTGATATTGATTCTCATCACCACTTTTTCTTTGAATGCAAATATGCTATGAAGTTTTGGTTGAAAGTAAAACAAAAGTTGAGCTTGCAGTGTAATCAAATGGAATAGAATGATCTGGTGGTTTGGATGAATGAAATGTACATGGGAAATTCTATAGGAAGGTTGTTAGAAGGCTTGGTATTGCAGCTAGTATGTATCTGATACGGCAAGAGAGAAATTGGAGATTGTTTAGAGGCCAACAAAGAAGCCCTGATGAGCTTTTTAAATAGTTCATGGATACAATCAGAATGAGATTGTTAAGTCTAAAATTTAAACATTCAAAGGTCATATTAAAACTAAAAAGAGTGGAATATCGTATTGATATTGTTGGTAATGCAAGGTTATTAACGTTTGATCAAGGATTTGGGGTAAAGAGTATAGTACATATGGCTAATATTTTGGTGGTTTTCTATCATTGGGGCCTTTTGCCTGTTTTGTGGATCCAGCTTAGTAACTAAATGGGTAGATTGAATTTCAATGGTTAGTAAATACTACCATAAGGTAGTTTCAGACAAGGGGTTTGTGAATTTGAGTTAGCCTGAATTACAAGTATAGCTAATGGATATATTCATTATGTGGTATATTTTCCAAGTTGCTATATAGCTTGGATTGGATGTCGAGGTTATTGGAATCACTGCTTTTATTGTTTTATCCTTCCATTCAATTTTATCCATTTTAAAATTGAATGTGATTATGTTCACTTAAGTTTGATGGCTCAAGACTTGGGATACATATTTGGTCATTTCTATTCTATCCTTACAGCTCTTTATGCCTTTGTTAGGTAGCATAGGGTGTATGGGACTGCACAGCTTTATGATCATTTTGTGTAAACCATAAATGTGAGTTTCCAAGTCGAGAAGGGTATAGTGACTGGTGTGACAAATGTATGGTACTAGGAATTGTGAGGAGGAAAGATGAACCCATGGTCCTAAAGGTGACATTGTCAAAGGAGGAATGGTTGGTACTCACCGCAGGTGTGTGTTCTCATGTGTGTGAAGCCATTGTAGTAAATGGAAATGTAGCATCTCATATAGCCCTTGCAAAGGGAGAGGTTATGGTTCCTAGTGAAGCTACCAATCTATATATTATCAAATCATTGTGGTGGAAGGTTGAATGGTCTTGATAAGTAGATAAGGTGGAAATGTAGCTAGATGGTTATTGGTGCTATAGGTGATCTTGGTTGATGCAGTCTTTATCAATGAAGTAAGTTGACTGCAGGAGTTTGAATGGATCTGATGCAGCAAGGTTGCATAGTTTCTGCTTTTGTTTGCTGTTGTTTCAATGATTTCCAGTATTTGTTGGTTATGTTTTGTGTTAAAGAGGTATAAGGCATGTCTATTACCTTTTATAGTTGTATGAGAATCATTTGTGTTTAATAAGATATTATCACCTTTTGCACCAAAAAAATGTAATTAACTCAATAACAAAAAATAACTATAAACTCTTAATTTCCAAAACTGATAATTATATTTACAGGAAAAAACTAGTTTAAAATCAATTTTTTGTTTAATAACTGAGATAAAATAACTATTAATGCTTTTAATAGCCCAAACTAGCTATTAAAACTTACATAGTTCGAACTACTTGGCAAAACAGTGGAACACACAAATAACTTGGTTAATCACATTGTGTATGTCCCTACCTCTTATGGCACATTGCCCCCTTTATTTATAAGAAGCCTCTTCATGTAAACTTTGATGGATTAGGCAATGTGGGACAACTGGACTAGATAACTAATGATAAATCAGAAGGTGTTCATGTTCAACCACTTAGCACGAGATTAAAGACATGTAACAGGGATGTTTAACCTTCATTTTTTTAACATGGTGTTTACTTTCCTATTCCTGTGAAGCCTAACAGCTTGACCGCAAATTTCATTTTTTCTTTCTAAACGTTCTTTATTCATTATTATATCATGCAAGGACTTGCTTTTATTTCGTGTTCTGGTCATTTTTCTGTGTGCCAATCATTTATTAAACTAGACATATAATCCGTTATATGAGTCTACATTCTAATCATTTTTTCTTGTGCAAAAGACGAACTGCATTTACTCATTGTAATCTCGATAGTATTTGGGTTAAAATGTTAAATCACTTGGATAAGGCATTGGTCTTCTATTTAAATGTGTTATATATATGTGAGTGATTGCTTGTATTGGTACAACTTGTTGGAAGATGTAACGATAGTTCATCTGTTTATATTGAAATGTCAAAGATGTGAATACATAGAGACACATAGAGTGTGCCTGTGTGGTAATATATTGGTTTTCGAAGCTTTTCTTTTTGTTTTTACTTTTTTTAAGCGAAAAACTATATATTCCAAACTGAGAAGACCAAAAGACGAATTGCAGTTACTCAATGTGATCTCGATAGCATTTGGGTTAAATCACTTGGATTAAGGCATCGGTCTACCATTTAAGGTGTTAAATATATGTGAATGATTGCTTGTTTTGGGGCAACTTGTTGGACAACGTAACGATAGTTCATCTGTTTATATTGAAATGTCAAAGATGTCAATACATAGAGACACATAGAGTGTGTGTGTGGGGTAATATATAGGTTTTCGAAGCTGTTTTCAAAACTATTGTAAGACAATATATGGTAACTTAAGAATTTGATTTCAATTTGGAACAAGTTAATATAAGGCCATAGTAGTCACTTAGAGCACTAGCATTCATAACACGAGTTATTCTTTAACATATGCCACCTCAGCGCCACATCAGCTTTAACATTTCACTGTAACTCACCCAAAAAACAACCACAGTCATAACATCCTAAGTTAAACTTTAACATTTGATATTTTCAAATTCAACCCCTAAACTAAAACAAACACTTCATTTATTAAAAACATAACCTTAACTTAAACATGTTACAATACCAAATATAAAATAACTAAAAAAAATTACAATGAAAAAATAACAAAACATAGCAAATACTATCCATCATCGCCGCTTCTTGTTGTTATTGTTGTCATTCAAGATTCTTCTATCAAACATGCCTATAAGGTCCCGTTGAGTTGGGTATGCGCTTGTTTGGTCGTGGTATTTCTTTTGCCTACGCATCGGTGAGTATCACATCTTTCACCCATCTTCAAGCCTCAAACGCGGTCGACAAATCCACCAACACTTCGTTATAGTCACGTAATGCAAATTTTTGATCTTTTATAATAATGTTATGCAAAATTATGCAAGAATACATGATTCTGCGTATAGTGACAATTTCCATTTGACGTGCCAATTGTTGTAGTACACCCCAACGTCCCTGAAGCACTCAAAAAGCACGCCTAATATCCTTTCGCACCTTCTTTGTTTCCTTTAAAGTAATGTATGTTTTTCGTCAATTGTTGCCGAAGGATTTGATAAAAAGTTGGCCATCAGGATAAATTCTCACCAAGTAATACCTTTGTTCATACCTAGTTCCATCGATTGACATATAAGTGGCTCTTGAGGCATTGTCTAAAGAATGTCGTCGTAATAACAAAGACCATCTAAAACACATATCAAGTATTCTACTTACAAAAAAATGCATGCAAAACCATAAATCTTGAGAAGCAATACCTTCAAGCATAATTGTTGGGTATTTTTATCACCCCTACAAATTTCCCTGCTAAGCCACTGACAATTTTTCCATTCCCATTGCATACAAATAAGCTACCAAGCATTCTAAAACCATGACACTCTTCATGTTGTTGATAAATTTTTTGAGTGTCGGCCCATGTTGGTTTTCTTAAATATCCGCATAAACAAATCAATAATGCATTTGTTAAAATTATCACACAAGCTGAAGCACGCCACCCATTTGCAAGTATTCATCAAATGAATCGGGTGTGGTGCCAGTTTTCAATTGGTGTATGCGACGCATAACTTCATTAGAACACTTAAACTCATTTGACCCGTAGCATCGGGTGTTTGCCTAAAGTAATTAAAATGATCCGAATATTTCTAAGTATAAGATTCAATACCTTCACTATTTGCGTGAATAGTTTCGCTCATAACGAAATCTTCTACTAAAATTCGGTTTGAATACTTACAACCTTCAACGAAATAGTCGCTATGCATCGCTCTTCGCATCCCACGCTCACAATATATATGGGTACGGCACGTAATACGCAGGTTGAGATGCTTCTTCTTGTTCCAACCGCTGTCATACTCGACGCGCCGCCATAAATTGAAGTCACTTCGCCATCAACGCCTCGACCATTGCTGAGGAAATTCATCAAATTGATTCGGATCCATTGTGAACGAACTTTAATTTGAATTATGGAAGTTTGTGAATTTGAATTATGAAAGTGTGAAAAAATTGGTGTTTTAGTTGGGTATTTATAGTGGTAAAAAAATGTTTTTGAATTTTTTTTATAATAAAACTAGCCGCTGAAACCCGTGAAATGGATTTTTAAACCCCAACGCTAGTAGCCATCAGTAAAATGATTTTTTTAGCCATCAACGCCTGTTAGCCGGTTAACATGAGACCTTTAACGCGAGATTAACGCCGGTTGAAAATGAGTAACGCCGGATAACGCGGCTTAACGCCAGAATAATGTCGTTTGGGCATTGATGGATGCGAGTGCTCTTATGGTTTTTTCTACAAGTCGTAATAAGTTTAATAGCTATAATAATTTAAGTCTAAACTAGTACATGAAGCCTATTACATCTTCGATGTATTTGATGGAAGAGGCAATGTGGGCCTAGTTTTATTTTAATTTTATTTTTATTTCTATTTTTTTGTGATGAAACCACATCAATAACATAATAAACGAATTGCCCAACTTGGGACTTCAAGAAACCCTAAGTCGATTTTCTCATGACCAAAAGGAAAACCGAAACCCTTACTTCTGCAAACAACGATCTCCTCTGCTCTTTTCTCTTAATCCTTTACTCTAATCTGTTATTCTTATGCAATTACTTATGTGATTTGCTTAATTATTTTGATTTCGTGATCGCTAGAGTTAGGGTTCTTCGCTTGTTAGGGTTTCGCTTTTTTGTTTTCTTTCTCGGTCTTTATTCGTTCACCTGATAGTATATACATGAATTGATTGTGTGTATCATCTTAACATGGAGCCCTGGTTAGTCTTTAGGATTAAACCCTAACATCCCGTTAGGTTTTCTCCTTTTTTGGTCGCTTTATGGTACGCTGGGTTTGTCATATTTACGGGTTTGTGTGATTGTGTGTGGGCTTTCGGTCATGGAGAAAGGGTTTTCAACAAGGAATGTCCGCTCGAAGAAAGTTATCCACCCACCAACTCGCCGATCAAGTCGGGTCTCTAAGGAATCTATGCCTTACTTGTTTGGTTGACAATTATTCAAGTGGAGCAGATTGCGCAGCCTACGGGTACTATTGGTGGTATGGATTCTCATTGTTTTGCTGGTCCGACAAAGGTACACCTCGTGATATTGCAAGATGGCTTCATCTTCTGATTAACAACTCGAGTGGTATTAATGGTACTAAAGTTTATTCCAAAATACTTGCCGAAGTTTTGATGTGGCTATGCAATCCCAAATGTATGGTACTAATCATAGTGTTACTCGATCTTAATGCTTCATGGATGGTAAGAATGCTTCTACTCGGTCTTAATGTGAGTGAGATATACAAAATGAAGTGAGGTCGCTTTGCAATGTGTTAAACTCCTAACGGTCTCTAGGAAAGTTAACTCGCTCAGTGAATGAGAATCAATTGATAATCATGATACGCCCTAAGGTCGCTATGGAGGGTGTGTTTAACCGCTATGATAATACTCTTTGTTGGCTTTTTTCGCAAGAATATTGCATTTCACTTGGTCAAGAATTATGTCACCAATACATGGGGTAAGTTTGGTTTAAAGAAACTTATGAAGAATGATGATGGTGTATTTCTGTTTAAATTTGATTCTAAAGAGGGTGTTGAGAATGTTCTTCAACGAGGACCTGGATAATTCGAATTCTCCTATCATTCTCACTAAATGGACCCCTCGACGCTATTGTCCAAAAGTGAGGTTACCAAAGTGCCTGTGTGGATTAAATTGCATAATGTGCCGTTACTTGCATATTCGAAGACGGTTGAGCCTTATTGCTACTCAAGTGGGTAAGCCGATCATGTTAGATGCATCACTAGCTCCATGCGCTGACCTACAATGACAGTTTGCTCGTGTCTTGTTGAGTTATCATCTGGAGTCGATCTTAAACATGTGGTAAACTATGGCTATCCCCAAGAAGGATGATAGTGGTTTTAATGACGGCTAGTATCAAGGTTGAATATGAATGAAAACCTCCACATTGCATGGAATGTAAAGTGTTTGGGCATGATAATGCGGTTGTCCTAAGTTCCTAAAGAGCATCATGCTGATGCTCACACTCCTCAATTGGATGAATGATGATGGTTTTAAGGTGGTGCGAATCGAAAAGCCAAACCCCAAGGTCCGAGTTGTCTAGTGGTATTACATATAAGGGTCCTAAATTTGCTCCTAGGAAGCAGTTTTATATCCCAAAGAAGAAAACGCCGGGACGTTATACCGCTAATGCCATGTACCCTGCTACTACTAACTCTTTGGACACTTGAGGTGCATGAGGACACGGCATTCAAAGTCCCGTGGTTGATTCTAATAATCGAGGAGGCGATGATTGGGGATTCTACGGCTGCTCTAAGGAAGCTGCATGTGATAAGGGTCGCATAAATGGAGGTTAACGCAGGATGTGTTAAATAAGACTGGCTCTACATCACATGTCCACAGGAGTGATTCAATGGGAACAATGGATGTTGGTTCTAATTCCCATTGTTGAGAAAATTGGCAAGATTGAAAACTACTTGTCTTGAAAGTTACCTTTGTGGATGATGATGGTCAACCTATTCTCTACTCTTCTACTAAGAGAGCCAACCCTTTTCTAAAGCCGAGAGGTTGTGGTGTCCGATTCAAGATGAGGTTGTTGCAACCTATTGATGAGTCATAATATTTTTGGTGGTGACAATTTGTGCTGAAGATGAGTAATGATGACTATGATCAACGACTATGCTTACGTTCGTGATCTTCCGGGAATTTGAAACCTTTAATGCCATGTATGGCACAAAGTTTCAAGGTCCTAGGAAGTAATTTTATTTTGTTATGTCATATGTTAGCATTTGAGTAGTGGTTTGTTTTCTTGTTTAGAGAATTGGAAGTATCTTGTTATGTGCTATTTACGTAGAATCTTAGAGATATGGACTTCACTCATATCCACAATACTTCATACAATATATTTGCCAGGTGCGCGGATTACTCCCTTACCCAAAAACCACATCAATAACATAACTCCATCTCAATCATAATCTATTCCATTCATATTCTATCATGTTTTGTACATGTATACTTATAAAATATTCATAGCGGAGCCTATGCTTTTATCACCTCTTATGGAAAGCTTTAATGTTATTATTGCCCCAAATTATAAGTCCAGTTTGACTTTTTGACTCAAACTTTGACCTTAAGTATTTTTGTTTGTAGTATATAATACTTGATGCAAAATATATAAATGGATTGTGTTTTAAATGTATTTTAATTTGGTATAATTTTCATCAAGTGTTATATAATACAAACGAGAATATTTAAGGTCAAAGTTCGAGTCAAAAAGTCAAATATGACTTAAAATTTGGGACGGAGGGAGTATCAATTATCATGTGTCGAAAAAATGGGAGTGGAACTACAAAGAAGTATTAAAGATGGAGCTTGTACACAAATAAAACTATAGGTATGATACAAATATAATATGGTTAATCAAAGGGTAAAAGATATATACATTTACTTACCCAACTGCACCATCCGTATGACAGAATTGGCCGGTGCACCAGCAGTGGCCCGTAAGTCAAGTCTTTTTACTAATAAAAGCTCAACTTTCACTTTCATACAACGATTAGTTGCTAATGGACAAGGCAGCAGCAACCTGCAACACTTAACTCGGGTGTATTTCCCCGGTCCCAGTCTGGTCCATAAAGCTGCGTAAGTTTGTGGACACAGATGAGGTTGCGTGGGGCCCACATGACTCGCCTGGTCACTGAAATTTGTGACTACAGGTAGGTTGGTTACGGATGGTGGTGAGATTGGCTTGCATGTAAAATTGGTGCTATTAGAATTTGCACAGATATTGTAACTGTATTTATTTATTTATTTATTTATTATTATTATTATTTATTTATTATTATTTTTTTTTGTATATAACAGAATATGCGAGGTTACGCTAAAAAAGATATACATATTCTTCTAATGTAACTCGTTAAGCCAAATTATAGCCGGTATAAAAGGTGACTTCTAATAAAGCGAATAACCAAACATATCCACCAAATAAAAGGCGTAAATAACAAATTAGCATGCTCATGTAAAATATAATTACTAAGATAGGACATTGTCGTTGAACATAATTACCAAGGTTAACAGAAAAAACAAACTTACACAAAGAAAATCAAATCTTACGTTTTCAAATGATAAAAAGTTTAAGATATTGTATATTTGTATGAGTTAATGGATGCTACAATGATAAGTAGATTCTTTCTATGAACATGAACCTAATATCAACATAGTATCCCATCAACATAATACCAATCTAGACATGTATTAGCTGTACACGATGTAGTATATAAGAAGCAACATATCTTCTTTTTGGTCGATGTGGGACTGAAAAGCTTACAACAAGTTCTCAAAAAATTGACCAACCGTTAGGGAGGTCTACGGCGATTTCTATTTAACGAGGACTAAACATGAAATTCAGCTAAACCACATGGACGATGTAATTTACTAATTGTATAAATTGTGTAAAGACAATCATAAAAAGGCAAAAAGGTAACCTCACTGCACGGCTTTAAAAAGTGAGCTATTGTAGGATCTTATTTCACTTGATGTGAAATAGGACTTATTTTTTACTTTGTTTCTCTTGTTAACTATTGTTCTGAACAAAAGCAAATTTTATAGAGTAATAAGCTAAGGAACTTTTCTCATACCACACAACAAAACCACAAATGTTCGTGTCTGATACGTTTGTGAATCATTTACAATAGTTCTAATGTATATGATCAGTCAAACAAGTTACTCATGCACCTCGTATTTTTAACTGAATAATTAGATCAATTAAGCAAATAATAATTATAAACTCATCATTAACAAGCAAATAATTCAATTCAATTATCCGCCTGTCAATAATTGTAGTAAGGCATAGGGGGAAAAAAACCTGTAATCTATAGTTGTGTACCAGCTGGTCTTCACATTTTTTGATCAAGAAGAAATGGCATATCTAATATCAAAGCAGTGCGGCTTGCCTGCAAGTAAAGAAACCTTGTACACAACACGCCTAACCAACTTCCACCCGCCCCACACACTCTCGATTTCTTGAACCATATATTCATATAGCAAATCAACACCTAATCAATCACAACAGCAGACCAAGACCCCAGCATACCCCAAACACCTTCAAACGCAAGTTCCTAATCTATATCGAGTTTTGAAGGACTCACTTCAGACCACAACCCGGCACTTTCAAGTGGAAATGGCAATGTTTGGTAACCTCAAATAGCGTAGTGTCATGAAACCTCTTAATCGCCACATCAATTTCGAGTGTTATGTCAAAGTCATTGTATCCTTAAACGGAAAAAAACATTGTTTGGTTGTAAAACACGGTCGATCACTGAGTAGAAACTTGGTAAATCAATCTAAAGTACCGCCTTGTATCAATCACATGATCCATAACTACTTTCACCACCCATCAATCAATGAGGTCATCATTCTAATAGAGACAGTGGTGTATGAAGGCACTGAACACGCGGATGAGGCTTAGCAAGTTTTAGTTGAGGTTTGCTTATGTTTGTGTTGGAATTATATAACATGACATTCAATAATAAAACACAAAACATCAAAGCAAGTGCGGAAGCGTATAGGAAAGATTAATGAATAATTAATTAACATAAACAAGAATATACGCATCTTCTTGATTCTAGCCGAACAAGAATCAATTCCACAAAAACTAGCAATTGAGATGAACCCTAATTAGGGTTTGAGTGCTAGTCGACTTAATAAAGTCGAATAGTGTAAATCACCAAAATCCAAAGTAGGATTTCTCAACGATCATGTACGCGCGTATTGTTAGCGATTTAATTAAAATGCTAGTTCAAGTCACGAGTAAAGCACAACAAACAAGGCTTGGCTTCGTATAAAACAAAAACGAGTCTAACCCCTTTTAATTTACTACTGTCGATCCATTATTGCAATGGTAAAGAAACAATAAAAATCATGCACATGACATGAATAATGCATGCATGTATGATATACAGATTCTCAATGTAATTTTACGATACAATATCTAAATATCAATGGTTGGTGTCGACGTATATCTTATTTATTTATTTTTTATCCCCTTGAATGAGACCAAAAAGGTATGTTTATATAGCATTAAACCCTTTCCAAAGAAGTCATTGCAAGCACCTACTTAAGTTTCAAACTCGACACTCAACCCTCTCGCTTTTCTTAGTTCGACCATATATAAATATTTTGTGACTTAATATAATTAAATCTCATACATAACGCTGTAATCCCATAGGTCTCGAAGTTCGATCCTAACTCACATCTACTAATTTATATCCATAAAACTAACAACTCCCACTTGGATATATCTTAATAGAGTGATCACATCGGTTAGCGTCTAGCAACACTTCATGCCTCTAGCACCACTCGAGTAAGGTCTCCTGAAAAACCTTTTAATGATTTCTCATTATTATTATCCTTTTGTTTCTAATACCATGTTAAATAAAGATATGGAATTAAGTCATTTATTATTCAACCATTCTGCTTTCGTTATTAGTGATTGAGCAAGATTACCAAATCTTCTCAACATATTCGGGGAGATCTTTGGGCGGGCCATGAAACATCTTGTCAACCCTACGAGGGGCCAAGAAGATAAACTCCAAATAAATTTGAAGGTACAAATTATATCTTGACTACGAGAATAACCCACGAACTTTGCAACACTTCAGGAAACGACCCTTATGACTACCGCCACGATAGCGTTAAGTTGTTCCAAGTGCACTACATTCATGACACTTATCCGTATCTCAAGTCTCGAGGATAACTATTCATGATTTACTTAATAACAATATCCATAAAGTAAAATCATGTAGTTGGGATAAGTCCTATATTCAATTCATTGAATATCATCCGAAATTGGTATGCATTCTCATCAATATACTTTCAAGTATATTCTACCATATCTCTCAGATTTGTCTTAATTTAACGATACTCCCATATCATTAATCGACAACGGACGATTTAGAATAAATAAATTTATTCACGGATTAAACATGCAAATATAGGATACAATATATTATAAAATCAAACATACCAAGTATTTGATTTATTATAACAATTTTTTAACATCCCTTATCCAAATACCAAATAGATCAATGCATGAAAATTCCAGTTGATGAATTATGCCTCAAGTAATGACAATCATACTTGTTGACAAGGCATAAATCAACCAACTTGATCTATCATAATTTTGAGAATACTTGTTTCAAGAATTCAATTAATGAAGTCCTTGTATGTGTGCATTCACCAATCCACATAATAATTCATAAACTGTGTGACATCCTCTATCACCAATTTATGACAATTTAAACTTTCAAACATTTTAAAGTTTAACGTATTCTTATTCTTTTAATGTATAATGCAACTGTGCTCTTAGTAGCACAACTAGTCAACATCGCCATTAACAAGGATGAAATCCTACCATGACTAGGATTGAGTTTCATCTCAATTAAACCGGCATCATTGTATACAACCAACAATATGCTCATTAAAACTCCGTAAACTTTAATATCTATTGTGTAATGTTCGATGCTTTCCAAACTTTCAAGTTTAAAGCTGATGACAATTTGCACAACAATTGACATATTGTTCATCCATAGAATCTAGGAGCAATTCCAGGCTGAGGATGTAATTCTTTTAGAATATTCATTACACAAGTTATCTAATAACTTTTAGTTAGATATTAATGTTGTCAAATCATCTATCATTCAAGAATGATACAACAATTTTAATACACAACATGATGTACATGATGAATCTACAGGTCAAACTTATATTTCATTTATGTTCTATCTTGTCAAAAGATATGTATCCATTTCTCAAATGATATATCATCTTTAATCATAATCATTTATTTTACTGCACATGTTTATTAACAATAAACATATATTCCAAGGTTATATGTTTTAATTCTTAAATCTTACAAGTGAAGTTTTATTCCAAACTAAGACTTAACATTTAGCTTACAAGAAATGTTACTTCATATATGTTATATAACATATAAGATTTAAAACCTTAACATAATACTCCCACTAGCTTTCAGGAATACTTAAAATTTATCTTATTTTAATTATAAATCAAAACTAGGATTTAATAATTAAACATAAGAATAATTTCATAGATGCATGCATTTATCCATTCATGAATTATTGCACTTCGTACACTTCCAAAGATTATATGAATTCAAAAAACCTTTCGATTACTTACCGTCCTCGCTCAAGTAATTTCTCAAGAAAGATTTTTGATATTCCATTGTCATATTTCATATTAATGTAAACAAGTATGACAATTTATCATCTTTATATATTTAATGTGTATAGAAAGGAATATTTAATCACAATTAATTGCTTAAGTATGATTAATAATCTTGTCATAAAACATACATTAAATATGTGTACAATTTTGTCCATATGATTTCTACATAGAAATTCAAACCACTAGGGTTTTTCATCTCTTTGAAGAAACTCATTTCCATTATCTAGTCTAACTATTAAGATAAACCAAATTTCCAAAATTGATTATCTTTATGGACAACATCTTTAACATTCATAGTATGAGTAATTTTCCCAATTCAATATTTGGTAATCAATCATAATGATTATCGTGTTTTACTATAATCCTCAGAATCATATTTCTCAAAGATATAAGTCAAATATCTGAGATATCCTTGCAGATCTATGAACGAAAATTCCATCATCATGAGGTCTATCATTTCATATCTAACCTCATCATGATATTTTCTAGTGTGTTTTAGAAGATTATGTATCTTGTAATTTTTCCTTTCAAGAAAAAAAAAAACTCCCACTTGCCTTTTGTAATATATAGACTATCTATATATACTCAGCAATTATAGCAAAACTACATGGTTCTATTTTTGGGACATTACAAATACACATTGATAATTCTTGACTTAAGTTTGTTAATAACCTATTCATAAGTAGTTTAACAAATTCAGAATCTTCAATTTTAAAACTTAATGTGATTCATCACATTCCATAATGAAATGGTGTTTTAACAATCTTCTAGGTTGGAGTCATATTGAGTATATTTAATCCATACTCAATTTTCTAACCTTGTTACATTTTAAGAAAGAAGTTATGGTTATCTTGAATCAAACAAATCAAATCGAGTTTGATTCTCCTAACTGAACATGGTATTCATTAGAATTAATATTGTAAGACAATCTAACAATATATAAGATAAACATATTCCTTTTGGCTTACCTATTTACCAACTAAGTCAACTTAATGGTATAATAGACTTTCCAAGCCAATTGCATGCTTTATAACACAAGTACTTTTTAACCAAGTCACTTCATATCCATGTCTCATCAAGAAAACATAAACTGTTATAATCTCATTATACGTTATACATCATTAATCAACTCAATGACTTCTTGTATATGTTTTAATTAAAAAACATAACAAGTTAACGTCTTACTTTATTATAAGTCTTAAAAGACTTTATGTTTATGTCTTTACAATGAATCATAAACATGTTTAACTAAAGTAATTATGAGCACAACTCTTGGTTTCAATTGTAATTTCAAGTTAATTTATTTTACTTCACAATAATGTAGGACTACATTATTTATTCATTTATTTATGTCATTCCAAAAATTCATAAATATACAAATTAAAGTAGTATTAGATTACTTCATTTATTTATGTCATTCTAATAATACATAAATATTTAATTTGAAGTAGTCTTATATCTATCATCTTGACACATATTCTAAATACTTGTCTAATTTAGAAACAGCAAATACGTCCATGCAAGGTCTGACTTCACATAGAGATTTACTTTGTTGTTGCAATCTCGCCAAGTTCTCACATGACGAAATTGCAACACCAAGTGTTTCTTGAATTAGATATGTTCTGTTATATTAGAACGTTAGTCTCTTATCTTGCGCCAAGAGAATCTATTAAATCATATACTTATATGTTGTACCTTGCACACAATATAGATTTCTCCCACTTGTGCATGGAACAACATCATGTAGCAGATAAACAACACTACATATGTTTGTTTATGTGACTAATATGATTGTGTCATTGATATTAGCATAACTAGTAGATGTAGAACCACTTCATTGTCTAATAAGGAAACGTACATGACTATCCTTGAAAACATAAATGTCTAAAAGTGGAAAGTAATTATCTTAAGACATTCTAGAGAAAATATGGGTTACTACTAAGATGACAAAGCTTGTAACTCCCACTGAATTAGAGATCATTACATTAATTCCTTATTCAGTAATAAGAACAAAATACTCCCATTGGATTTGACAACATTGTAAGTATTGCATTAGCCAGTGAAAGAAAATAGTGTTCTATTTTACTTCCCTACACCTTTGAGAAAGTGCATACATAACAATTACTTATGTACTTAAAAGAATTTATTCTACTGTGTAGATGATGAACTATCCATCAATGCTATTAACTTGAAAAATTGGGCATGCAATTTCTTTCTTAATAGTTCTACTATACCAACAATTGTAAGTAGTACTTTTAAATGGTCAAAACACAACAACTACATAAAATATGCTAGTTTGTCTTTTACCAATTATGCAGTACTTAGTCTAGCTTCTAATTTAATAACTCAGAAAATATGCAATTTTCTTAACTATTAAAATTTGCTTACGAGTTATGTATTTAGAATTTAGACAATTCTAATTGTCCTATCATACCTTTCTCATTCATAAAAAGGAATAGGATTGAATCTCACTCTTCTTATGAAAAGAGGACTAGGTTTATTCATTTAGCAAAGTTGACTCTACCAAAAAACCCTTACAGGTGTAGATCAATTTACCAGTACAGGAATAACCTACGTTTATGGTTTAATGTTGCATTAATACATTTAAAGGATTAGCAAAATTCAGTTTTAGTATTTTCGATAATTAAACTTTTCAAGAAAATAAAATACCCAAGGTAATATTCATATAACCATAGAATTTTCTCGAAAACTAGGATCTAAATTATCATAGATTCATTACATCAGCTTGATCCTGCTAGTAACGAAAATACATAATAAGGTAATCTATCGAACATTAATTGGCAAACAATTTCCAACTCCTAGATCATTATGGGATTTATATTTTCCAACGCTAGTGCAAATATAAACATGTTTCATCCCATCTTATGCCATTGAGTCCAGGTCTCACTTCCTACTCAACTTAAGTGTCTAACTTAAAGAACTGCAAATATGTACATGTAAGGTCTCACTTTACATAGAGATTTACCTCTCCATCACAATCTAGCCAAGTACTCTCATGACATAAATTGCAACTTCAAGTGTTCCTTTAATTAGATGGCATATAACTTAATTTAAAAGGGTACTAGTTTTGATTTTATGTGGTCAAACCAAATATGTACAAAGATGTCATGCATTCATCTTGTAGCATAATTTTAATAAAAAACTTTTTATTACCAATTCATAAAGATCAAATTATCAAAGTTTTGATTGAGGTATTGGGTTCACCAATCAAGGAATTTAGCGTCAATTATCGCCCATTATACCGTACTTTTGCATAAGTGTAAACACTTAGTGTTTCGGGTAATTACCACCAAAGTGGCGCATGGAATTAAAACTAATTCGCCCTTAAGATGAGTTTGTACATTCTATGGCTTACTTAGTAGCTCCATTCAACTTACAGAGGTGGGGCAGAGGACCGTGTAAGCGCGAAAGCATAACCTTAGACATCCTTTCAGGTGACTATAAGCGACTTCTTAATTAACCCATTTATAGTTCATTCTAAGTGGGTGAGCCGTGCACCATTTGTACCAAAATCACCAATCAATTAAACTATTGAAAACTTAACTCTTCCAAAACAAATCAAATTTCGCCATTGTTTAGTCCATATTATTTTTCTATTCAAAATTACCCTTTGCTTAAAACTGTTTAACATAATAAACAAACAAGTAATAAATAAAAAATAAACTACTAAAAAACAATGCGCACATAATAAACAAACAAGTAATAAATAGTAAACAAGTAGCCACATGCAACTTATTCGATAAAACCCTATTAATAATCAATATCTAGGTTAAATTAATGTATATATTAATTAGGGTTTTCACTCCAACAATAGAAAGTGAGCCACATACATCGATGAATCAATTGCGTAAATCCCAAATTAATAATATACCAAATTGCACATAATTGATTCATTAATATATATAATTGGAGTTTTCCCCAATTCAAGATTTATCGAAATAAATATGTCATAAACAATTAAACAATATCAAAGCAACTTATCCATGACTAACATGCAAATATAATCATGGATACATCATAACAAATTATACAAATAGTCACAAGATCGCATATAAAATTCCATGACTCATAACAAATTATTCATGAATTAATCACGTAACTAATATATTAATTCTAGGTTTTAATAAGGTTAGTAAACAAGTTTCAAAACCCTAATAAATTTTAATGTGTCGACATAAAAAAAATGGGGTACGCCCCAATTCATAAAAAAAATCGACCCAAAAAAATAAACATAAACCCTAGAATAAACATATCAAACATCATACAATTATATGTTTTATTACGCGTTTATGTAATTAATTACTCATTAAAAACCAATGACTCGTGATGCCACTGTTGGAATTATATAACATGACATTCAATAATAAAACACAAAACATCAAAGCAAGTGCGGAAGCGTATAGGAAAGATTAATGAATAATTAATTAACATAAACAAGAATATGTGATCTTTCTTGATTCTAAATTAACAAGAATCAATTCCACAAAACTAGCAATTAAGATGAACCCTAATTAGGGTTTGAGTGCTAGTCTACTTAATAAAGTCGAATAGTGTAAATCACCAAAATCCAAAGTAGGATTTCTCAACGATCATGTACGCGCGTATTGTTAGCGATTTAATTAGAATGCTAGTTCAAGTCACGAGTAAAGCACACAACAAACAAGGCTTGGCTTCGTATAAAACAAAAACGAGTCTAACCCCTTTTAATTTACTACTGTCGATCCATTATTGCAATGGTAAAGAAACAATAAAAATCATGCACATGACATGAATAATGCATGCATGTATGATATACAGATTCTCAATGTAATTTTACGATACAATATCTAAATATCAATGGTTGGTGTCGACGTATATCTTATTTATTTATTTTTTATCCCCTTGAATGAGACCAAAAAGGTATGTTTATATAGCATTAAACCTTGTCCAGCAAGTTATTGCAAGCACCTCCTTAAGTTTCAAAACTCGACACTCAACCCCCTCGTTTTTCTTAGTTCGACCATATAAATATTTTGTGACTTAATATAATTAAATCTCATACGCAACGCGTGCAATCCTATAGGTCTCGAGTTCGATCCCAACTCACGACTACTAATTTATATCCATAAAACTAACAGTTTGTCCCTATAACTTGCTTCTAATGCTCTGCTACATGGATCACAGTCATTAAAAGAATAAAAACTTAATAGACTATCAATTCGCATAAACTATATGTTACCAAACTTTGATAACCCAACAACGTTGACCTCTCAAGCCCCGTTTTATAGACAACATGTGGTATCCTAATAAACTATCTAATTACGATTGACATACATGTGTGTGAGTGTTTTATTGATTTATGAAAAAATGGGTCCAACAAGAAGTTGTAACGCAAGTTTAGGCACGAAATAAGCATGAAAAGAATTCATATTATATTTTAATCCTTTCTGCCCTCGGCTTTAAAATGTTTGTAAAAACTTCGATGTTCCAAAAATTCATTATGTGAATAACTTTTTACTATTTAAGCATGTTCAGTTTCATGGAAAACTCAATGATATGAGATGAAAATCAATAAGTTGACTTGAAAGTCAAACATTTTGATGTTTAATGATATCATCCCAATATTAGAGATGGCTATGTTAATGAAAGCTTGTTTACGATATTAATGAAGATACTAAACCTTGATTCTTTTAGCTAATAGCATGATCACCTCGAATATCCTGCGAAATCCCGCCAATTTCATTAAGAATACAGCTTTGACTTTCTAAGAAGTCAACTCAAAGATAAAAATTAACTTAGTGAACTCCATGAACTAACTTATCTAACTTCGCCTCAGAAAGTTATTTAAAGTAATGTCGTTCAATAATAACAAACTAGTTACAATCTTATACCACTTACCTTTTAACAACTTCATATTGAAACAACTATACTACTTACGCACCAACGATCCTTCAAATCTACTTAATATGAAGCCTTTAAATATCCAAATCACTTTGATGTACCCGAGCTTAATGTCGCATAACGTATCTTGACAGCACACTAACGGTTCAAGAAATGGCAATAAGGATTCAAATCAAACAAAGCAATTTAGGCTTATTGCTTCATGCTCATCATTATAGGAAATAGTTCGATTGTCATTTTAATGCTTAAATTAAAGAATGGATGATTAATAAACCGAGAAAGTACCTAGTAAAGTAGTTCATGTATGAATGGCTACATGAAGTAGATGTTTCATCATTAAAGGTAGACCACACGATCAGAAGCCATCTAGACCCATTAATACGGAGATGATTTACCCATTAACTTCTACTCTTTTAAACATTCTAAACATCCAATTTCTTCAGGTGTTTCATCATACAAATACTATCTGAAATTTTTTTAATATTTGTTGACCGCAAACTTAGCTCCTCTAGACATTCTAATTGGTCAAGATCCTTGGGCGCATCTGGTATACCCCCCCTTCAATTGTAAGCCTTTAAAAAAAATTGTAAACCACAAATGAAATTTGAAAACCATTCGAAGTTTATGTAAGCATCTATTCGGCCTAAAGAAATAAGCCTCTCAATATTTCCAAAATTGTAACCTGGATCTTCTTTATAAAAACAGTAAACAAAAACACTGAACAATCATTATCGGACTCACACGTGTCTATGAAATTTCGACTTGTTAATGTATTTAGTTTTGGTTGTCGCAATAACTTCAATCATATAATATCTAATGACATTACCTATATATATGTTCAATAGCTTCAGTCGAAAAAAGTAAAAATGCTTTAGATATGTTGTTCAGCATGATCCAGTGAAAAAATTAGTGAAGTTGTTGAAAGTCAATGGTTTGACTCAAAAGTCAGCTTTTATTATGCTTACAGATTACATCTCAATTTAAATTTGTTAATGATAATCAAATATTCAAATCACTTATGAAAAAATAGTATATTCATTTCCAACATGATGATAAGGGACTCATCCCCACCTTTCATCTAAAAAAAATTAATGGCTGAGACTAAAAACAATTTAATATTTTCCTTATTTTTTGTAATTTAAAAATCTCTTAAACCGTTAATCATTAGGAGAAAATAATTACGTTTTTTCACGTTTTTTCGTTTTTTTTCGAAACTGAAATTTGCATGAAAAAAATCACATATGATTAATCACTAATTTAAATATCACATGTGATAATAGTGTTAAATCACATATGGTATGTAATGAGGTGTGATCTCTTGAAAAGGGAACAAAATAAAAAGTCAGAAAGCCAATAAGATAGTGCCACGTGTCCACCACCCACTCCTTCTTTTTCTCCTTTAATATTTTCGGTTAGAGGGTATATTGGTCATTTGACCCGTTTTTTTTAATTTCACCCTAAATTTCAAACGTATATAACTTTTAAATGACAAACTTTTATAAAAAAAACCGATTTCACCATAATTTTTAATAAATAACTCTCTTTAATTTGGTATGCATTTTGATATATGAATTAAACGTAAAAAAACGTGAAAAACACGGAAAAACGGATTTTTTTTTTATATATGAACAAATTTTAGTAACATGAAAAAAACGTAAAAAATGTGAAAAACACGGAAAAAAATTGTCGAAAGTATATCAAAGTGCATATCTGTAGAAAGATAATTAAATTCTCGTCGTAATGATATATATTTTTTTTCGCTTAACGATTAACGGTTTGAAAGATATTAATATTTGAAGAAAAAAAAATGATGAAAGTAGGTTTTTTAAACGAGATAATCTTTTAAATGAACCCTTTCTAGTGCAACTTTACAGAAACAAACTTCGCATATGATTTTTTTCCAAAATGAACTTGTAACATATTAAGTATTAACCATTAGATTGATATGTAGATTACTTTTTAACCATACACGTGTATGCCAACGAGCCCTGATCGAGTGTTGGGCGAGTCTTGAGCGAGGCGAGGGCTGGGCGAAGTGTTGCGCGAGCCTTGAAGCTAGGCGAGTGGTGGGCGAGGGCTAGGCGAGCGGGTTAAACGGTGGGCGAGCAAGGTTGGGCGAGCGAGTGCTAGGCGAGTGGGTTAAGGTCTGGGCGAGCAAGGCTGGTAAACACGAATGTTTAATGTTTTTTTCCTATCACCCAAGTTGTTCTGGGTAGCGAGCAAGCAAGGTGCGAGTGATATATGGTTTTGAAGATGAATGGATTTGGAAAGAATGTGGCCGAAATAGTCAAAGAGGGTGATGTGTATTATTTTTATATTTTATATATAAAGTGATAAATGAAGTGGGGCAGGCGCATGAAAAGGTGGAGCAACACATGGTTCATTTTCGTAAACCAAGAAAACTTTGTTCAGTTTCGAAAATGGAGTGCCTTTTTAGTTCAGTTTTGTAATTAACTTTTTTTTACATTGTTGGATCCATTAGATCAAATAGAAATAGAGTGAAGATGGAGGGTGGATTTGATCCCTAAAAAAATGTTTGGTATGTAAATGATCTTTTACTCAAAGTTTTATATAAAAGTATAAAACCCACCATTTGTATCAAGAAGACATTAGTGAAAGGTGTCTTGAAGATCTAGTTAAAGGCATTAGTGAAAGGTGCCTAAGATGTACATTCGATATGGTGTGTTTCGATGTACAAGATAGATTAGTATTGGGTCAAAGGATATTGTTATCCTTGTTATAAGGAGTAGATCTCCTTTGGGGTTAGTTAATTGGTGTAGTGTTGGGTAGTAGTTCCTCCATTGTAATGGAACTCAGTACTTAGCCTAGTACCGGATAAAGGGTAGGCGACGTTGTGGTAGGTGGGGTTCACCTTGGTGTGAAAGAACCCGGTGGTTAGCCTAGCACCGAAAAAGAGTAGGCAACATTGTGAAGGTTTCTCCACCATAAGGAGTCTGTTGTGTAGTGATTACGAACTCTCGAGTAGGTGACTCGGGGAGTGGAGTAAGGTAAGGAAGGTGTCCTTGTAGCCGAACCACTATAAATACTCGCGTTGTGGTTTTGTGCTTCTTACTCTTATCTTTTCATTACATATTTATACTTCTATATGTTTGTTTATCAGCATCCAACATACATCCAAATAGATTGACATAAGTCGATCTAAATAGTTTAAAATGAGTTTTAATTAGCAAAACTATTCAACCCCCCCCCCCCCCTTCTAGTTTTCCACATGTTGGAAAGCATAATCCAATTAATCTTTGTATGTTATAGTAGTAAGTTTAGTATGAAAAATCAAGCCATATGTTTTTGAGTTTGGGCTGCAAGTCGATGCATCAGCAATTCAGAAACATGGCAGTTACATATGACAGTTAAAACAGTTAGAATATGGCAGTTAATGCTAGTTAGAAAAGTTAGTTATAAGGTAGTTAAGAATGAAGGGACACAATGGTTCATTGAAACCGGTTTGTAAACAACACATCCCTTCATGGTTTCGTTTAGGAACGTATATATATGTAGGATTCTGTAAACAATAAAGTTAAATATCAGTTTATATATATCATACATATTAAAGGGTTCAACCCAATCTCTCCTTGTTTTATTTTTATTGATTCTTGTTTGATGATAGCATGATGTTGTTTGATCATATGCGATCCTTGAAGATGAAATCCATTCAGACCTTTGCAAAAGTGGTATCAGAGCCGAAGGGATCAAACAAAACCCAAGTCATGTTCAATCACCATTCAAGAGTCAAAGTGTTTTTCCTTTAAAGGAAATGAAGAGAAGATGCCGAATTGAAGAAGAAAGAAAGTGTGGAAAACTAGAAGGGGGGGTTGAATAGTTTTGCCGATTTTAAGTTAGTTTCAAAAACTTTAGATTCGATATTATGTGAAATCGTATGGATGTAGAGAAAGTATAGATCTAATGATAAAGCTAGTAAATAAAGTAAAGCAAGGGATAGAAATGACACAACCGATTTATAGTGGTTCGGCTACAAGGACACCTTCCTTGCCCTACTCCACTCCCCGAGTCACCTAATCGAGAGTTCAAGCACTATGTCAACAAACTCCTTCAACTTGGCGGAGAAGCCTTCACAACGTTGCTTACACCTTTTTCGGGTACAAAGCTAAATACCGAGTCCGTAACACGGTGGACCAAAACAACACGACTATTACACAACAAATATGTGAAATATCAAATACAAGATCTTTTTTACAGAAATCTTGTGGAGGAACAAATCAATCAAGGACCCCTTGCTTGGATGACTCGTAGAATGCTCGTGATCTCGCCTTAGAGAATGACCTATATGAGAATCACAAAAGAAAGAAAGAAGAAGAACTCTCTAGATCAAGTGATCTTTTGTCAGAAGAGAATGAGAGTATATGAGAGAATTAGTAAGAAGAGAGGTGGGATAGAATGAAGAAATGGCTCTCTATTTATAGGAAAAACTTGCCACTGTTCCCCTGATCCCACAGATCCCTCCCTTAAGGGATCCCGTGATCTGTGCTAAACCGTCAAGCTACCTCACACAAGCTAGCCACTTGTGAATGGCTAACCGTAAGAAGCTTAAAACTGCTTAAAACACAAATACAATGAAGTCCAGGAGAATAGAATGAATTCCCGGGTCGTTAAGTCCCACGGAGACTCAATGGTGTGTAAACACTAATTCAGAAGATAGAATGATCACTAAGGATAGTGATCAGTAAAGGTTTTAATGGATAATTAAACCTAAAGAAAAAGTTAATAAATTACAGCGACTTAAATGCAAATTAAAGAAAATTAAAAAGATAAAATATATTAAATAAACGCTATCACTATTTTTACAATGATGTTTTTGGATTTTATAAAATAAAATAACTTAAATAAACTATTTTAACTAAAACGAAACTTATTAAATTATCTAAAAACTTGATTTAAAATGAAAATGTACGCTATTTATAAAAATTACGAAAAGCGCAAGCAAGAACGTAAAATTTATGAAATAAAAATCCTACAAGTGTAAAAACAATTTTCTTACTTAATATATGACAAAAGAAAATTTTAGAAAAAAGATTTATATTTTTTTTTACTTTTATATTTTTTATTACGAATTAAAAACCAAATAACACTAATTAAATTATTAAAAATACTAAAACAATCTAAAAAAAAAAAAAATCATGAAAACTACTTTTTGATAAAACTAACCTAAGAAAAATATCAAATTTGTTAAAAAAAGTTTTAGATAAGCAATAAAATAAGCAAAAAAAAGAGTTTTAAGCTAAAATAAAGAAAACTAGGATAAAAGATTAACTAGTGCAAAATAAAACAATAAAGACCCAAGGGCATAGATGGTAAAAAGTTGTGTGCCGGCGTGGATGAGTGAACTGCACTGGTTCAATCCCACTCATGCATATTTTTGAACTATTTTTTTGATTTTTCTTTACAAACTTATTAAGCACACTAAAATAAGCACTTTTACAACCTAAACTTTTATGAAAATCACTAATAAGCTCAGTTTGAGCTTATTTATCTCAACAGTGGTGTAAGAAATGGAAATAAGCAAAATGATTAAGCTAAATAACTAATAAGCTAATGAATAAGCACAAGGTGAATTGGAAATAAGCTAGATACTGATTATAAGCTAATATTATAACTGAATAAGCAATATAACTTGAAAATAAACACAAAATAAGCCAAAACAATCATTGGTAAGTAAGCACTTTTCTAAAAAAGGACTTGAAAGAAGCTGATCAATAAGCACTTAATAAGCTAGTTAGAAGTGAACTACTATTTTTCTAATTTATTTAAGCAACTGAACTTTAATATCCCAAAAGGATTTAAGCTAAATCCTAATGATAAGATCACAGTGAAATTGTAAAGTTTATTCAAAATCAGCTTCTAGGAAATTTTGACTTTTTAAATAATGAAGCATTTTGACTTATTTGAGATCTGAGCTTATGCAATGGAATGAAACTGATGTTTTATGACTAAATGAAACTAACTTAGACTATTATAACTACTTATAATCCTATATGCAAGATATGAGCAGTTGATTATTAGTAATATGAAAATTAGAGCAGTTTGAAAGAAATTTTGACTTCTAATGTTCTAAGGTGTAATTAAATGAGCTAAATGACTCTAGTATATCTAAAGATGACTTTATCAACTGATTTTAGCTACTGAGAAGCTATAAAACTCCAATTAACAGATTATACCAAACACTAGCTTAGAAACTATTATAGAGATTTTAACATACAAACTACTTGATTAATGCAAACCAATGCTTAATCTAACTATAACTAACCTAAATATATCTAAATGCAGTGATTTGAAGTAACAGTTAAGACTAACTCAATGAGAACAAGGACATGCAGATTTGAGCAAAAAGAAAAAAAATGACATACAGTGAATGAAAGACTTACAACAGTCCAGCTCTAAACCAAACCCAATCTACACTAAACTAATATAATTCAACCCAAATCCATGCTCGTGATCAACCCAATATTATTTCCATTCCCAAATGAGCTCAGTTGACTTTCGTTGACTAGGATAATTTTGAGAATAAGATTTGAGTAAGGGACTTTCTGAGTAAATAATAGGCTAAAGTGAGCTTCTAAAAGCTTGCATAACATCAAATACAAACAACATTCATATAAACTTGAAATTTCAAACTTGAAAATTGCATAAGTTTAATTCGTGACTTGGAAATGAAATTGAATACTTGAAAAGTTTTATAATATACTAAAATTACATAACAAAGTACTTGGAAATTTAAATAACACCTAAATTTAAAAGAAATTTACTAGTCGACATTTTCTAAAACTAAAGCTACACTACTCTCCTTAAGCTCTTTCATCTCTTTTATAACCAAATGTGCTTCCACTTGTCCACGAGAAAATCCCACTTAAATTCTCGAGCCATTGGATGGGTTGGGACTATGTTAGCCGCTTGATGCAATTTGGCGGGGAAAGTGGTTTTAGCCAGGTGGAAGGATTGAGTGTTTAGGAGGATGAAGTATTTAATGTTTCTTGTCTTGTGTTGAGGTGGAGGGACAAGGAGGGTGAAGTTGAGTGTGGTGCAGGGAGGGGGTTGAGTGATTGCAGTGGTAGCAGTGGAGAAGTAAGAAAAAGGCGCGAGGGTGGATTTGTTTCGATCGGGTGGGTAAAGGATGGGTTGGATGGGTAAAAGGGGTATTGGACTTGGGTTTGGGCTTATTGGTTGTGTATTTGGGTTTGGATAATTAAGGAATCCGTTTGGTATTAGTAGTAATACAAGGACTAGAGTTGTAATTCGACCAAACTTGAAGGACTGAACTTGCCCATTTTCCAAAGGTATCAAAAGGACCAAACTTGACAAGTTTGATAGTACAAGGATAAAATTTAATCATTTTCCATTTTAAAATATCCAAGGACTAATTTTGCAATTTTTCAAAGTTTAGGGACCTTTTCTGCCATTTGACCAAAGAATCAATCAAGGACCATTTTTTACAACTTAGAATATTTTAGGGACCTTGAATGATATTTTTCTTGATTTTTGATATACCAGGGACTGATTTTGACAACTTTTGAAACTTGGGGACTAAAACCGCCAATTTTGCAAATTTGATATGTTTTTCATCCGATTTTGGTATTTTGCATTTAAAACACATAAAACACTTATTTGTGATATTTTCATCATTTTGATGCATTTCTGAGTGTTTTCAGATGTTTTGCAGTTTAGATTGTACAAAAATGATGAGTATTTAGACACTCATCAATCCACCACACTAAGATATTGCTAGTCCCTAGCAATGATTTAGATCTTTAATGGATTTTAAAAACTCTTTACCAAAAGCCATTACTCGAGTAGCCAAATGTTTCAGCCAAGTAAGAACCTTGGTACATCGATAACCAAATGATTTTGAGCAAATCATAAGTCAAAACGGATTTGATTTGTCTTTACCGGCCGTTTGCTCGACTAGCCAACTCTTAGATAAATTATCAATATTATCTTTGGTGAGCTGATTACCAATTATGGTTTTTCCACCGCCTTTACCACAAGCCATAAACTTGCGGGCTAGCCAACTCTTCACTTTTAGGATATGGTGAGTTGAATACCATACAATTTTGGGCAAATTGCAAGTCACAACGGATTTGAGATATCTTTACCAAGAGCCGCTTGCTCTCGATTAGCCAATCCTTTTGTTTATTAGACAAGGCGGACTGATAATCAATTGAGTAAGTGTAAAACACTTACTCCAAAAAAAAAAAAATTGGCCAAAAACGGGAATTGGCGGATAATACATGATAAAATTCGTGAGAATCCCCCACACTTAGAAATGAATATTGCCCTCAATATTCAAAGTACCGGCTGTTATGCCGAAACAAAGAACGAAAAGGAAATACTACGGCCATTATTTAGAAAGATTTTTTTTTTCAAACTTTGTATATATACCCAACATGTGGGTAACCCACACTAGGGTGGTAGAAAATAGAAAGAAGTCAGAAATATGGGTGAAAACCCATATGGTGTGCTACTGTTTTTGATTACCGAGTCGCTAGCTTGACTCGACCCCGAATTAATTTGTTCATGGGGAAGCAAAGTGGAAGAAACAATCTCCATCGGACTTTCATTCAAGATGTTTGGATAAAAATTTGAAGCACGTGAAAGTTCCACACCGATGAGATATATTCCCTACCAATATAATGGTACATGGAAATGCCGGGATCAAAGATAATGTCTTCATTCCCGAAGGAGTGAAGAACAGGAGAAGTCACCAGGTAGGTGAAGAAAAGAAGGAAAATCATGATGACGATCATGATAAGATCTTCTTCATCAGGATCAAGTGCAGCTTGCACTCGCTTGATTTTATCGGTTGAGCTCTTTGGTTTGGAAAGCATCTCGGGAGAGAGGGTTGGAAAATTTGTCATAGAAATACAAACTCTCATGATTGAGAACTTTTCCTCCCGATCATGATTTTTGCCATCCAAGCTTATCATACTCCGGCTGAGTCATGATATGAGTGAGTTCACCGCGAACTCCTCATGAAGAGAATCATTCACATGATGTGAATTTGTGAACTCTTGTTCCATTGTGGACTCATCACTATCCTCAATCTGAGTATCAAAGAGTGGATTCTTATAAATTAAAGTGAATTCAGTCAATTCAAATAGAGGATTGGTGAAAGTAGCTTTGAATGTTTCGGGAACAAAGTGATCAACATTCTCTATTGGACTGCTGGGATAAGAAGTGAGTGAACGATCATTATAAAGGAGACTTTCAATCTCTCCTAGATCGGCTTCAAAATCAAAGAGATCATCGTCACTTTCGATGAAAGTGGACTGATGTGAGTGAGTTCATCGGTGAACTCCTCAAGAAGAGGATCAGACCGTGGGAGTGATGCCTCAACATACTCAATGTCTCCATAAGATTTACAATCATCGCTAAAATCGGAGAAAGTTTCAAAATGATCTTTGGAACACTCAAGAGGGGAAGAAGAATCACACATATGATCGAAATTCCCTGTGACTCTCTCGATTGGGACAAGGTTCTCAACACTCGACTTTATAAATTCGGCCCGACCTTTTCAGAACAGGTCAAGAAGCTCATCCCCATGTTTAGAGAGTGAGTGGGAATATCGGGTGTGATAACAACAGACTGAGGGAGTTTAGAAGGACTAGCATACATATGTTTTATACTTTCCATTTGTTCTTCTCCTAGTAATTCCATCATAGTCTTTTCTCCCGATTTTCATGGAATGAGTTTCAACTGATGAACTTGATGAACCATTATAAAATTGTAGGATATCAAGGATATCTTCATCATCATCGCCATCAGAATGAAACGAATCGAGCTAGATCTGGTTGCTTTTTTTTGCAATTGATTCCTAATAGATTTTTCAAAGGCAATTTGGGAATCTAATTTAGCAAGTACCGCTTCCTCGGCTAACAAAACTTCCATGGATTTTTTTTCATTTGGATTATCTTGGGAGTGTTTCATTCCTTCAAATCTTTCACTAAATCCAAAAGATTAAGGAGAAGATTTTGAGGAAGTGGCTCAGCCGGTAATCGTAGAGGTTGGTCATGATATGAAGAGCCGTAATCGCTACAAGGAAATGGATTCCTTGTTTGACAATCCGAGCTAGAGTGAGGACCTCAACAATACTCACAACAAAGAAAACCGATGTGGCGTGAGTGGTATGTGTTGTAGTCATAATTGTTATCGTGAACTCGCTCATAGACAAGCGTGTTTCCGATTGACAATCGAACGGAGTGTGAACCACCACGTACTCACAACAAGAAATCACCGAGTCTCACACAGTGTGGTAGCTGATGGAATAAATCAGTTGTTTTATGGTAGGAATATGGATCTTGGTTATAGCATGCACCCGCTTCCCGACTCCACCATGCTACAACTCGGGCAATTGCCACCATTATAAGGACCACCACACCATTGACAACCAAGAGGGTGAGGATAAGACATAGAAAGAATCAAATGTTTTTAGAGGGTAAGAAATGAAGAATCAAAAGGGTAAGAGGGTAAAGAGGAATATTTTTGGTATTTTTGAAAAACATGATGTAAAAACAAAGAATGAAAATATTTTTGGCGTTGATAACACCTCGTGAAAAGTGTTAATGAACTTTTGGATTTTTCTGATAACTTTACAAAAACTTTTACAAAAAGATGGGATATGTGCAAGAATGGGTCCAAAATGGCTTAACACACGCTTAAAGCCTCGCTAGCCAAAATTTGATCTCTGTGCTAAACCGCCAAGCTACCTCACACAAGCTAGCCACTTGTGAATGGCTAACCGTAAGAAGCTTAAAACCGCTTAAAACACAAATACAATGAAGTCGTGGAGAATAGAATGAATTCCCGGGTCGTTAAGTCCCACGGAGACTCAATGGTGTGTAAACACTAATTCAGAAGATAGAATGATCACTAAGGATAGTGATCAGTAAAGGTTTTAATGGATAATTAAACCTAAAGAAAAAGTTAATAAATTACAAACAGCGCTTAAATGCAAATTAAAGAAAATTAAAAAGATAAAATATATTAAATAAACGCTATCACTATTTTTACAATGATGTTTTTGTGATTTTATAAAATAAAATAACTTAAATAAACTATTTTAACTAAAACGTAAACTTAAATTATCTAAAAACTTGATTTAAAATGAAAATGTACGTTATTTATAAAAATTACGCTGAAAAGCAAGCAAGAACGAAAATTTATGAAATAAAAATCCCATGTAAAAAAACAATTTTTTACTTAATATATGACAAAAGAAAATTTTAGAAAAAAGATTTATATTTTTTAGACTTTTATATTTTTATTACTAATTAAAACCAAATAACACTAATTAAATTATTAAAAATACTAAAACAATCTAAAAATCAAAATTCATGAAAACTACTTTTTGATAAAACTAACCTAAGAAAAATATCAAATTTGTTAAAAACAGTTTAGATAAGCAATAAAATAAGCAAAAAAAAGAGTTTTAAGCTAAAATAAAGAAAACTAGGATAAAAGATTAACTAGTGCAAAATAAAACAATAAAGACCCAAGGGCATAGATGGTAGTGCAGGTGTGTGCTGAAGCGTGGATGAGTGAACTGGCAGACCTGGGTTCGAATCCCACCTGTTGCAATATTTTTGAACTATTTTTTTTTTTGATTTTTCTTTTACAAACTTATTAAGCACACTAAAATAAGCACTTTTTACAACTGAAATTTTTTATGAAAATCACTAATAAGCTCAGTTTGAGCTTATTTATCTCAACAGTGGTGTAAGAAATGGAAATAAGCAAAATGATTAAGCTAAATAACTAATAAGCTAATGAATAAGCACAAGGTGAATTGGAAATAAGCTAGATACTGATTATAAGCTAATATTATAACTGAATAAGCAATATAACTTGAAAATAAGCACAAAACAAGCTAAAACAAGCTAATGTTGGCACAGGACACTTTTCAGAAAAAGGACTTGAAAGAAGCTGATCAATAAGCACTTAATAAGCTAGTTAGAAGTGAACTACTATTTTTCTAATTTATTTAAGCAACTGAACTTTAATATCCCAAAAGGATTTAAGCTAAATCCTAATGATAAGATCACAAAGGAAATTGTAAAGTTTATTCAAAACCGCTTCTAGGAAATTTTGACTTTTTAAATAATGAAGCATTTTGACTTATTTGAGATCTGAGCTTATGCAATGGAATGAAACTGATGTTTTATGACTAAATGAAACTAACTTAGACTATTATAACTACTTATAATCCTATATGCAAGATATGAGCAGTTGATTATTAGTAATATGAAAATTAGAGCAGTTTGAAAGAAATTTTGACTTCTAATGTTCTAAGGTGTAATTAAATGAGCTAAATGACTCTAGTATATCTAAAGATGACTTTATCAACTGATTTTAGCTACTGAGAAGCTATAAAACTCCAATTAGTGATTATACCAAACACTAGCTTAGAAACTATTATAGAGATTTTAACATACAAACTACTTGATTAATGCAAACCAATGCTTAATCTAATTATAACTAACCTAAATATATCTAAATGCAGTGATTTGAAGTAACAGTTAAGACTAACTCAATGAGAACAAGGACATGCAGATTTGAGCAAAAAGAAAAAAAATGACATACAGTGAATGAAAGACTTACACCAGTCCAGCTCTAAACCAAACCCAATCTACACTAAACTAATATAATTCAACCCAAATCCATGCTCTGCATCAACCCAATATTATTTCCATTCCCAAATGAGCTCAGTTGACTTTCGTTGACTAGGATAATTTTGAGAATAAGATTTGAGTAAAGGGACTTTCTCGAGTAAATAATAGGCTAAAGTGAGCTTATAAAAGCTTGCATAACATCAAATACAAACAACATTCATATAAACTTGAAATTTCGAACTTGAAAATTGCATAAGTTTAATTCGTACTTGGAAACTGAAATTGAATACTTGAAAAGTTTTATAATATACTAAAATTACATAACAAAGTACTTGGAAATTTAAATAACACTGAAATTTAAAAGAAATTTACTAGTCGACATTTTCTAAAACTAAAGCTACACTACTCTCCTTTAAGCTTCTCTTTCATCTCTTTTTATAACCAAATGTGCTTCCACTTGTCCACTGAGAAAATCCCACTTAAATTCTGAGCCATTGGATGGGTTGGGACTATGTTAGCCGTTTGATGCAATTTGGCGGGAAAGTGGTTTTAGCCAGGTGGAAGGATTGAGTGTTTAGGAGGATGAAGTATTTAATGTTTCTTGTCTTGTGTTGAGGTGGAGGGGACAAGGAGGGGTGAAGTTGAGCTGGTGGTGAGGGGAGGGGTTGAGTGATTGCAGGCAGTGTGGAGAGGAAGAAAAAGGCGCGGGGTGGATTTGTTTGATCTGGGTGGGTAGTGGGACGGTTGGATGGGTAAAAGGGTATTGGACTTGGGTTTGGGCTTATTGGTTGTGTATTTGGGTTTGGATAATTAAGGAATCCGTTTGGTATTAGTAGTAATACAAGGACTAGAGTTGTAATTCGACCAAAATTGAAGGACTGAACTTGCCCATTTTCCAAAGGTATCAAAAGGACCAAACTTGACAAGTTTGATAGTACAAGGATAAAATTTAATCATTTTCCATTTTAAAATATCCAAGGACTAATTTTGCAATTTTTCAAAGTTTAGGGACCTTTTTCAGCCATTTGACCAAAGAATCAATCAAGGACCATTTTTTACAACTTAGAATATTTTAGGGACCTTGAATGATATTTTTCTTGATTTTTGATATACCAGACTGCTTTTGACAACTTTTGAAACTTTGGGACTAAAACCGCCAATTTTGCAAATTTGATATGTTTTTCATCCGATTTTGATATTTTTGCATTTAAAACACATAAAACACTTATTTGTGATATTTGTATTATTTTGATGCATTTTCGAGTGTTTTCGGATGTTTTTTGCAGTTTAGATTTATACAAAAATGATGAGTATTTAGACACTCATCAATCCGTCTAGCGTAAAGCTAGGGATCCGTGGGACGCTCCTCTTTGCCCATGGGTTTTTTGGTTATGGGTCATGGGTCATGGGTTATGGGTTGGTCCATGGGTATTTCTTTAGATACAATGTATCTAATGAGTACAATGTATCTAGTCAAGTGGGTATGGGTCAATACCATGGGTTATGGATATGATCCATGGGTTGTGATTTTTACCCATCCTAATAAACTATTACAACAAATGATTTATTACAACAATTTGTATTAAGTTACTATATGTAAATGCTTTACACAAATAACATGTATCCTTATAATTTTACTTATGATAACATTATATTTGTTATCAACAAAACACAAAGAGATCGCAAAATATTAATAAACGTTTTTACGGTTTATTTGTATTAACAATCTCCCCCATTTTGTTAATGACAAAACATAATTTTATGATGAGTAAAACTTAAGAATAGATGTATGTTTTGAAAGCCCCTAAGTTTTACTTCTTCTCCCCCTTTTTTTCGAAACAAAAATTTAACCCATCGAAGAAATAAAATGTGGAAAAATAGTCCACGTATCGCTTACTCCCCTTGACGGTAGCCCCCTAGTTTAAAGCGCAAGTGAAGAAAATAAAAAAAATCATACAAAGAAAAAGTTAGTAGTAACATGCATAAGTAATCTTGTGATTGACGAGAATCAAGATTGGAAGCCAAGGTATGTAAACAAGGCCTTGTAATAAAACAACAAAATGTAGTGGTATTTATGCCACATACAAGCATATAAAAGTAAGAACAAGACTTGTTCTTGAAAATGACTCAAAAGAAAAGTACTAAAAATAGAAAATAGTAATAATGATTCCTTCCATGCTTGCATAAGGTTATGGATGGAGGTTTTGATAAGTAATGGTATTGATGCGATCAAGAATGAGGTTGAGTATGAATCGCATTTCTTCCCTAACTTCTATTGTGATATCCCTAGTGGATTGGCAATGTTCACAATGTAAGTGATGTGGGTAATGAGTGCGAAGTTTTACTTACGGTTATTTTCATTTGTGAGTTGGTGGAAGTTGTGGTGGAAAAATAGGAAAATATGGATCAAAGTCCGGAATGCTTGGAAGTGGTGGTGGAAAAGAACCTAGATGTTCTTGTAGATTAATGGGAGCTAAGGGTGGTGAGGTTTCAAGGTCATTGAAAATTGTGTTTGGAGAAGTGGGAGGTGTCAAAAGGCTATTTCTTTTTGTTTTGGTTGTTGAGATCTTGTTGGAGTCTTAAGGAGATCCAAAAGAGTGACTTTAGGTGGTGAGTTGATGGGTGATGAAGTTGGTGTACTTGTTGGTGATGAAGGAGGTGTGATTCATCCGGGAAAGAGATCAATAATAGAAGTGTAGTATTACGGGGTAACTCAAACGTATTAGGTTTGACCACCGAGATCGTTCAGAACGAGGGTTGAATGGAATTTTCAACTCACGTCGCGATTATCGGGATCTGAATGGGATAAGGGGATAATTTGATGTTTATCTAAACTACGGGGCAAGGGAAGTAAATGGGAATCAATTATAAGGAAATTAATCTACGGGGAAACTAAGAATTATACTAAATATGCAAATTTACGCTAATATGCAAATTACGAATATAAATGAAACGCGAATTAAATGCAAATACGTCTAAACTAAGTCCTAAAAATGATCTAAAATTACTTTTCTACTAAAAATGATATTTGAAAACTATTTAAGAATTAAAACTAATTTTTATGATTTTTCTTGAATTTATTTGAATTAAAAACTAATTTCTAATTTTGAAAATAAAAATAAATATCTAAAAATTATGAAAATGATAGGGAAAATTATGAAATTATTTTTCAAAATTCTAAAATAACTAAAAAGACTTTTCAAAATTTAATTTGTATTTTTCTGAATTATTTTCTATTTTCTATGTATTAAAAACTATTTTAAACTAATTTAATTGCTAAAAATTATTATTTAAACTAAGAAAATTATGGAAAAATATTTTTTTGGCTTTTTATATTTTTCTTAATCTAAGAAAATTGAAAAATTATTTTTTAGACCCTCTTCTGATTATTTTGTATTAAACACTAATTAAAAAGGAATTTAAAATTAGAAAAATAGCAAATAAAATTGGCAAATTATGAAAAAATCAGGAAAATTCTAAAATATTATTCTAATTTAAAGAAAAATGAGAAAAGTAAGTCTAGTATGCTGGAACTATAAGTCAGTGAAGTTGCTTATTAATAAGCAACCAAAAATAAGCTAGAAGCAATATTATGCTAATTCTAAAACAACAAGTTTACACCACTAGAATGCAAACTATAAAGATCTACTGGTATTAAAGCACAAGAACCAAACAATCTTATCAAGCAAACTTAAAGCCAATGTACCAGCTATCCTAATAAGCTAAAGTGAATCCAGATCTAGGAACCACAAGTTAACCTACCAAAGAACCTGTAAATCAATTATGAGCCAATAACTACCTATATTGAACAAAATGTGGCTTCTTCAAATCCCTTGTGCACACTCAGTATTAAGTGAGTGTGTACACAGGGCAGTTAAGGGCTAAACAATGAGCTTATTTAGTGGTCTTATAAAAATTACAAAATTCTACTAAAATAATTTTGAAAATAAAACCAGTTGAAGTTTATAATCTCAAAATTTCAAACTCTTTAGACCACAAATCACAGAATTAAAAATCCATAAAGAATGATGCTCAGAAAGTTTTTCAATAAGTTTGACTTTTATGACAGGTTTGGCGAGCATGCGGTCCATTGCAAGGAGTTACCGGGTTTCAAATACAGGCATGCTTTGGTTAGGGATGTTCAGATGATGTTCTTAAACGAGCAGAATTTCTTCTAAAAAAGAGGCCCCGTGAACTTTCTCAGATCCGCTTGAAGGAGGTCTACTTTACGCCACCGATATACTTGTGTTTGGATGGGCCGGGGAAACATGCTTGTGTGGATCTTACCGAGTGTCCCTCTTGTTGGGCTAAGGGACAATGGGTTTGCTCATGGACAAGCGGTGTTGAAAGCGGAATCGAGCAAAGTTGCTAAACACGAGAAAGCTTGTTTAGAGAATCAACACGTATTTACCCCTTTTGCTTTTGATACTTTTGGGTTCCTAGCTTCTGAAATTGTGGAGTTTTTGACTAGGGTTCAACGAGTTGTGCAAAGTAATTTTATAACCCTAAGTCACAAAAATTTCATTTTTAGTAGAATTGGTTTTGCTATTCAAAGGGGGTCATGTACGCCTTGTTGCCCGTTGCTTGCCATCTTATTGTAATCCGTTATTACAAGTAATAAAAGAAATTCTAAGGAAAAAAAAAAAAGTTAGAGATTTGACTTTTTCCAACTTTGATCTTTAAAAAAACAGGATGTTACTGATGATTGAGGATGCAAAGTGACACAATTAAGCTATTCTATAATGATCTAAGCCTAAAATGCAAGTTATCCTAAGCTAACACCAACTGATTATCCAATTAAATCAGATAAAACTCAATTTTGACATTCACTGATCTAAAGTGCAATTTAATGACAGAATTTGACTAAGTTATGCTAAATCAAACTTATTCAACCTAGCTTGAGCCTCTATCTCAGAAACCTGTTCTAAAGCAAACACTCCTTATATGCAGATTTTAACTCTAAATACAGCTCTAAGCCATGAAACTAAAAAAAGATTCAAATAGTTTTATGACACCTAAATTATGCAAATGATTCAACAACTACAAGCAATGAAATACTAAGCTAAATATGTAGATATGACAGATAATTCTAAACTAGCAATATATCACTGATTCAAAATTTAACACAGGATTTGGTACTTGCATATGTCCAGCCACTATGGCTTGCCAAACAATCACTATCTAATACCCAATTTATTCGAGAATTACCCCAAATCCAAATCCATAGCAGCAACAAACCATATATGCAGGTTTTGACTTTTCTTGACCAATTGTGATTTGAGTAGCAACTGAGAGTAGAACTGAGTATTTATAACTAAATAAGCTTGAGATTATCTTATTAGAACTTAATCTAACAAATATTTGAGCTGAAAACTACTTGTGAATAGATTTGAATGATTTTTTATTTTTCAAGGAATTTTCTTATTTTATTTATTTATTTTAGTTTAGTATGAAAAACAAGCTGGAAATTATTTAAAAGAAGCTAAAATACATGTTTGAAACATTAACAAGCTATTAAGATTATAAAATCAGTAATTGAAATAAATGAAGAATTAAAGCTAAAAATAACTTTTATTAATAAAAATTGGATACAACTTGAACTTGAAAATACAAAAATTAACTAAAAACAGAAATAAGCAACTAATTAAACTCAGTAATCTACACTACTCTCTATCACTACATGAATACAACAGTGAAAGATGGGAGGTATTTATAGCCACGCTTGAGCTCTTGGAAGGATCTAGAATCCACTGATTGTGCTGTCTCTTGTGATATTTCAGCCTTTAGATCAAGCTTACACGCATCCCATTCAATTGTAGCCCTGGGAATATTTGGGGGTAAATGTGGCGGGTAAAGGTTTTTATTAATTTTTTACTGGATTTGACTAATGTTTGACTGGGTAATGAAGGGGTTCAATGATCTTTGTGACCAAGGTCAAAAATAGGGGAAAGGTTCACATGAGATGGTATCTTTGAGACTTGGGTTTTGGACGGGTAATATGTTGGACCAGATTTGGGTTTATAGGTATTTTGGGCCAAGGAGTTAAGATATTTGATTTGGACTAGCCTTGTGATCCAAGAGTTAACATAGGGATTAAATATGTAACTTCTGAAATTTCAGGGACCAGTAATATAAATTCTAAAAATATAATCCAAGGGCTATTTTTGACAATATCCAATAATCAAAGGGCTGAATTTGCCAATTCTGATTCTCAGGGTAGATTTTGCCAAATGATGAAACTTAAGGGACTGATTCTAACATTTCTTCAAAGTTGACCATATCTTTCAGAAATCATCCTCTCAGCATGAAAATTTTCATAAATGCTCAATTCTGACCTTCCGGCTCAGCTTTAGCACTCTTTATCTCTCGTGCTCGGGTTGTTGTCTGATTTGGCTATCTTTTGTGTGTTTTGACATATCCGTACCTACACATGCATAAACTCAAGAAAACATCAAATATTATCAATAAATGGCTCTTTCTTGGTTATTTTGGGTCTATTTTGATAACGAAATGATATGTGTTTTAACACATACCAAGGTGCTATAATGGAAGCATCTTGTGGTGAGCTATTTGTTGGTGATGAGCCATTCGATGATGGTTTTGCTCAGCAACAAGGCCGGATGCTAATCCGTGCGGAAATCCTAGATTTTGATTGTGGTATTTTAGAAGGTGGGAGTACAAAAGTTTGGATTTCATGAAGAGGATTTTTTGTACTAGGTGATACATCTAAGTTGTAAGATCTTTTGGAAGACAGGTTCAAGAACATAGATCCAGATAATGACAAGGATGTGGAGCTACTCTATGAACTTCAGAACATCTTCGAACTTGATCCAACAGGAGAGCAGTGGAAGTATCAGCCTGGTCATGAAGCTCTCAGTTGGACTTTACTAGATTCTTGTGGACGTGATCTTGTAACTACTTGCAATGGAACAGATATCTACATGTCGTTGAAAGAACTTATCCACTTGCACTGGGACTCTTTTTACGATGTTGGATGCAGGGTTAAGAATGGGCAATGCTATTGAAATGGCCAAGGAGTTGCTGCTAAAGATTTTTGATCAAGCTGGAAGACCTAGCAGATGGAAGTGATGTTTGCAAGAATCCTCTAAGACTGAAGAAACTTGTGATTCAGAAACCCAATCACAATTTTAGGGGAGGATTGTTGGGAAATTCACAATTGCACTTAATACTTTTAGCTTTGCAAGTTAGTGCTGATAGTGATAATGTAAGAGTATTAACTAGTTAGTACTGATAGCACAAAAGTTAGTACTGATAGTGTTAAGTTTGTACTATTCTATGTAAGGAATGTCGTGTATGGTCTGTAACAGCATATCTTCTATACCAATAGAAGATATGATACGTTTAATACATAGTTATCTTTGTAATGGATCTCCTTAGTGTATAAAAGGAGATCCTAGCTAGGTCAGAACAATCTTACACATACCCTAGCCGTCTTAAGAAAAGCTTCAAGGTTGTAAACCCTAGTACTAGGAGAGTACTCGTATTATTCATCAATAATATTGAAGCATTGGTATTATACTTGTGTTTACTTGAAACTTCTAAGTGCATTCAAGTAGATTCCGCATACTTGTGTGTATTCACGACAAAGTTTCTCATTGTTGTTTTGGAACCATCCAAGGCAACTACACGTTTACAAGCTAAGTGTTCTAGATCCAAGGTTTGGGACTCCACAATACTTCATGACGTCAACACCTTTCTTCAACAATGTATTTAGCTCTTGAATGATTACCATCCAACAGGAATTAGAACCACCTCTCGAAGTCACCCCGATCCTACCATTTTCCCCGTGAAGGGCCTGAATAACTCTAGCCCATAACTCCCTGGCAGCGGCGCCAAAAACTTGATGCAGGTTTTACTGACCAGGTTTAAATATTTATAAGTGTCTCGTTTACCTATGGTCCACCTTATGCACTTACGGGCAGTGTACCCGGTCGTGTGTAGTGTAGTAATCGGTAAAACCGAGGTCGTCCCAAGAGCTATATGAGCGGATTCTAATTAAGTCTAGGTGTCACTGGTTTTAATTGTTTTAAGGTTTGAAATGATTAATAAACTAATTAACAAGAAATAAAGGAAAGCAAATAAAGGTAGAGTTGTGATCAATAGAGGTAAAGTGTACTAACCTAGTTACTCATCCTATCATGTTATGTTCACGTCTAACTACTTCCAATTGATTCAAGTGGGGGTTTAAGTCGCAAGGACAGACTTTGGTCAGTTCGTCCTAATCTCTCAAGAAAGGCTTCCACCGAGATCAAGCTACTACCCTTGAAAGTCCAAATTGTTTTAGTCCCCTAAGCCAAGTCATTAAGTACCGCTACATGCAAGATTCATAATAATGAGTGCCCGGACGCTAGCATCTTAGACACTCATCCCTAACTTCTTAAGTTCATCCAAACGGCGGTGATCATTTGGTCAGTTCGCACAGCAAAAAGTTAAGGGTCGCCGCTTGGTCAAATCTTACTCTTCCCACTCAGTCTACCTAATTAGGGTCAGTTGGTCAATTCTCATAAGCAACTAGACACTACCGCCATTCAAAACTACCGAAACAAGGGTAACTACCAACGAACTATGCATGCATACACTAGAAAGAATTATACGAAAGCATGTAAACGTAAACAAAACAATTAAGGAATCATAACTAGGCTAGCACCAAAGGTGATTAGCTGATCATATTAAAAGAAACAATCAATTCAATGTTTGACTTATTGAAATACATGAATTGAAAGTAAAAGAAAAGATAATCGCTAATGCTTATCGTTAGGGAGTGATTTCTCCTTTGGAGATGGCTCCGTATGCTCTTCAAGATCTGCCTTTGGACCCCAACTCACGTTCTCTGATTTTTGGTGTGGAGTGAATGATGTGAAATGCAGAAATTAGGGCTTGTATTTATAGGCGAGATCTAGTTATGGCGTAACTTAAGTTGAGAGTTACGCCGTAACCTTAATAATTCCATAATGATGCTTCCCGTAAAGCTGGTTACGGTGTAACACACGGGATGAGTTACGCCGTATCTTCAATACAGGTTACAAATGACATGATTACGCCGTAATCATGGGAAGGAGTTACGGCGTAGTTGATAGCGGCGTGTAACATCTTTTGACCTAATGGGTTACGGCGTAATCCTTAGTACGGAGTTACGCCATAATCTGCTGTTGAGTTGGCTTTCTGAGTCACGCACTAGCTACGGCGTAATGTGAGAGTGGAGTTACGCCATAATCATACTTTTTTCCTATTTTTATACGTTTTGCCCGTTTTTATACGTTTTCATATGTTTTTGTCCGTAAGAATACGTATAAAAATGGATAAAAACGTATGAAAACATTAGAAAAGCGTATAAAAACGGACGAAAACGTGTAAAAAATCTTGAAAACGTATGAAGACAGACGAAAATGTTTAAAAAAGAATAAAAACGTACAAAAACGAATAAAAACGAAAAACCAAATAATTTAAAAGTATAAAACGGACGCAAACGTAAGAACACGTATAAAAACAGATAAATAGGTATGAAAACGTAAGGAAAACGTATAAAACGGTCGAAAACGTATAAAAATGCTTGAAAACGTATAAAAATGGACGAAAATGTTTATAAGCGAACAAAAACGTATGAAACTGTAAAAAAACGGACAAAAATTTATAAAAACAGATAAAAATGTAAGAAAACATAATTTTGAGTTAATTACAAATGGTCGTTAGTAAAAAGGACTAACAGTGCAACTAAAACATATGATAATGAAACAAATGGGAAAGTACATTGCTATTACATGCCTAACGGACTAACGGTGCAAAGAGTTGGATGGGTATTGTGGTATTTTTTTTCGTTCACATATGATATTTGAACAAATGGAAAAGTACGCTGCTATTACATGCCATTAACCCTATATAGTTCCCCATAATTTAGAGTTAAGCCGTAGTGTTTTCATGTCATCCGAAACTTACTTTATCGAACTAGGAGGCATCTTTGTCCTTTTCGTTACATAAAGATATCATATGAATAAAGGGCACGCACACCTATCAAATACTTATAGCGAGCCTATGCTTGTCGTCATTCGGTCTCTTATGGAAAAGCTCATCTAATAAAAGTATTGGGTCTAAAATGGATGTGAGTTAGTTATGTTACGCTAAAAAATATATAGATTCTTCTAATGTAACTCGTTAAGCCAACTTATAGCCGGTATAAAAGATGATTTCTAATAATGTGAATAACCAAAACATATCCACTACAAAAAAAGGTATAAATAACAAATTAGCATGCTTATGAAAGGTACAATTACCAAGATAGGACATTGTTGTTGAACATAATTACCAAGGTTAACAGAAAAAACTTACTTACACAAAGAAAATCAAATCTTACGTTTTCAAATGATAAAAAGTTAAGATATAAAAACTTACTTACACAAAGAAAATCAAATCGTACGTTTTCAAATGATAAAAAGTTAAGATATTGTATGAGTTAATGGATACTACAATGATAAGTAGATTCTATGAACATGAGCCTAATATCAACATAGTATCCCATCAACATAATACCAATCTAGACATGTATTAATTGTACACGATGTAGTATATAAGAAGCAACATATCTTCTTTTTGGTCGATGTGGGACTGAAAAGCTTACAACAAGTTCTCAAAAAATTGACCAACCGTTAGGGAGGTCTACGGCGATTTCTATTTAACGAGGACTAAACATGAAATTCAGCTAAACCACATGGACGATGTAATTTACTAATTGTATAAATTGAGTAAAGACAAGCATAAAAAAGCAAAAAGGTAACCTCACTCCACGACTTTAAAAAGTGAGCTGGTTTTCGTAGGATCTTATTTCACTTGATGTGAAATAGGACTTATTTTTTACTTTGTTTCTCTTGTTAACTGTTCTGAACAAAAGCAAATTTTATAAAGTAATTAGCTAAGGAACTTTTCTCATACCACACAACAAAACCACAAAAGTTTGTATCTGATAGACATACATCGAATTACATAAGTTGTTAACATTTTTATAACTACATCATAATACGTTTGTAAATCATTTACAATAGCTAAGGTATCGGGCTTACGGGTAAATTACAACAAAAGTAAGCTATACGGTTTGGGGGTTAATAATGAGGAATTGGGGAATATGGCCACTTCGATGGGTCGCGATATTGGTGAATTTCCTTTCACATACTTGGGATTACCAATTGGTGAAAATATGAATCAGGTGAACGCATGGAAACCGGTGGTCGAAAAATTCAAAAATCGGTTGGCCGATTGGAAAGCAAAAACGATGTCGTTTGGGGGTCGTCTAACATTGGTGAAATCGGTTCTCGGTAGCTTGCCATTGTATTATTTCTCGATGTTCCGTGTGCCTATGAGTGTTTTAAAAAACCTTGAGAGTATTAGAAAAAACTTTTTTTGGGGTGGGATCGGGGAGGGTAAAAAACTTTCTTGGGTCAAATGGGAGACGATTCTTGCTTCACCTGACGGGGGTTTAAATGTGGGGTCTCTTAGGGCAAAAAAATTGGCGTTATTAGGTAAATGGTGGTGGAGATTTAGGACGGATAGTAGAGGGTTATGGGTTAGGGTCATTAAAAGTATATATGGGGCATGTGGGGGTCTTGGTGATATACACGGTGGGGGTGGGGGAGGGTCTAGGGGGGAGGGGGTTTGGAACGATATTGTGAAAATAGGTGCGGAGATCGATGGGTTGGGGATTGACTTTACTTCCTCGTGCATGGGGATATTAGGGGACGGGGGTGACATTAGATCTTGGAAGGATAGGTGGGTGGATAACAGGAGACTTCGCGATAGATTTCCTAGATTGTACCATTAGGATAGTAGTAAGGAGGGCGGCGTTTTGGATAAGGGATCTTGGGATAATAATTGGTGGACTTGGGCATGGGAATGGAATAGAGTTATTAGAGGGATGGTGAGTAGGGAATTTGATGATCTAATTGAGGCTTTGCAGTATGTTGTTATTGACAATACTTGTAGGGATAGATGGAGGTGGACGCTCTACGATGACGGTGAATTCAAAGTCAAAACTCTTACGAGTTTGATCGAGGAGAAGATTCTTCAAGTGGAGGGTGGTGGTCATGACACGCTTTGGATCAAATTAGTACCTAAAAAAGTCAACATCTTCATTTGGAGGGCGCTCAAAGGTAGACTTCCGGTTCGTATGGAAATCGATAGAAGAGGCATCGACTTGGATTCGGTTCTTTGTCCATCGTGTAATGAAAGTGTGGAATCGTGTGCTCATTGTTTAGTCACTTGTGGCTTAGCAATGAGCGTATGGTCCAAACTATTTAATTGGTGGAAGGCGGGAGGTGTTAATGCTTTTTCTATTGATGATATCTTATCTCATGGTGGAAATGTTAACATTCCTACTTCCTTATCCTTTATTTGGCAAGCGGTTATTTGGACTTCCGGGTATTACATTTGGAAGGAAAGAAACGCTAGGGTGTTCGGTAATAAAGTATCAAGTGTTAACAAGATTTTACAAGACATTCAACTCAAAAGCTTCGAATGGATAGTAAGAAGATCAAAAAAGTATAAAGTGATAGATTGGCAACAATGGTTACGAGATCCTCGAAATATACGTTTACAGTGATATTTGGTTTTTATTCGTGTGCTGCTACTCACTTCGAGCATTATCTGTGTGGGTTTCAGTTATGGAAACATCTTCATCATATGTGGCTCAGTGTGTTCCAGTATCGAGTGTGTTAAGTGGGTTTATTTTCAAGCATTTTGCTGTGTCAGACTGCATCAGAAGCATCAAGTAACAATCTGGGTCAAGAATAGATTTATATGTTTTGTATTGGTTTCAGTGGGGTACAAAATATTTTTGGTCAATGTTAATGGGTTTGTCCGTCATTGGCTAGAAGTGTTTTGGTTTCTTGCTGCCGTCCAGTACTTGCATCAGTTGGTTGATATAGTTCATTGTGTGATTGGATTTTTTCATGAGCACATGGATTTGTGTTGATCAGTGGTTGTATATACAAGTGGGATAAAGAAATGGTCATTGGTGACTATCATAATGTGGGAATTCTTCTTTGCTCGTGGTTTTATTGCAAGGGGCTCTCAATATTTCAATGTCCTTGCGTCAGTTCTTCTATTGGATTGAAACAATTTTAAAGTATTGGTTGCAGATTTGTAATTCTATGTTTGTATTTTGTTCTTGTTTTTGGGTCCTATCCTCTTTTAATTATCTTGATTATTTGAGTGGGACGCCATGTTTTGTATTTTTTTTGTTTTCCCTTTCGGGGTCTCGTAATAATATCTTGCCTTTCAAAAAAAAAAAAAAAAGTTCTAATGTATATGATCAATCAAACAAGTTACTCAAGCAGCTCAAATTTTTAATTGAATAATTATATTTATTAAACAAATAATAATTATAAACTCGTAATTAACAAGCAAATAATTCAATTCAATTATCCGCCTGTCAATGTAACAATTTATTCTTAAATATTTGTTTAATAAATTATTAAGATAAAAATAGCCCAAACTATTAGGAGAAACTGATAAGAACCAAAGATACTGGTTATACCAATTACAAGTCACAAGTCTTTTGGTACATTTTCCCCTTTCATTCATAAGAAGTCTCCCATGTAAACTTTGATCGATTGGGTGATGTAGGACAAATGAAGTCATAATTGTGAGATTGTAGTAAGGCATAGGGGGGAAAAAAACTGTAGTCTATAGTTGTGTACCAGCTGGTCTTCACATTTTTTGATCAAGAAAAAATGATGAAGCTACACAAATTCGCACTATCAAATATTATTCATTAGGGGAAATCACATATCTAATATCAAAGCAATTTCGAGTGTTATGTCAAAGTCATTGTATCCTTAAACGGAAAAAAACATTGTTTGGTTGTAAAACACTGTCGATCACTGAGTAGAAACTTGGTAAATCAATCCAAAGTACCGCTTCAGCAACAATCACAAGATCCACACTACTTTCACCACCGATCAAGTCAATGAGGTCATCGTCTGAATAGAGACAGTGGTGTATGAAGGTACTGAACATGCGGATGAGGCTTAGCAAGTTTTAGTTGAGGTTTGCTTATGTTTGTCCCTATAACTTGCTTCTAATGCTCTGCTACATAGATCACAATCATTAAAAGAATAAAAACTTAATAGACTATCAATTCGCATAAACTATATGTTACCAAACTTTGATAACCCAACAACGTTGACCTCTCAAACCCCGTTTTATAGACAACATGTGGTATCCTAATAAACTATCTAATTATGATTGACATACATGTGTGTGAGTGTTTTATTGATTTATGAAAACATGGGTCGAACAAGAAGTTGTAACGCAAGTTTAGGCACGATATAAGCATGAAAAGAATTCATATTACATTTTAATCCTCTCTATCCTCGGCTTTAAATTGTTTGTAAAAACTTCGATGTTCCAAAAATTCATTATGTGAATAACTTTTTAGTATTTAATCATGTTCAGTTTCATGGAAAACTGAGTGATATGAGATGAAAATCAAAAGTTGACTTGAAAGTCAAACAATTTGATGTTTAGTGATACCATCCCAATGTTAGAGATGGCTATGTTAATGAAAGCTCGTTTACGATATTAATGAAGATACTAAACCTTGATTCTTTTAGCTATAGCATGATCACCTCGAATATCCTGCAAAATCCCGCCAATTTCATTAAGAATACAGTTTGACTTTCTACAGAAGTCAACTGTATAATAATTAACTTACTGAACTCCATGAACTAACTTATCTAACTTCAGTTCAGAGTTATTTAAAGTAATGTTGTTCAATAATAACAGACTAGTTACAATCTTATACCACTTACCTTTTAACAACTTCATATTGAAACAACTATAATATTGACGACCAACGATCCTTCAAATCTACTTAATGTTGACAATGTATCTTGACAGCACACTAACGGTTCAAGAAATGGCAATAAGGATTCAACTGAAACAAAGCAATTTAGGCGATTGCTTCATGCTCATCATTGTAGGTGTTGAAAGATTAAATACATCTTTGACAAACAGCTGAACCTTCAGGGGTATATTATCTAACATTTTTACTCTTATTATCTAACACTTAATTGTTTGGGTGTTGTTTGTTAAGTTTATTTGTGCAAGGTTGAGATTGTAACATCTCAGGCTATATAAAGATCATATCTGCTAGGGTTTCATTCAACACTCTCTCTTGATATTTCTCTCATGTTTCACACACAAGTCTGTTGATATTCATCTGGGTTTCGTTTGGTTTTCTGGGTAGTTTACTATTGTAAACTGAGTGTAGATCATCTTGATCTTTGGTTTGGTTTTAGTGTGTGAGTATTTGTATTCTATTGTTGCACCTATTAGAGGGACAACAATCTTTCTTTGTATTTGTGTTGGTTAGCATCCGTGTTGGGGACTAACCTACTGTGTTTATCGTTATAATAAAAGATTATCACCAAGTGGGTGTTGGTTGGGTGATTATTGATATTGTTCGTACCATTTTAACATGGTATCGAAGCTCTAGGTTGATAATTTGCTTGATCTCTGGTGATTCTTGGATTAATTGACGGTTACAGTGAGCTCGATTGGTTATTTAGGGTTTTTTCTTGAAACCCTATTTTTGGGGGTTTTGGTTACGTGGTTCTTGCTTGGATTGAAGGTGTTTTTGGTGGTTTTGGAAGTTGGATTGTTGGTTTCTTGGTACGAATTGAAGAAACCCTAATTTTCTAATTGGGGTTTTGTACTGGGAATCTTGTGGTTCTGGCTATTGATTGATTCTTTTCCGCCGGTTTCATCTTTTACACACTGTAAGGTTTATTTTTCCAGGAGTGACTAGTTCGAGTATAGTGGCGTAAACGATTGACTAACTTCTTGATCCGCTTCCTCGGAGGTTGCGACACCTGCTCCGGTCAATCACCTATCGGCTTGGGCTAAGTTAGTCCTGGGTGTGTGTTCTTGGTTTAGTTTATGTTTTGTAGTTATTGTAGTTTCTTGGTATATCTGTTTGATTGTTTGTTTGTTTTGTTTGTGATTCTGCTTTCATTTTCTCTATTATGGCTATCATGATTAGTAGTCTTGATCGAGTAATCCTTCCATTTGCATCCTAATGATTCTAATGTGCAGCCTTGTTAGTATTAAATTGGTTGGTGTAGAGAACTATAGAGTTTGGGCTAGTGCTATAAAACTTGCTATGCAAATTAAAAATTATATGGGGTTTCTTGATGGTACTTGTCTTAGAACTGCTTATGCCGCAAGTCCCTTGTCGGAAGCCCAGTGGGGATGTGTAATGCAAGGTGCTTAATTGGATCTTGAGTTCTTTAACTCAAGATGTGTATCTTGGACATGTTTTTCCGATAATGCTTCGTTGTTCGAGAGATTTAAAAGATACATATGATAGACTTGATGGTTCCGTGGTTTTAACTGCTTCAAAAGATTAATAGTGTTAAAGTGGTGGTTTACCCGTATCTCGAGTATTATCATAAGTTGAATTCTTTGTGAGAGAGTTTGATATTCTTACTAAGTTGCTCGATTGTGTTTGTGAGGCTAGACAAAAACTTGTTGATCATGGGAAGTTGTTAAAATTGATGCGCTTCTTATGGGTCTTGATGACATTTATCAACCCATGTTAAGAACTCTTTTGACTAGGAAATCCTTCCTGAAGTCAAAGATGCTTTTGTCATTGTATCAAGGGAAGAATCCTATAGAGGGGTTCCAACCACAACCTGCTAAAACCGAGAAGGCTCCAGTTTCTCGCTTTTGTTTCTAAGACTTATGATAATAAGAATACTAATTGGAGAAAAAACAGTAATAATAACAATTTCAGTCCTAATAGGGAAATTATGATAGTTTGCTTTGTACTCATTGTGGTTTGAAAGGTCATACTGTTGATAGATGTTTTGAAGTTATTGGTTATCCTCCTGGTTTTAAAAAGAATCCTAATCCAAACCCGCTAATAACTTTAATAAAAGCAATGATATTAGGAGTGCCTCACGTTAATAATGGCTCTAAGAATTGTTCTGGAAGTATGTCTCTGAGTAATGAACATGTTATGAATTTGTTAGCCTCGTTGAATGATAAACCGGATCCTCTGCTCATGCTAATATGGCGTGTGGGGATTCTTGTTCTTTTATCCGCAGTGTTTTCTTTAATCGATTTTTATAGATTTTTGGTGCTAATATTAAGTTGAATGGAGTCAATTACCATCTTGGATGGATAATTGATTCTGGGGCTAATCATCATTTAACTAATAGTCCTCTTAATATGCATAATTTGGTTGATATATCTGATTTGAAAATTACTGTGGGACATCCAAATGGTACTTTGCTAAAGTTACTCATGTTGGTAACTTAAAACTTAATGATAATGTGGTTTTGTTTGATGTGCTTGTTGTTCCTGAATATTGTGTTAGTCTTATGTCTGTTAATAAATTGATTAAAGATAGTAAGTCGAGAGTTGTTTTGATGAGACTAAATGCTATATTCAGGATTTGAATCTCAGAGGGTGCCGGGACCGGTAGTGAGTCCGGTGGTTTGTATTTGTTTGATAAGTCCAAGTTTCCTGCTTTTGTGTCTAATAGTGAGTGTTTTAGTTGTTTTGTTTCTAAAGATGTTTGGCATAGTAGATTGGGACATCCCGCTAATCCAGCTTGAAACTTTTAAAAGGTTCTTTTAAAATTAATATTGATCATGGAGTACCTTGTGATGTTTGTCATAAGGCTAAACAAACAAGGGATCCATTTCCTCTAAGTGGACATAAAACATCTTTTTTTGATGAACTTATACATCTTGATGGGGGCCTTATATGGTTAGCAGGAAGGTTTCATATTTTTGACTATTGTTGATGACTACGTAGATCTTTGGGTGTATATGCTAAAAGGAAAACATGAGGTTTTTGAGATGTTTCAAAATTTCTTTAAGATGGTTTTGACTCAGTTTAATAAGAAAATTAAAATTGTCGATCGATAATGGTACGAGTTTGTTAATAATAAAATGGGTGAATTTTTTGATACAATGGGTATTATTCATCAAACTAGTGTAGCATATACCCCTCAAAGAATGGTATTCTTTGAAAGGAAACATAGGCATCTGCTAATGTAGCTAGAAGCCCTTATGTTTCAGTGGGGATTCCTCTTGTGTTTTGGTCCCGATTGTGTTTTAACCGCTACTTATTTGATTAATGTGTTGCCTCTCTGCTTTTAAATGGTAAATCTCCTTTTCTTTGGTTTATGGAAGAGAACCTAGTTTGGCACATCTTAGGAGTTTTGGGTGTCTTTGTTATGCTACTATTTTAAAAGAGTCTGATAAGTTTTCTCAAAAATCTGAAAAATGTGTTTTGCTTGGTTATGCAAGTGGAAAGAAAGCTTACAAATTGTTAAGTCCGGAAAATAGATCAGTTTTATACTCAAGAGATGTTAAGTTTTATGAGACTATTTTTCCATATAAAATGAAACAGTCTGGTTCTTCAAATGATCTTCTTGATGTTAACACTTTAAATTTTTTTGATAATTTTGAGTCAAAAACCAGAACTCCTAGTATAACAACCCATAAAATTTCGGATTATTATAATAACATTTATTACGTCAGAAAATGCAAATCGGTTATTTGCTGACAGTTGTCAATATTTAAATTTAAAAACAAGAGGTCATCTCGTTTCTTTTATAAATAAGACACCGCACACTTGATACCTGTCCACCAAGTATCTGTATAATAAATGTGAAATTTATTATTGTCCAAGTTAAAAAAAATGTTAAGCATACATAAGCTTAAACCATTGTTTCGAGAAGTTATCTCACTTTATTAAAACACGAGCTCGTAAGCATCGAACCGAACCAATAGAAAGTATGGTATTAGTCTAATAAACACATTTTTGAACCAATATTGGTGTTTTTATATTTCTTTCATAAAAACACACTCGAAAACATATTTTACACGCTAACCGCTTTCCAACGTGTAACGGAAATATTCCAATTCACGCTTAAAACGTAAATAAAATACCGAACTCGAGGAAGTTCATGTTTTAACTTCCAACTCTTTTCTACTCTCATTGTGTCACATTTTATACAACGATACACAATCTAACTCGCTTTATACGTGATACGATATACATTTCTCGTTATGGAATTATTTCCATTCAAACAACAAACCGAAATTTTCCAGACTGATGTTAATAATAAATTATATTCATTATTTTCAAGACATTGCTTTCGAATTTTCCCAATCCTAATTGAGCTTAAAAACGAGAGGGTATCTCGTGAAACGTGAAAACTACTAAATAAATGAGCTTGCGCGACTTTAAACTCTTGAATTAATTTGATTTATTAATTAATTTAAATTCGAGAAAACTATACATATAAATACTCATTTTATCGAAAATTATTTCGGACGCAATGGCGCAAGTCTCGTATTTTTAAACGGTCGTTTGCTACGTCAAATGGGGCCCACATGTGTTATTCATAAAAGATTATTACAAGTTTCAAAACAGCCCCTGGTAAATTTACCCAACCGCCCCCTGATCTTTTTTTTGTCCATGTTTAGCCCCTCAAGGGGGTATATAAACCCAAAATTAGGTTTTCTCTCTAATATATCACCACCACCCACCGGAAAATATTTCGGCGCCGTCGCCGGTTCCGGCCAAATTCCGGCCACCCCTATTCTTGTATCCAACGCGTAGATCAAGAGACGGGGGTCATTTCTGGAGCGTTTGGGTGTTAAAGGAGCTCGTTTGGGTTGTTTTTGAAGCCCACCGCCACACACCACCTCCTCCGCCGCCAAGACCACCTCCTCAGCCCCTCTTTCGTGGTAAGCACTCACGCGCCATCTTCCTCTTTGTTTCTTCATTTTAATCTAAACCCTAATCGGATTTTAATTATCTAAACGATTCTTATAATATCATCTAATAAAACTTATGTTTTATAAAGAAAAATGTTTGGATCTTGATGTTTGGCTCACGACTCGCCACGACTCACTCCGAGTCACTTGACTCGTCCGAGTCAACTCACGAGTTGAGTTGACTTAGGTCCGATTCTCATTCATTCCATGTTATTATTATTTCCGAGCATATATTCGTCCTTGTTATTATGTTTTACGAAGTTTGTTTGGGTTTTTGTTCTTGGCCGATTATTATATGTTTCGAATGGGTTGAGCCGTGACTCAAGGGAGTCACGGCATGGTGAGGTTTTGGGTTGTCTCGACCCACCACGACAGCCCTTAGAGGGTACGTTTTGATCTACTTATTTTTCTGTCCAAAAATGGTCCGTTTGGACCGCTTAAATCTGCCTCAACCGTCCGTTTGGATTTGCTTATTTGCAGCCTATAGGGCGTGTTTAGTTTAGCTTGTGGTAAGTAATTTTTGAGCCTTGGTCGTTTATGGTTGCCGCGACTGGGAAGTCACGGCCACAAACTTTGGTAACCAAGGCATATAGCCGGTCATATGGTCGAAACATTTTTGTAACTCGTTATTGATATGGATTATAAATTATGGCCGTGATAATTGTTGTGGAGACAATAGTTGGTAAACGACATTTTCGGTAAGTGTCGTTATGTGTACCATGACACACCGAAGTGTCGTGGGACTTGGATTTACTTGTTGGCCTAAACGAAATATATTTGAAGCATTTACAAGGTTACGGAAATCTCGCGTTAGTCCTAGCCATAATTGCTAAAACTTATTTGATTTAAAACCAAAACTAGTATAATTGTTGTTTGGTTGTGGTTAATGGGCTAAGTAGCCCATTAGCATCATTTTGGGCCCAAAAGCCCAGCGATATGTGTTATTTATTTCTATTTGTTGTTACTTTCTTCGTTTGCTTATTAACGTAACTTCCGTATTTTTTTAGTCGATGACGTTTCGGATACTTATTGGATCACTACTCGGGATTGATATGGGATATGATTTTGATTTGGATAATTGGACAAAACAAATACTTAACGGATTAAATATTTTGGACTTGGAAATATTTATTAAATCCTATGCTTGGATTTGATCATTGGATTTGGACGCTATTGGACTAAAATTATTAAAATTGGATTTGGATTATATCGGACAAACGTTTGTAGTTGTATGAGCCTTTATTGAACATTTTGGACTTGAGACGATACAATATATTAGACTCGTAAAGAATTTAATATATTAGACTCGTAACAAACCTAAAATATACAATAAACACTTATTCAACTAATAACGACTTGCCAATTAAAACCGGTAGAGAAATATTGTTTTGCAACATGAGTTTTATTAAGTTGAAATGACTTGGGAACGATCTATAAATGAAGGGGTCATGACAAAATTTTGTAAAATTTCTACAATTAAACTTTATTTTCAATAACTCTTTTATTTTAAATTCGTCAAATGATGAGCAATACACTAGAATATCATAAAACTCTTGAGGTTTGAATTAATAATTCAAACTTACCTTTATCTATAAAACATGTTGTTTTATACAAACTATTTGGGAACATGGGGTAAACACCGAAACGTACCAATTGACTTTCTCGATCGACGTTTGTTTTGTTGCTATATCCTTGACTTCTTTTGTCATTCCTTCTCGACTCAAGTGGCATGCCAATATTTTTCTCGACTGTGTCGATCATCTATTTCTTATTTGGCATAAGAATACTTGAGTCACTATACGAAATCAACTCTTATACGAAAGTTTCGTATACATTATTCCTCCATCTTTTCCAAGAGCCAAGACGTGCGAATCATCTTCGCAACTACACTTTTCGATCATTATCGACAATCAAAATAATTTATGGAACTTTACATAAAATGTTATAAAACAAATATTTAAAATATTTGTTCTTAACTCCAAGCATTTTAAAGATCCAAATACTTTTGCTTTTGAACTTAAAGCATTTCAAAAACATAAATACTTGTAAACTTACGAACGTTGTTATTGAATACAAGACTTAGACTAAAAACCACACCATACTTATCTAGGTTGCGTGTCGGATGCCGTGCACTATCACTCCTTGATTTAATTCTCTTTAGACTTCATATTGCACATTGCCAAGGTGAGTTTCATAGCCCCTACTTTTAACTGCTTTATACTTGTTTTGGGGGAAGATACATGCTCATTTTACTTGTGCATTCCACGCATACTATGCTTTTACATGTTTAAAGCTTTCATCATACATAGATGTTTTATAGAGCATACCAAAATGTTTGACCTAGAATATTACGCAGCTTAGCCTAAGTCCTTAGATCCCAAATTGCCATCTTCATGAACCGTCCACTGCTGAAGCGCGAATGTTATAAATAGATCTATTGAGGGTGACTCTCTGTTCGGTTAACCCGCTTGGGTCAGGTAGGCGAAACATATAGCATGTCGGGACCGAGTGTATTGGGATAAACACTCGCCATGGGCTCCTTATTTGTATGACTTCTTTATGCATACAAGAACTGCATAGCTTCGCTGCATGAACTTAGTGCTAGTGTAATAGATTCAATATATGACATTATATTCGTTGTAATGTACATATACCCTACTTGTGGTCCACTGATGAAATCTCTTTTATGAAATCCTTTATGAATTGAAATCATAAACTTTATGACATTATGCAAGACGTAATGATCATCAAGAAAACCAAATTTGAAACAGTGTACTGAAATCCCTTTTTAAATAAATCTATGAACTCACCAAAGTTCACCCTTTAGCATGTATCTTCGTGTTTTGAGGTGATAGCATATCTTTGGAGGCGCAAGGCAAAGGCATGGCATGGTCATGACGACTCGATTTATGTATTGGGACCACTTATTTATAATGGGTCATTTTCCGCACTAATCAATAATGTAAACATTGTTTTAAAGAATAAATAAAAGTTTATTTATGAAAAACCAATTGTTCTATGCTTATGTTGTGATACCAATTTAGTAGAACCCCAATACATGTATGCTTCCGCTGAGTCATTTTTGGGGGTGTTACACCTAGTCCCTCTCCCAATGATGAAACAGAGGATATAGATGTAACATCTGTAGGTAGAGAAGGTAATCTAGGTGAGTCTGGTAGGGTAGTGGATGTTGATCAGGATATTGTTTTAGAACAGATTCTTAATTTTGATTCACCACAGACCCGGATATGCCTAGTTTTGCAACTCCTGTAGATGATAATAATAATTCTGAGGGAAATGTTATCTCGTAAACAGATGTGCCTAGTTTTCAAAATGTTGTTCAAAGTCAAACTGAGGAAGGAACTACTAGTTATAGGAGGTCTAGTAGATCTTCTAAGTTGCCTACTAAACTGAATGATTATGTGCTTGATTCTAAGATTAAGTATGGTCTAAATAAGTATGCTAATCATACTTGGTTAAGTTCTGATAATTGTTGTTTTGTTTCTAATATGAATAAGTCATGTGAACCTTCTTCTTATGAGGAAGCTTCACAGGACATAAATTGGAAAAATGCTATGAATGATGAGTTAGTTGCTTTATATGAAAATGATACTTGGGAAGAAGTTGATCTTCCTGAAGGAAGAATTCTTATTGGGTCTAAATGGGTTTGGAAACTTAAGTTGAAATCTAATGGAGAGATTGAAAGATATAAAGCTAGAGTTGTGGCTAAGGGTTACAGTCAAAAATATGGTTTTGATTATGATGAGACTTTTAGTCCTGTGGTCATAATGGTAATGTTAGGTGTTTGTTGAGTTATCATTGCTCAAAATGATTGGAAAATATTTCAAATGGATATCAACAATGCTTTTCTATATGGTGACTTAAATGAAGAGGTTTATATGTTGCCTCCACCGGTTTGTTTTCTAAAAATAATAATAAAGTTTGCAGGTTAAAAAGTCTCTTTATGGTCAAAAACGGGCTCCAAGACAATGGAATCTTAAGTTGTCCGAAGCCTTGTTTGAGGTGGGTTTGTGCAATCTAAAATGATCATTCCTTGTTTGTTAAAACCAAGGAAGTTCTCTGTATTTACTTGTTTATGTTGATGATCTGGTGATCATGGTAATAATGAAAATGAGGTTGAGGTTTTTAAAACTTTTCTGAAAAATAAGTTTAAAATCAAAGACTTAGGAGAATTAAAATATTTTCTTTTATTTGAAGTTTTAAAAACTGATAATGATTTGTGTTTAAATCAAAGGAAATATTGTCTTGAGTTGTTAAATGATTATGGTTTACTTGGTTGTAGACCTGTGTTAACTCCTTTGCCTGAGAATATTGTTTTAAATCATAAAGAAACTAGTGATGATAAAAGGTTGAAAGATATCACTAGTTATCAGAAACTTGTTGGGAAGTTGATATATCTTACTATGACTAGACTCGATATTTCTTATGATGTGCACTGCTTGAGTCAATATATGCATTCTCCTTTAAAATCTCATTTTGATATTGGCTTAAGACTGTTAAAATACCTTAAGCTTGCACCTGGTAATGGCCTACATTTTAGTAAGAATAATCAAAGTTTTAAAGTTTCGAGCATATTATTCGATTGGGCTAAATGTCCTGTGACTAGAAAGTCAGCTCGGATACTGTGTTTTTGTAAATGGTAACTTGGTTTCTTGGAAGAGTAAGAAACAAGTCACTCTTTCCAAGTCTTCAACATGAAAGTAATGCAGTACGATGCATGGCTTCTACTACATGTGAGGTTATGTGGATTCTTAAAGTTTTAAAAGACTTGGGTGTTACTGAACAATTGTTACCAGTTGAGTTATTTTGTGATAACAAGGTCGCTATACAAATTGTCGCTAATCCTCAGTAATGCATGAAAAACTAAGCACTTTGATATTGATGTGCATCTTGTGAGAGAAAAGGTTGCATCCGGGTTTGATTAAAACTGTAAAGTTGACTCCAAAAGTCAAATTGTCGATGTATTGACTAAGGCCCTTGGTCCTGTTCAGATGGTGTTATGGTTAGAAATCTTGGTATGGTTAACTGCTTGCGTGTTCATCATGAGGGGATGTTGAAAGATTAAATACCTCTTTGACAAACAAACAACCTTCGTGGGTATATTATGTAACATTTTTACTCTTATTATCTAACACTTAATTGTTTGGGTGTTGTTTGTTAAGTTTATTTGTGCAGGGTTGAGATTGTAACATCTCGTGCTATATAAAGATCATATATGCTAGGGTTTCATTCAACACTCTCTCTTGATATTTCTCTCATGTTTCACACACAAGTCTGTTGATATTCATCTAGGTTTCGTTTGGTTTTCTGGGTAGTTTACTATTGTAAACTGAGTGTAGATCATCTTGATCTTTGATTTGGTTTTAGTGTGTGAGTATTTGTATTCTATTGTTGCACCTATTAGAGGGACAACAATCTTTCTTTGTATTTGTATTGGTTTTACTGTGTTTATCGTTATAATAAAAGACTAGAAGGGTACCCGCGCAATGCGGCGGCGGGTATCCGATGACTATAATATGATTGGAATAAATGAAATAAAGGTTAAAGTTGTAAAAATTTGAATTAAAATAAAATAAACCCACTAAAAATATAAAAACTAAAAACTCATAAAAATTATATTAAAATGGATGTTGAATTAAAGAGCATAAAATTTTAGAAAATATGGTGAAATTAGATTATAATATAAATAAGTAGATAAAAAGATATTTTAATTTGAAAATAAAGATGAATTTTAGTTGAGTGCATTAATGCCATTTTATAATTGGAGCCATTATCTTAATTTTTGGTGGTTAGGAGTTAGCTGGAGTTTGTTAGAAGTTAGGCTTTGAGTTTGTTAAGAAGTGACACATGTCATCTCATGATTTGAGCTCCTTATCTTAATTTTAAGCCTTCTAAAATTAGAAGGCTTAATTTTTAAGCCTTCTAATTTTAGAAGGCCTAAATGCATTATAAAGTAGTATAGATTATCACCAAGGGGTGGTTGGTTGGGTGATTATTGATATTTTTCTGTACCATTTTAACAGTAGGAAATAGTTCGATTGTCATTTTAATGCTTAAATTAAAGAATGAATGATTAATAAAACTGAGAAAGTACCTAGCTAGTAAAGTAGTTCATGTATGAATGGCTACATGAAGCACATGTTTCATCATTATAGGTAGACCACACGATTCAAGAAGTAATCTAGACCCATTAATGTGCCTATTCCCATTAACTTCTACTCTTTTAAACATTCTAAACATCCAATTTCTTCAGGTGTTTCATCATACAAATACTATCCAAATTTTTTAATATTTGTTGACCGCTAACTTAGCTCCTCTAGACATTCTAAACATCTACTCATAATGTATTTAATTTTGGTTGTCGCAACAACTTCAATCATATAATATCTAATGACGTTACCTATAAATATGTTGTTCAAAGATGATCCAGGAAAAATTAGTGAAGTTGTTGAAAGTCAATGGTTTGACTCAAAAGTTAGCTTTTATCATGCTTAAAGATTACATCCCAATTTAAACTTGTTAATGATAATCAAATCACTTATGGAACACTACTCTAATCATTGTCAACATGATAATGAAAAAACTCATGTATAATACCCACCATTTTTATCAAGAACACAAATTGACTTTTCAAGAAGTCAACTCTTTAGTACTGAACTCAAGAATTAGCCTTATGAAAAATCAAACACCTTTCAACATGAAAAATGTAAACTTACATGTTTATACATCATTTACAAAACCAATTATAAACATTATTGACCAACATTTGAGGTCGATCAATTGGTTACGATGTAATACATAAGAAAAGTCAAACTAGTGAATGCATGCTTTTCTGTTGAAGAGCAAAATAGAGATGATCAACGGACTTCTCGCGGGTTTCTTCACTTCTAAAACTCTAAAAACACATCATACTTAAATCTGTTCTGAATGGATGAATTTGAAGAAGATGGCATTGAAGATATGCTTAAAGGTTCATATTAACTCTAATCTTTGTCTAGGATAACTATAAGATCGATTGCAAAGTTATTCATATGAGATGAATAAATCTTATGACCATATATAACACTAGTAAAGATAATGGTTCGAAAAGTTATTGTTTGGCGAAAACTATGGAAATAGGCAGATAAACAAAAGTACATCATTTTTTTAACGTTTAATATCTATTTCTTTTTACACTTTAATCATTATAAAACTGCATAATCTGGCTACCGATATTCATTTTCCCACATGGCCACATGTAACTTATAATCTACATCGACTTCAATGGTAACTCATAGTCTGCCATCAGGCTAAAGTTACCTTTCATTCATATAAAGGTTTACCACGATCGAGATTGATAACTTCATATGTAAAATATCGATTGATTGACAGGTATAACTAGTTATTGATAACATTTCGTGTTTATTACCGTAGTTCTGAAAGTATTACTACTGGTAATGAAACACAATGTTGCGAAAATGAAACTTTATTTGGTATTTTCAGACAAGGCCATTTAAAATCAACCTTCAATTTCTTTAAGCAATCCGACAAATAAGTACAATATCAATATTAATTAGTCGTTAAAAACCTTTAATCTTCATTTAGGAAATGAATCGTTGGTTAGTTTGATGTTAACTTAACTCCTAATTACAAGTGGTGCTACACTGCTACGTTTATATACTACTCCGACTAACAAAGAATTAAAATTTACATCATTGTACCGCATTTCTGGTAACAAACCGCTTTCAGCTCGCATGATACTAAATTTCATGTATGAATAGCATGCTTCATTCATGTTTCAAACTTTCAATGTTTATATTCACACAAACTTTGACCTTCAAAAGTCAACTTTGAATTCATCCGTGATACTATTCTCACTAAACTGGTTATCAAAATTCTACATCCTATATTTTGTAGACCAACAAGAATAAACATAAGGCAACAGTACAAAAACAAATAAGTAATAATGTACTAATTTAACTTATTTTCTTACCGCCCTTATAACCTGTCGTGTCGCATGGAAAATAAGTAATGTCTTGCATCCCTTGTTTCCACCGATTCTGTCGGAAAATGGATTTCACATATCTCTCTGGAAGTAGCTTCGTATTCCCTGAAACATGTTTAGTAGCTTTTTTCAGCACCAGAAACACTATATATATAATATATCTGCTTTGAAATCCATTGAAAAGTCAACAGTTGACTCAAAATTCAATCTATAAATAAAGTCAGGAACATCTTTTACATCCGACACAGAAATAATTGCAATCTTCATCAAACATAAGACAATTTATAGAGAAGGGAGAAAGTACCTGTTAAAAAAGTTCTTAATGCAGTGACTTCTTTGGGCCTTTGGAGCGGTTCAAAATCATCACTCGATCACGGACACGGTACTTACGCTTTTGGTGCCTCGTGCTATTCACGACTTTATATGTAGCGAATGTTTCATAATCGTGAGGTTTTATCTCGGATGTAAAACCACATGACTCAAGAATCCGTCTAGACCCAACAATACGCAGACCTTTCACCCTAAAAATACTCTCTGGAAGATGACTAATGCCTGCTCCAGAACATCCAACTCTTTTAAACATTCTAACCGGCCCAATTTCCTCGGCAATTCGCAACATGAATACAATTACTGACGCCGAGATTAACGAGCTTTGGACATTCAAATGGGAATCAAGTTCGACCAAATCAAGACAATTCTTGACTCTTAGCGTCTCAAGATTTGGAGTAACCCCAAGGTGCAGGGTCCTCAACTTTAAATTATTGAGGTCGAGATTAATGAGCTTTGGACATTCAGCGGGCATGTGAAGTTTGACCATATTAATACAGCTGTTGAGTCTTAGCGTCTCAAGATTCGGAGTAATCCCTAGGTGAAGGGTCCTCAACTTCAATAATTTATTGAGGTCGAGAGATCTGAGTTTTGGACTTTCAGCAGGCCTGTGTAATTTTTCCAAGCTTCTACAATGATAGATACGTAACTCCTTTAGATTTGGAGTAACCCGGAAATGAACTTCTACCAATTTCGAACAACTTCCAAGAATTAGTGTCTCAAGATTCGGAGCCACACTAAGGTCAAGGGTCCTCAATCTTTGTGAAAAGGTGATCTTTAGGAACCTGAGCTTTAAAAAAGGCTGTCATAAGCAACAAAAAATGGAAAGATAAATGTTAATTGCTGTAATGACTAACAAAAGAGGAAAAGATAAAACTAGAAATTAATCAACCATTAATTATTCTACCTTTTCTTCTCCATCTTTCCAAAGTTGAACCATTTTGCTGCCATGCATATCAAGTCCAACAAGATTTTTTGCTAGAAATGTTTTTGGTAAACTTGAAAACGGATAAAGAACCCATTTCAGAAATCGTAAGCCATTTGGAAGGTGTAGACTATCTTCATCAAAGTTCCACTTTCTAACTTCCTCTTCACTTACATGTGGGCAAAACATGCGAAGAAATCTAAGTTCCTTCATGTTTGCGAGACCGTTCAAGAAATTTCAAAATTCAATCCATCTGGTAATGCATTCAGTTTTATACATTTAGTTGCTTGGGTACCCTGTAATTTCAAATAGCAGTTACAATGAAGTTAATTTCTCGAATTGAAATGAAATGTTTAGGTTAGGGTTACTAATTTTTACGTATAAAATTTGGGGATTTTTGGGTGATGGTGATTCGGTGCTAATAATAAATATACAGTAGAAGCTTTATTATTATTAGGATCGAAGATGATGATGTTGCTTGAAATAAAGAAAGAATGAAAGAGAATAATTTAAAAACTTTATCTTAATGAAATTTAAAAACTTTATCTTCCATAGTCATGCACTATTAGTGAAAACCATTATTGTCGTTTTTAACAAAACAATGTTTAATGCGTTTTAACAAAACAAGCTTATAGAGTAAACTAGCATAGTACCCGCAATAAAGCATGCGGTATCCAACATGTCGGGCTTTTGAGAGTCGGATTTGACGGTTTATCCGTTTGATAGTTCGAAAGAGTAGATGCGTGTTTGAATTTTCGTAAAGTATATTAATACAAATATAGATATCCATACTTATACTCATTTAAACTTTGTAAAACTTGAATGTTTATGATAAAAATTACAAATATAAAGTCGTATTATTGTAAGTTTGTAACATCCATTTTAATACTAAAATTTAATGTTTCATTAGTGTGCATTATAATACTAAAATTTAAGTTGGTACTTACCTTGTTATTAGCCAATATATCTACAATTTCCTCCTTAATCCATAACCGCTATGCCTTTCGGGTTATTGGGGTTCGGTCGACGGACAATATTCTTGCCCATTTCTTCTATATGGTCATGCATTTCTAAGCGCCCATTTACAGAAATAGTTATAAGAGATTTCAGTTCAAGAACCCTTAAACCAATCCGAGCACGAAATCCACAGCTTTCAAGCACTCTGATTGCATAATCTTTCTCCCACCTTTGAGTAAGCATGCAACATCTAGGAATATTTCCTTGTAATCCTCCTCTAGGTCGATATAGCTTAACTCCAAAACTTTCATAGTTTCATTCAATGGAACTGTTTCTAGTCTTTCTAACGCATCTTTCCAGTCAAGATCATCTTTGCCACATAGAAATGAACCTAAAACTTTGTTCGTTAGGGGAAGACCAGCAGCGTAACGTACAACTTGTTCCGATAGCTCTTTGTACCCTTCAACTGGAATCTCTCTCCCAAATGCATGCCTACTAAATAGACGCATTGCTTCCTTATCATCTAACAAATGTACATCACAAATCAAGTTCACTTTGTGTGCTATAAGCACCTGTGCATCCCTAGTTGTTATAATAATTCTGCTTCCCGGCTTAAACCAACTATGGTCACCGGCTAATGCCATAAGTTGTTCAATCTTATCAACATCATCTAGAACAATAAGAACCTTTCTTCCATGCATCTTCTTTTTCAGCATGCTTTTCCCCTCAAGAACACCACCTACGCTGATGCCTTGATCCGATAAAACATCTGAAAGTACTTGTTTTTGTAATAAATTCAAACCAGACATAGACGGTGTTGATTTTTCCCTGACATTTTCAACAAAGCTATAACCTTCGAACTGATTGGATATATGTTCATAAATAGCTCTGGTCAAAGTTGTCTTGCCCGCACCTCCCATCCCCTTGATCCCTATCATGCGAACATCTTCAACACCTAATTCTAAGGATGAAACAACATTGTCTATCCGAGTCTTCATGCCTATTAAGTTTTCATCAATACCCGAATTAATAAACCGTAACTCTAATGATATCTCTTCAACAATCTTTTGAACGAGTTTAGCTTCATGCCTGTATGGTAAAGAACCAGATACACAATTAATTTTCAGATCTATAATACATAAAACTGTAAATGAGGTAATGACATACTGATATAATCATAAATCATTTTCCGATCCCTCGAAAAAGAATTAAGTATGAGTCAGAAGTTGACAATACAATAAGAGATGAACGCTTTCAGCATAGATAGTGAAAGAATAGCATATAGACAGGGTAAAGGGTGTTTTTTTATAAAAAGTTAGTTAATTAAGATAGTTGATATAACTATGTTACAACAATAAAAATCATTTTCAGCTAAAAATTCACCTTCATGACTTTTGACCCATTTGACTTATTTCATATTGTATGTGCCCATTTGAACCGTTGAGATGTAATGTAAAACAATTCACCCAATAATAGATCAGGAAAATATTACATATGATGGAAGAAATTACCCATCAAAAATGTTCTTCAATTCCCATCCAGCGAGATCAGCAGCATTTTTCAAAGCTTCTCTCCATTTCCCAGCAGATTTATCATTTACATGTTTAGCAAAGGCAACTTCAACAACCCCATTTTGCTTGCGGACTTCCGAGGGATCTACATCGAGGAACACGGGATAAGCAGTATGCTCACTCATCTTCTGGAATTCCATAATTTTCACAAGCTCGTCTAAGCACCAAGATGAAGAAGCGTAGTTCTTGGAGAAAACAATAATATAAAATTTTGAGTCTTCAATGGCTTGGATAAGCTCATCACTGATGGTTTTCCCTTTTCTGATTTTCTTATCATCCTTATAAGTTTCAACTCCTTTTTCTTGAAGAGCATGAAATAGATGATCTATGAAATTCTTACGAGTGTCTTCACCTCTAAAGCTTAAAAAGACATCATACTTGAAGCTCTTTTGAATGGATGGAGTTGAAGTAGACGCCATTAATGTAAGGGTTCAAAGCGTCTTCAAGCTGTTGTTTGAAAGAGATAGACAAGTTAACAAGTGTATATGTGAAAAAGACAATGTAAACAAGATGGATGTGTTTGTGAAGAAATTTCGTGCCATCAGGTGCAGAAACAAAAACCACTTAATTGCTCAATGAAAAAGAACGATAAGATTCACAGTTTTATAAAGGCTTCTTGCAAATGTTTGGTTCTAGTTGTTTCAAGTTTCAAATTATTTGTTTATTGATATTTTGTTAAGAATAATGCTTTTTTTTTTTTTAATCTACAATGAACAGCTAAGTATCAAATACGATTGATAAAAAGTCATTACTTGTTTCATTAATGGCTTTTTTTATTTACATACCAAGTCAATAACTATTCACAATTAGCATCTGTTACAAACAATGGTTATAACACTGGTAACTAGTAAGTATCTAACAATGTGAACAAGATGTTTTTGTTTGAAAAAGTGTGGAACAGGGGTATGCAAAAGGCTTATGTAGCATTATGTACATTGACCACTGCTATCGTATACTTTTTTTTTTACCATACTATACAATAATGCAATCTGAAAACTATTGATTATGAATGCTACAAGTATGATCATTTACAAATGTAGCTGTAATACTTACTAAGATATGATAAGTGCTAACGTGAAGCACATCAATGACCGATTGCATGTCTTTGATTCACACAACTCCCAAAATTAATCCCTACGTCCCATTTAACTGTCCACATTGTTATTTTGGGATGTCCCTTAATCTTTTAACCAATGAAATAGACTTGAGTGGGTAGAGATGATATTTAATTGGTAGAGATGCTGTTAACGGGATTTCCTAAAATTATGTGCATTTGAAAAGTGGACACTTATTATGGGAGACGAGGGAGTAGTACTTACGAAAATGAATAAGCTTGAGAATGCAAGATTTAACTTAAGCATACTACACTTCTTGCAAATCACCATACTTTTCTAAAGATATAAAGATTAACTCCCCTCAAACACCAGTTCTTAACTTTGAGATCAACATATTATTTCGATTTCCATGCACAAATACAAGATATTACTAATTAGTAAAATTTGCCTCACATATTGGGAATTTTATAAGTTCAATTCCTAGTAACCCCGTAATTTCTTCCAATCATACAAGCAAAATTTCTAGTGCAAATATCAAATATCTTAGCATAGTTATATAAACCACCGCCAAATCATACTAGGTGCATATTTGGGGTTGGCCAAAATAGTTTGACCGAATACATCAGTTAAGCCGTGTACATCTAAGTAAAAGACTCCGCTCATGGGTAACATGAACAAGGATATATTAACTCTTATAGTCATATTATATATTTTTTGAACCATTATTTTGTTTCCAAAAAGTGGTGACTTAGTTAGATCGATGAATACCTTTCATATAAACGAGACGTTGGATTGTATCTTGAGAAAAAAAACACGACAGTTGAAGTTGAAAGAGATGAACGTGTAAACCAGATCGATCTTGCAAGGATATATTTGTTTCAATATGTGGACAATCAAAGGCCAGTGAAATGGTCAATCAAATATAAACGCCTACTAGATAAGAATACTGTTGGAAGTATTTGAACTTTTGAACAAGAGTAAGTTACATGGATGGTCCCTGTGGTATGCTCAAAATTTCGTTTGTCGTCCCTCAAAGTTTAAACTTGTGTGGACAGTCCCTATCTTTGCAAAGAATAACACTCGTGGTCCTTTTTTTTAACCGGTGTTGAGTGGATTCTGTTATCTTTTACACGTCAGCCCTTTTGGCTAATGACCGTTGCATCATCTATCGTTTATACTAACGTCCGTTTATAATTTAAAATTTTAGATTTATTTAAAGTATTTCCATTTTTTATATATGTTTTGTACCCTTTATATTTGTTTTCATATACGTTTTTATATACCCTTTATACGTTTTACATATGTTTTTGTGTATGTTTATATAACGTTGTATATATGTGTTTTTATACATTTTGATATACGTATTTATAAAAATATCTATGTTTTTAAATAAGTTTTTATATAGGATTTTATATACTTTTTATACATTTTATATACGTTTTGGTGTGCTTTCTTTGTGCTTTTATATATGTTTTATAGGTTATTATATACATTTGTGTATATATATATATATATATATATATATATATATATATATATATATATATATATATATATATATATATATATATATATATATATATATATATATATATATAAATATATATATATATACGCTTTTGTATACATTTTTATATATGTTTTATAGATTGTTTTGTATACATTTTTTGTACAAAAGCGTATATAAAAATGTATAAAAAGTATATAAAAGGTTATACAAAAACATATAAGAAGTATATAAGAACGTGATATAAAGCGTAAATAAAAAGTTATACAAAACGTATATAAAAACATATAAAAACCGTATATAAAAACGTATACAAACGGATATAAATTTTTTATACGTTTTTATATACTCTTCCATATGTTTTTGTATAACTTTTTATATATGTGTTTACATACGTTCTAATATACTTTTATATTTTTATAACTTTTATATACATTTTTATAACTTTTATATACTTTTTATGCGTTTTCTATACGGTTTTGTATAAAAATATAAAAACATAGATATTTTATGAATAATTATATAAAACATATAAAAAGTATATACGTTGATTTTCTTTTTACACATTTGTTTATGCAAACTTACACCAAAAAACACCATCAACTGTTTATATATCCAAAATATTAATCAACTCGTATCTACCGTCAACTGCTTAAGAATTTTGATGAAGATTGATTTAGTGTGTTGAATGCCATAAATGGGTAAGGTTACACCCCTCATAATTCCGGTGCCATTACCACCATTATATCAGTTACCACTACCACTGCTACCAAGTCTGTTAAATCTCAGATTCGTTCGTTGTCGGTAAACCCTGCATTTTGACGCCAATCAAAGTGATTATTTACCTAGTATACTTAATACCTATAACGGCAGGTGAAGGATTCTGGGTCTGGCATGAAACAACAAGACATTCCACAAACTTTTACAAAATTTTCAGAGCTTCGTAGTGCATCCAACCGAAGTAATGGTGGTGCAGGACTTGCAGGTCTTGGACTCGCAATTTGCAAAAGGTATTAAATATTTGTTTTTGAAATACCAGTTTATGTATTATATCCAACAACCATATGTTATCTCAGGTTTCTTAAACTCATGGGAGGTCACATTTGGATCGAGAGTGGGTGGTTAAGCACAGTTGCATTCATCGTGAAACTAGGTCTCTGCGCGCAACTACCCAAATGATCGTGTTGTGACCAAAAAATTGATGGTAATAAGTATTCCGAGTTACCATCATATTGTAATCGTGAGTAGATTTATACAAAGGTATTTTTAAGTCTCTTGCATCATACTCCAACTTTGCAACTTACGGAGTTGAAGTGCTCGCAATATATATGCAGAATTATATCTTGAGTCGATAGTCGATTCTCAATACATTGACAAAATTTATTTAGAAACGCTGGTACTTCCAGAAATTATGTTCTTACAAACTCTTTTAAACAACATATACATGAGATATCGTTCAAGTTTAGTCATCCCGTGACTCTTTTAGTCTTTTTAGTGGTTAATGCTAACGCGGGTATTTTTTTATGTTAAAGATTTTACTCGCAGCATCGTGTTTGATGGATGACTTTGAAACAGTTTGGTTTAAGTTCAGTTGGCGGGGAGACAACTAAAGCTAACAAAACAATAAGTATAGCTGAAACAGAGCTGACAACGCACCACAACACATAACAACATTAGTCTCAAGATGCGTACTTGGATGAGATATGTATCTTTAAGTAATACATCAAAAAAGAAAAGTAGGTTTCTAGTTTTGCGACATATTTAGGTTAAAACAACAAGATCAAAGGTCTGTCAGGATAGTTTTTGTTGTTCACAGAAATGGTATTGGCTGGCTTAATCTTTGTAATACCTATTTTTTTTTTACCATCATAGCCAATAAACCCGTGTAATTAAAGCACATGACGGATTATGATAGTTAAAACCACCACCCCTGGTCTTCCTTCTACTCACCATTCCGCTAACCTTGTAAAAGTCGGACGAATCAGACAAACAACCTACACAGTTATTTAAAATTAACAGCATTAGATGGGTTGCCCCAAGCATGCAATATTAAACAAAATTATATTAATACCATACATAAAGCATAGAACATATAGAAATCAGGATATCCTTTGTTTAACCTCGATTAGTCACTCGATATGGACAACTAGTTGAGGACAAAATGCGTCCAATACCTAACGCTTAAGGGTTCAATTATGCCAGCAAAGACTATTACATGTTTAGCAAGTGGGATTTCAAGTTCGCAACTTACATCAACGAGGAACAAAGAGAGCCTAATCCTAAAATTCAAACAACAAGAAGAATAGCTAATTTGAAGCACGTATTGAACACAAAGTTTTCAATTTTAGCCTTAGTATGTATAGTGATAATCTGTTTCTCAATGTGAGATAAAGGGAAGACTAACCTTTTTCATACTTGAATACCAATGAAAACTTGCTGGATTTGGCTAGGTTATTAAAACGAGACACTTTGACCGGTTCACGATTCGTGAGAACAAACTTACTGAGTGTTCTAGCACCGTTAGCAGAATCACATTCGACTGAGGCCTCATACACTCCAAGTTTCCCTTGTTCAATTGCCTCTATGGTCATGTAGAAGCAATACTTGGAGGTCAATTTATAGTATTTGCAATCATAGAATACAGCCTTTTTGACGTTGTTGTCTGCGTCCTCATTGACATACTAACAACATAGAATTTGTTTACATGTAAGCAAAACAGTTAACGATGGAGACAGTCTCGAAAATTAAAAGTAGGTGGAAGGAATATATATAACAACCATACCGTCTGATAAGACTTGTTGAAGGCATCAACAGCAAATTCACCAATCAAATCAACAAGAGGATCAGTATCGTCAACTGGAACTAAATCTTTCTCCATCGGAAAACTTATAAATTCACGTGCTTCCTGCGACAAGGATGAAATATATTATGAAATAAGTATGGGCCACAAACATATATATGTTTATTTGTAGGTGTACATAGATGAGAAGAAAAAAAACAGGGGACAAGTAACTAATCAATACATACGATTGCTTCATCAGTCGTTTTAAACTTCATCCAGACTTTATGCTCTTCTTTGTTCAACGGAATGCCATTGATACTAGGTGGACTCCCTGAAAAAAAAAACTTACCGAGTTACCATCCATGTTATTTTTCAACTAGCGCAAGCAACGTTAATAAGGAATGCGTACTGGTTTTCCTCTTGAGCTTCTTCTTTTCGGGTGGTGTAGGAGGCTTGGGTAGATTAATTGTAAGGCCGGCTTCGTGGTTGCTGCAAGAAACGGGTAACGATGCATGAGTACAAAAGTCGAAAGCTAAACAAAAACTGAGGTTTACAAGCTCGAATATTTTTGTTTTATATCTTTTATAAGCATGAATATAAAGGTGCCGAACATACTATTCCCAGGTAGAAGACATCTCATCATTCGATTTGTAGTACATGGCAAGAAGGTATATAAATATATTCGTAAAACTGATCGATATTCCTTTGTGTTTTTTCTGTGTATTTATATACGAGATAGGCGGTTAGGCTAGTTTCCTTTTATTGAACCGATTTATAATGGGTAAGTTCATAAGCCCAATTTTAAATATATTCACGTATAATGGGCTAGTTTATTAGCCTGGTTCATAAGTCCAGTTTTAAAAAACAAATTAACGTATAACGGGCTACTTAATAAGCCCGGTTCATAAGCCCAGTTTTAAATATATTCATGAAAACCAAACCGGACCGAACTGAACAAAACGAATTGAATTTGTTAAAATTGAACCGAGCCGAATAAGATATTTGGTTTATGCTTGAATGTGGGTTTCATAAATGTCGACCGAAATGAACTGAAAACCAAATTTACATAAACATATACTCCCTCCGTCCCACAATATAAGTCCATTTTGACTTTGTCAACGTCTTTTTATTCTAACTTTGACCCTAATTATTTGTTTTCGTGTTATATAATACTTGATGCAAAGTATACCAATGATAATACATTTAAAACACAAATCAATTTCTATATTTTGTATCAAGTATTATATAACACGAAAACAAATAATTATGGTCAAAGTTTGAATAAAAAGACTTTGACAAAGTCATAATTGACTTATATTATGGAACGGAGGGAGTATATTTTTTATATGTTTATACACATACAAAAGTTATCTTTTAGTATAAATATAATATTTTTAAGTTTGAAAATACATTTTTTAATAATCTATATAATTAAAAGAGAAATAATTAAAAGAGAAAGAAAATATAAATTATGTTCTTTCCCGTTGCTAAGGGAGAAAGAAAAAAACTATTGGTTTTCACTTTTTTAACCAGCGCCTTCTTTTGGGCCTCAGGTCGTCTCGTTCTCTTGCTTTTCGAGTTCAACCAAAACTCAAACGAAATTCAAATCCAGTTTTCAATTTGGTTTAAAAATATGAGACAGTTTGATTTTACTCATAATTTTTTTAACCAAATTAAACGACGTGATAAACAAATCGATGAACAACCTTATCTATATTATCTATAGATATCAAATTATCTATATTATCTATAGTTATCAAGACGGTACAAGTAGTACATTTACAAAACTTGTGGGCCCCACATGTAAAAACAATTGTGTGGCATAAGTTCTGCCAAGACGCACTAAAACTCTAGTTTTTTATAAAGAGATTAAATCGTAGAATAGCTATATACTTTTCAAAGTGTACCGTTTTTGTACGTGTACCTTTTTTAAGTTGTAGAATAACAACGTACTTTCATAAGTGTTCTAATTTGGTATGTGACGATGACGTGTCATACCCCAAAGTCTGACACGTGGCATCATTTATAACGTGACACGACATCGTCACGTACCAAATTGGACACTTATGAAAATACGTTGCTATTATACAACTTTTAAAAAATACACATACCAAAGTGGTACAGTTTAAAAAGTATATTGTTATTCTACCACTTAATCTCTATTACAAAAATCACACGTATTTTCTAGGCATGATTATATTTTGGATAAGGATCCTCTCATGTTCAAATGAACATGAGAGATCATGTTATACTTGATGTGATTGTACATTTAAATTAAAATAAAGTAAATACTTTGCAATAATAGTAATGTACAATCACACCAAGCATAACATTACCTCTCATGTTCAATTTAACATGAGAGATCCATTTTAGAGTGTCGAGCTTTGTTTTGTCAACACAATTTCGATGCCTAACTTTGAACATATCAATATAAATGAATTGTTGTCCAAGACTTGTCAACACAATTCTAAGGCCTAGTTCTGCAGCTCACTTTAAATGAATAAAGATTTGTCAATTTAACTTATTAGTTACAACGAACAAAAATATATATTAAGTGTATTGCTAGTTGTACAAAAAGTCTAAACCATATGCGTATACAAGACACAACCAAGACGGAATTTAACCTAATGCAATTATGAAAATTTAAACAAGATTATGATCACATATTTTTATGACTAGGTGCATTTAAGAAAATTCGAGTTTTTTATACAAAAATTAGCATCACGCAACAAGAATTCATGGGTGTCAAGTGAACCTCCGGACCCACCTTGATTTTGTCCTTTCATGCACGGACATTAAAACCGGTAGTATCTATGATCAAATGGCTTGATGTATACGTGAGATGCTTTTTAACCAATTGATTGAGGGTTCAAACTTGTCTATGACATTTATTTGAGATATTTTTAGGTGTTTTGAGATTGTTAGTTTGCATTAAGATTAAATAGTAACAATATTCATCACCATCTTTCTAACGATCATGAAAACGTGATTGTGATTACGATCACTGATAAAGGCTCGGCCATTTTATTTAGACCAATTGTAGGTTTGTACATTATTAACACAAACTTTTGTTAATACTTGTAGAGTTAGGATTAAACGAAAAATAAAGTTAAAATGAGAAAATTTAGAAAAAACACAATCGCATATTTCAGATATACTTACAAACATAGATGAATATCCTTTCAAATTTTCATTTTTATTTAAAATGTGTAGTGGAAATTTCTTCTCATTCTTTCTTATTTTAATTTTTTTCTCACCAAATCTCTTCTAGCTTCCAACAATTTCTATGTCTATGAGCATCGAATAATTTGTACCATGTTACAAAGTCATAGACAAGTTGTTGGAGACTTTCTATTAGATTAGTTTAGTTAAGAGCGCTGTGAACTATAATTGTGAAAAGGTTGGAAGATCTGGCCAAAGAAGGTGATAACCCAGCCTTCGCCTAGGACATTAGAAAGGGAGAGAAAGGGCTTGCTGCTGGTTCGGAACTCCCCTATCTATTTGAATTGATTTACAGCGCCTATTTTCAAGCTTATAAAAGGACTTGGCCGGAAAGTCTCCGAGCAGTTCTAATGCCATACCGATGGAATTCCTATCCAGTAGTAAACTTCGACAGCAAGGACCGAGGCGTTGTTCGTCCACTTCTGCTCCAGCTGAGAAATTCCCTTGTAGTCAGAAATATGAAAAACAACAAAAGAGTGCTAATAACAGTACCCTTACAAAAATTGTAGGCCTACATGTAAAAACAATATTGTGGTATATCATCTGCGTGCGAGGAAAAAAAATCAACTTTTTATTATCAATCGCATGCTTTCCTAAGCCAAGTTGGCAAGTTTTGTTTTGTCAACATAAATTCTAATTTGTAGCATACCTTCGGGGACGGAACCAGGGTTCCCGCGAATGTTCGGAACTTTTATGAATTTTTTCATTGTAGTGTTAATTTAAAAAAAAATCATTTTTTCTTAAATGCACTCGATCCATCGAAATGTGAATCTATATTACGGTTTTAAAAAATTTGTGCACTCGGTCATATTTGATTTTGATTCCATCCTTGCATACCTTACATGAACAAATGTCGAGAATTGTCCATAGCATTCAACGCAAAGCTCACTTGACACGACTTATCAGAGACGTGGTAATATGCTACTAACTTACTAAGTAATCGATACAAATCTCACGTATATGTAAATTTCATGAATACACATATAGGGACGACAATGTCTAGAATTTGTACACATAAACTTTTAATTCATACATAATATATATCGTTGTTTGAACATTAGTATCCTCAAATTGATGACGAAAATGCCTGCAGTTATTTGTATATAAATGTTCGATAATGTTCACAGAACGATCTTTGTAACTTTGTTACGTGTGAAATGTGTTAGAAATGGGGTTAGGGTGATAATAATTTTGGAAATCTTCACGAATCGTGTAAGTTTACTTTCCGTATACAATATTTCAACCTTATTGGTGCCTGAGTATCACAAAATCCTTATGAGGATAATTCGAGAATAACACTTTATTTCTAAGCACAAAAGAACAAAACAAAACGGAGAGAATTGTGAGTTTTTGGAAATTCCATTGAGACCAGATATGTGTGTTAAATAACAGACATATGTGACAGTTAATTGCAGTTAATTTCGGTTAATTTCTAACAAAACCAAAAGGTCACAACCTTTCACCAACATAAATGTCGTTGAGTTTTTGAGGGAAAAAATGTTAAGTCCTTTGATACCGATTTGCAAAAATCATTTAGGTTTTGGGGAGCCCCAAATCCGCGAGGGCGTCCTCCCCTCGGCTTAAGCAAAAGGCGCTGCCCTTTGACCTTGCAAGGGGGCACGGTCCCCTTAACCCCCGCATCTTTACCTGGACGAAAACATATATTACTTCAACGATTGTGCACTCCACACTTACCTAACTAGTTATCTGAGCTTAATATGATATTCCAATGGTTTCTAATAAATCATAATTTTCTAAAATAGTTGATGACAGTAAAATTACCAACAAAACAAAACACATCTTCCATCCTGATGAAACAACTCTATGGTACAAAGTAGTGTGAAAACAACAAGATTTTTAGCTATAAAACAAACAATCACAAGAAGCTCGTAGTTAACCTTTTTAGCAATAGTATTGAGGTTATCGTAAACATGTTTTTTAGTTATTATGTACGGTATTAAATTAAACTGCCAAAAGCTCAAAAGAAAAGAATAGTTGCAAATTGAACCAACTTTAAACATTACTTTGATACAAAGTTAAAAACCGTAAATATAATAATCCTCAAATTGATGAAGAAAATGTGTACCATGTGACGTGAATGTATAAACGTTCATAAAACAATGTCTATTATGCATGAAATAAAGTGAATGTGCTAAAAACATTTTTCATAGTGATAAAACAACGTATAACAGCAAAAGTAATACAAATATTCCAGTATAACAACCATTCACAATAACTTCATTCTTAAGGTGCGTTTGTTTGTAGACGTGAATCGTTATGGGTTTGGGTTTATTACCATAATAAATGGGAATGTGTATGACTTTTCAAACCCACCAAGCTAGATGAGTTTGGGAAAACCCTTATTTTGTAGGTTTCATTCCAAGATTTACAAACCCATATGTTCAAAACAAACATCATTAATCATTTTTATTCCCGGTCCTTTTCCTAAACCCATATTTCAAACACACCCGCTTTCTAGCAACAATTTTATGGTTATGGCAAACATGTTTTTGGTATTTGTTAAATAATTTTTTCGTCTCAAAGTAATTGTGCGGCGACAAGTATGATATATATCGTGTTACTTTTTTCGTCTCAAAAGGACTGTACATCAATAAAACACACAATTTAATAAAAATATTATTCTAATGAATTTTCTTATCACTTTTTGCTAACTAATGTTTTAATCTTTAACTATTTTTTTTTACATTCGTAAAATACACACATCCTTCTAAATCATATATTAAAAACCATTCACCGCCACCCTTCTCACCCCTCTCTTTTAATTTAAAACTCACTTTCACACCATTAATTATTAGACGAAACAAATTACACAATTACGACAAGCATTTAGTTATCTTTCAATAGAGGACACTTTCATATACTTTTGAGTAGTTCCAACAAACTTTTTTTCCCCGGTACATGAGTTTGTATGATATATCAAATGTAATATAACACTAATCTGTAAGTACGAACACTCAACACGCTTTTGTAAAGTTGGCATAAGTATTTGTGTAGAACTCCAAATGATTCACCGTTTTGTGCATTTAAAATTTTAAATAACTAGCTTTCAAATCATATATCACACATTGAATTTGAACCTTCAAATTATTACAATTTATTCATAGAATATATTAAAAAAAAAGAAATTATATATTCAAAAACGCTTATCACATCTGATATAACACTGGTTTTAAGATTCGAAGTCAGAATATTTTGATGTAAGTATTATTTTTCGGTGCAAAGAATCTTTTGGAGTTGTAGACAAATATTAATGCCCATTTTACGACAACCAGACCCGGATTTGAGCATGTGCGGGATAGGCAACCACATAATGCCTCTATTTCTCAAGGGCCCCGTTTTTTAAAACCTCGGTATAAGTATAAAATCAACTTTAGAGTATTTGATCTCGTTAATAAATGATTTGAATAAAGAATATAAGATTTTTTCAATGGAAAAAAAAAAAAAAGAATTTCAAACTGTGTTTAAATGGAGAAAAGAAACTTAGAAAAGTGAAATATGGATTTTCCGTGAAAAGTAAGGATCAAATGAGAAATATAATTAAGATGAGAAGGATGAGAAGAAATTACAACCACAAGTGGTTCAACCGCTCAATATCCTTTACGAAAATATTTAAACCAACTCCAGATCTCATAAAAAACCATATTATCAGCTTGAAATACACATTAGAAAAGCCATTACAGATTTTTAGCTATATGTTTTTGAAAATGTTACTAAAAGCATATTATTTTATAAAATATGTACTAATTTGCCAGGTTGTAAAAGTTTAAAAAGTCTAAGATTGCAAACAAAAAAAATAAGAAATATGATAGTTTAGATTAGAACGAGATTAGCAAGTTGTTATTTGATCGATATCCAAAAGGAAAACATAATGAAATTATAATGTGGGATAATTTTACCGGGGCTTCAATTTTGAGAGTTAAAGGGCCCTATTTGGTATCACGGCACATGACCTTCAAATTTCACGGGACGTCCCTGACGACAACATGTACATTTAGTGTTTGAACTTACATATCAATTTATTAACCGTATCGGTTCGGACGTTCAAATACTATGTGTAATATATGGCTGGAAATTTTAGAATGTGAATTTTTCAATGCAGATACTTATGCTCATTATACAATAACATTTTAAGCATTCGAACTTACAAATTAGTACTTATAAGTTTTAAACTAACAATCCATAATACATAGTATAGATGTACGTAATACGTACATCTATTATCTTAAATGAATTATTGAAGCTAGCCTTCTCATTTAACTGGTTTTAAAGCTGCATATATCCCACTTTTCTAATAAAAAAGACCATAAAAAAGAAAGCCGAGGGTATCAGCTTTCTAATATCCAAAAACAATTATTCCCTCAAAAATCAAATCCAGATTTTAAACAGCAAAATCTGTAGAGTTTGCGGGGCTGAGAACGCATAGATTCATCTTCACGATTGCTTTCTTTCGTTGGGGGGTTAGCCATTTTCTGAAGTTTTTCTATCATCTTTGCCATGTTAGCCATCTCCTCTCTCATTTCCTCCTGTTCCGACCTTAATTGCCGTAACTCTCTCTGGCAACCCCCGAGCGTTAATCTTGGTTCCGTCAAGTTGCCGTGTTCTCCAGCCACACGGGTGTCAGCAACTGCACTAGCAACATTAAGACGGTTTCTTTGTCTTACGACTTCAGGTGACACTGTTTGGTTACTCACGGTATGGGGCCTGATGGATACTTTATTTCCGTCAATGGTCACTGATGTATTCTTTTCCGAGTTTCCTTGAACAATGGTCACTGATGAATTCTTTATTGGGTCCGTGTAAATCAAAGCTGTTACGCCATTTTTTGATTTCATCGTCTCCATGCGTATTGCACAATCCTCCTGATGCAATACAGTTATAAAATAATAGTTAGGGTTTATAGGGACATTCTTTTTAAAGGCATGCATATCAAAGAATTACTTAGCTAGTTAGCTAGTTAGGCTTAAGTTAACAGTATTACTATTAGTATATATATGATTGATAAATCGTTTTATACATGCATGTATGGAAAAATTATCTGAAAATAAAGTGATATTTTATACATAATATCCATTAATGAACAAATAAGTTACAACATGTGTAAAAAACTAGTAATAAGTAAAGATCATTAAGCAACCAACTAGTGTTCCAGTGATGAATATAATGTTCGGCAATAAAGAAAAACGCACACATCATATAGCAAAAAAGCAACACCATATATGAAAAGAGTTACTACAAATCAATTAGAATAAGCTAAAATAAAAACCCTAATTAACAGCTTTATAAAACATACCTTATAGAAGACGACTTGATGGTTATACGTCTGTAAATTTTATAAGGTGATTATATTTATAGCCTCGCTAGGCGGTTTAAGAGAGCTAGAGGCGGTTCAGCTAGTTTCCTTTTCTTGAACGGATTTATAATGGGCTAGCTCATAAGCCCAGTTTTAAATATATTCACGCATAATGGACTAGTTTAGATGCCTGGTTCAGAAGCCCAGTTTTAAATATATTCACCAAAACTAAACCGGACTGAACCGAATAAAACCGAACCGAATTGAATATTCAGTTTTGGTTTGGATATGGTTTTGATAAAATGTAAACCAAAACGAACTGAAAATCGAATTAACATAAATATATATAAATTTTATATATTTATATAAATACAAAACTCATTTCTTAGTATAAATATAACATTTTTAAGCTTAAAAATATATATATATTTTTTTAATTTATATATAACTGCCCACAGTGGTGGGTCAACCTTGTGGGTCACCCCTCTGCCGATCGGGTCGCCACCAAGGATGGAGTCAAGAACAGATATAACTGGGTGCACAAATTTTTTTTTAACCATGATATAATAGAGTTTAAGATGCTAATTAAATAGGACTAAAAATACATTTCGATGAATCAGAGTAATTTAATATACATTTGGAAAAAATCGACCCTGGTTTAATCCAATTTTAATTTGAGACGATTTGGTTTTTCCAAATTTTTTTTTAACCAAACCAGACGACCCAATAAACGAATCGATGAACACACCTATCTATACTATACTCCCTACGTCTCAAAATTATTGTCATCTATTGACTTTTTTGGTCTTTACTTTTAAATTTTGACCTTAAGTATTTTTGTTTATATTACATAATATTTGTTGCAAAATATATGAATGGATTGAGTTTTAAATGTATTTTCATATGTATAATTTTCATTCAGTATTATATAACACAAATAAAAATATTTATAGTCAAGTTGAGAAAGAAAAACCGAAAAAGTTAATAGCGGACAATAATTTTAAGACGAAAAAAGTACTATCTACATATATCAAGAGGGTACAGTAGTATATTTTACAAAACTTGTGGGCCTTACATGTAAACACAATTGTGTGGCATAATTTCTTCAAAAAACGCACTAAACTCTAGTTTATGACAGTAAAAAATCACACACAATTTCTAGACATGAATATATTTTAGAGTGTCGAGCTTTGTTTTGTCAACACAATTTCGATGCCTATCTTTGAATATATCAGCTAAGTGAATTGTTGTGTAAGACTTGTCAACACAATTATAAGGGTGTTGATACTCACACCGTTTTATTTGATAGTTACACCACTTTGTACAAGTTGTATAGTACAGCGTACAGCACTGTAATACATAAATTGTATTGAAAGTATAAAAAGTTATAGTGTGAGTATCAACACTCCAATTATAAGGCCTATGTTTTGTAGCTCACTTTAAATGAATAGAGATTTGTCAATAAAACTTAGGTTAGTCCCAATCGTACCCTCAGTATCGGTTGGGCAACGAAAAAACACACCCTCAACCGATGTTGACATCGGTCGTGTGGGTTGTGGTGCTCGGTTGCCACATAGGGCATAGTGGCCAAATCCTTGACATCGAGCTAATTTTCGACCGAAGTTATTGCCCACAATTTCCAACCAAATTTGCCCGTTTGGGCTAAATTCAAAATATTTTTAAAATTTTGACCGTTTGGTCATTAAAAAAACTTTTTTAAAACAATTTACCACTCTATAAATACCAACTTCACCTCAAACACAATTCACCACTCATCATTTCTCATCTATATTCATTGAATCTAATTCTCATCCAACTTCAAAATGTCAAAGAAAAATACCCCACAATCAAAAAACCGACGATCACAACTACCCCAAAATGCCCCGAATATGAATTTCTCGCCTGAAAACAACTTCGAGTTAACCGGCATATCACCACAACAAAACCGGCCTATTCGCTTTCGTCCATAAAGTTTTGATTATCAATCACAACTAGCCCAACCAAATCAAAACCAAAACCCGTTTTATGTTAACCGTCCTTTTGTCCCACCGCAACGTCCTTACCCCGATTACCGGCAAGAACCTAGTGGGTCGTCGTACCATCCAAACATGGACTTTATTTATCCTTCTCAACCGTATCAACCTTATTCTCCGATTCAAAGTACTAATCTTGACATGAATTTGGAAGATTATTTGCCGGAGTATAATGCACAAAACTACCAAAGTCAAGATGCTTCGATGGGCCAAGGTTCGGGTCACAGTTCACACCACGGTTCGTTCCATGATTCCATTCCTCTTGAAGATTCTGATGATGAAAAAACCGCTTCCGCTGAAGAAATGTCCCCCATCAAACCAAAGTAGCCATCAAGACGTGCTTCAAAGGCCAAGGACAAAGGCAAAAAGCCCGAAACAAGCAAGGGGAAAGCCAAGAAGCACGTTGAAGCATGGAGAAAGACAGAAGAGGTCGCGCTTTGTAAAGCTTGGGTTTATGTGTCGGAAAACTCGACGAGAGGAAACGCCCAGAACCGCTTCAAGTTTTGGGAGTTAGTGATAGACTACTTTAAAAAAGAAACTGGCTCAGACCGAACCTATGACTCTATCACTACCAAATGGAAGAGTAGGATTCGTAATAGGGTTGGTAATTATTGTGCTATCATGGAGAATATCAAGAATACCCATGGAAGTGGTAAGAATGATATAGACGACACTTCAAAAGCTCTTAGAGAATACCGTATGATGTACGGTCATGATTTCACTTTGGAGGAGTGTTGGGAGGTTTTAAAGGGCCATGCTACTTGGAAGAACATTGAGATGCCGGCTTTCGAAATGAATAGTTGGAAGAAAACAAAGGGTTCTACCACTACCTCTGGTTCAACCCAAGCTCGTGATCATTTCGATGTCCAAGATGTTGATGATTCTGATGAGGAAGGGACTAGAGAATCACGACCGGTTGGTCGTGACAAGGCATGGAAGAAACCATCCTCCTCCTCTCATGATGATGATGTTCCATCAGAATCATTTGTACAATCGTTGGCCAAAACTTTCTTCAAGACCAAGAAGCCGTCAAAAGGGGAGAAAGGTAAGAATAAGGAGGGTTTAGAAGATACTTGGTTACGGTTGAGGGAAAAAGAGCTCGAGATGAAAAAATAGAAACTTGAGCTCATGAGACTATCACAACAGGAGTCCGACATAATCTTCTACAACACCCCAATCGACCCAAAATTGACCGGCCGACAACTAGAAGAATTGATGAAAGTCAAGGCAACAATCAAAGCACGCTACAATTTAGATTATTAGTTTAAGTATTGTAGTGTTTATTTTAATTTCGAATTGTAATGTTTTTTTTTAAATTCGTATTGTAATGTTTTTTTTTTTAATTTCGTATTGTAATGTTTTTTTTAAATTTAATGAATTTAAATTTAATGTTTGAATTAAAAAAAAAAAAAAAAAAAAAAGCTTGAGTTATCGACTGTGGCATCCGGGTTATGTCTGGTCTCTGGAGAGAGAAAGCTGACGTGGCGCTGGTGACCTAGGTCATCCCAGGTCACGATTGGGACAACATTACAAGTTACAACGAACAAAAATATATTTTGAAATATATAGCTAGTTGACATAGAGTCTAGACCATATGCGTGTACAAAAAGACACAACCGGGACGGAATTTAACCAAATGCAATTATGAAAAGCTAAACAAGATTATGAACACATATTTTTATTATCGGGTGCATTTAAAAAACTTTAAAAAAACCATAACTGTATATTTCAGATGCACTTACAAATATAGATTCATCATGATAGGGTTTTAAAATGTACCTTTTTGAGGGGTCGTTTAAGCCCTTATTTGATCACTTTTGTATCCGTTATTACTTAATATCGTTCCTTTTCACTTTTTAGGTCTCTTGAAGGCAAATTGCTGGAATGGCACTTATTTGGACGAAAAGGCGCGGATATACGAAGAAAATGGCCAAAGTGAAGAATCGAGACACTCAAGCTGCTGACATACAAGGGGACGGCGTCAGTGTTATCTGTGGACGCCGTCGCATCACTTTTGTGACGGCTCAGTAGCCAAATTGCTTATTTTCAAGTGACGGTGTCAGGCCTTAAAAGAGTAGGTCGTCGCAACTCAGACGGCCTAGATTTGATCCGACGGCCGAGACTGAAGGGGATGGCGTCACAAGCATAAGGTGACGTCGTCGCAAGACTAACGTGGCCAAGACGAACCCCTAATGACGGCGACCCGACGGCGTTACAAATCAAAGGGTGACGCCGTCGCGATTGTAATCTTATATATAGAATCCGAATTTTTTAGTTTTCAGTGTGTAGTCTTTTGGAGTAAAAACCTAAACCGAACCAAGGCTGTCTTGTACAGTATTTTAGGGTTCCAAACCCTATCTTACATCAAGATAAGTGTTTTACTTCATTAATTCAATTATGTCTTCAATTATTTGTGTGTATGCTTGCATGTTCTCCATGTCCGGCTAATTTACTTGTGTGTTTGCTTAGGGAATATGAAACTGTTAGGAATTGGAAATTCCATGTTAAAGAGTCGGTCACCCCAATAATGGTCTAGCATATGTTAGCTCGTAGATTTGTCGTTGTTTACATTATTTATCAGTTTATTAGTTAGTTATTAGTTTAGTTTAGCGTAGTGTAACACCGTGGAGGAAGGACGGGTCTTTACCCACTGTATACCTGATCCACAGGCCGATAGGAGGTCGTATTTCTTGTAACTATAAATACCCCTTCCATCCATGGAAGGGGTGGTGCTTTTCAATCTATTATTCCATAATTTGTAAACCAACTCTCTACCAAGAAAACACCCAACTCTCTAACTTTCTCTCTATAATGGCAAACATGTATTTTGATCTTCCAAGACCACCCGAATCATCAAACACAATAATATTTGGATCCTAACAATTGGTATCAAGAGCCAAGGTTATTGTGTATCTTTGATTTGTGTGGTCCGTACCATGGTTGATGTTTGTGGTTTTTTTTAGTTTGAAATATGTGTTTACATGTTTTTGGTCCGTACATGTTTTTTTTACATGGTTTTTGGTCAAAATATGTTGTTATAACTGTTTTTGTATTTCTTTTGGGTCGGTATATTGTTTTTTGGTTATTATTCTGGGCAAACAGTGATTAACATATACCGAATATTCTGCTTTTTGGTCAAAAGGTCTCATTTTCTATGCACCAATTTTTATTCCGTGGTATTAATGTTAGTCAGTTTTTCTTGGTCTAAACTTGGTCTTCTATTTGATGTCTTACTAAAATCTCATCTGGTCGGTTTCTTTACCAAGTCAAACTGGGTCAAACTGGGAAAAGTAAAGCACTTAAGATGCATTTGTTGATAGTTGTCTGGGTTTACTATGAATATGGTCGGAAAAGAGACCGGAAAACTCATCGGAAATTATAAAAAGTCTTGTTTAGCGAGTTGGGTCACCTAGCGACTAGACTCAAAATAGCGACTTGCTTTTGAAAAATCTAGCTAGCGATTTGACACAAAATTGTCCAGATGCATTGCATTTTTTATAGCGACTTGTCTTTACAAGTCGCTACGACTTGGCCTAGCGACTTGGTCGTGGCGAGTTAGCCGTGGCGACTTGGCCGTGGCGACTTAGTCGTGGCGAGTTGTGTAAAATGGTTTTGCGACAGAAAGGAGAAGAAAAAGAACTGACCTAGTCCACAACTCATACCAAATACCAACATACATGACCTCAGGTTCTTATCCCATCATCAGTCAAAGACCATTCATAAACTGAGATTTTATTAACGCGACCCATGGTGCTTATTAGAACAAAACCAACAGCCTAATCCAACTCCATAATCAAAACCAACATCTATCCTAGACCTAGACTCAACAAGACTCAACAACTCATACAACTTTCAACTTCAACACGAAATAACATCACCAACTAATACAACCCTCAAGACTCTACAAGACTCTAACTGAAATGGAAATACAACCAACGAGATCTCAGACTATCATTTTTCGTGTGCTACATAAGAACATCATGACTTTCTAGAGTCACTTACACGAAGTTGATTTATCATCATTGATCTTAACTGATGAAGCCTAGCTTCTTATTTCTTTTCGAAGTCAATTGAACAAACTTAACAACTTTGTTAATTTATTCAATTATTTCGTCAAAAGACCTCATACATATTCATAACTAAGATATATACACCTACCTTGATGCCTTGGTTTGATCTTATGGAAGGTCTCAAACCCTCGTGCCATCCCTGTGGCATCTTGATTCGATGTTATTGAACCGCCGGCCATCTCTGTGGCATCTTGATTCGGTTAAAAAACCATCCCTGTGGAGAGGTAAAGAACACACGTTTTTCTGTTATATGGTATGATGATGTCTGAGATGTGCTTGGAATAAGATGAATATGATATGGTTTTATTGATTGAATCTGAAATGAGGTGTAAGATATATTTGGTGATAGAGGCGGATTGATTATTATGAGTTATATATTTAGGGTTTTGATTGAAGGTTTTTTTTTGGTTGAGATGTGAGAGAAAAGAGTTGAGAGAGGCGGATGATAACTGGATTAGGGTTGGATTTGTGGAGCGTTTTTAGGAAATGTGTGTGATATGTTTGTTAAATACCCCGTCTCATAGGGTATTATTTTGGATGTGGATCGGATTTGAAGTGATGGGCCGGATTGTTGGTACTTGCGTACATTGTTTGGGCCTAAAAGTTTTATATCTGAATTTGTCGATTGAAAAGATGGGTCGTGGAGATGATTTTCTCAAATCGTTTAATGGTTATCTCATTTAGTTCACATGGTTTATGGATTAAACGTTTTTATAAACTTTTGATATTCAAATGTTTTTTTATAAACGTTGAAGTGAGTGGATTATGGATTAAGTGTGATAATTGTTAGCTTTATACCTCGGTCAAGCTGTGTTTGTATCCGAATTCGAGTGAGTTTGATGACTTTTGACATGGACCGACTTTCTAGTGTCTCCTTCGTAGTGGGTTGTGTGTATATTGGACTGAAACATTGATTGCATTGTTACGATTTGAACCGAACTTCATGCTGGGCTTTGAATTCATGCTTAAAAGAGTTGTCAATGTGGGCTTAAGTGTCTTTCTTACATATCGTTGGAATTAATTGGATCGGTTCAAAGTTGCGGTTAGACTTCTCAAATTTGGACAATTTATATGAGTTTTGATATTATGAGATTATGAGAATTGGATTATGAGGTTTGACACTTTGGCTTATACATTTCCACGGAGATTATTATGTCATGGCTTGAATTGATATTTGAACAAGGTTGACTACGGGGTTGTTTGGATGGTATTTCTTATTTGACTTTGAAGTGAGATTTTTCGGGCGCGTTTACTTACTTCGTCTTCTTTCTTTCTACCCATCCGCGAAGATGACTTGTTTGGGCTTTTATAAAGTGTGATAAAGACTTGGCTATTTAGTTACGTTTGTGATTCTTTCTCTTAACACACAACGTAACTTTCACTTCGGTGTCTCACGCAGTTGAGGATACGTCAAGAGGTTTTGTACATTGGGTACACCGTTTCTTCTTCACAAGGATTAGTACAAGGTTAAGTAACAAATCTGGGAAATTCTACTTCATGATCAAGTTTGGTATATCGGGTTTACTTCTCCATGTGGTCATTACAATAGCCGACAGATTGCGTGATTGATGTGTTTTCCAAAGTGTTGATTGGATGGTTGATGATGTTGATGATGTTGGATAATGGACCGTTGATGAACCGATGCATGTTCCCCTAAAAACAGATATTCACTGAAACCAAAGTCGTCATAACACATTCAAGCTGACATTGTTTACGGTTTTGTCTTGATTTTGTAAATCCCGCGAAAGAACCTATTTCTCGGTTTAAATCATAGACTTGTAAAATCCCGTGACAATGGAAACATCCTGGTATTAGTAAAGTGCATTTCCGGATCTATCTTACAGTTTATTCTTGGTTTTGTAAAATCCCGCAAAAGAAACTATTTCTCGGTTTAAACTATAGAATTGTAAAATCCCGTAATGATGGATTCATCTTGGAGAAAGGAAAGTGTATTTCGGGATCTTATTTGATGCTGGTGCTACGGTTTCTGTTTCGAAGAAGGGATAAAAGGGTGTACTTCATGAATTGGATGTGTGTTTGGATATTCGTCATGGCGGTTTGGTTACTTCAAAGTTTTATGGGGTTACGCTCATTTAACCAGGGTCGGGATGAAACCATTATCAAAGTTCGTTTTAATGTCAAAGAAGGCTAGATTTGAGCAGTTAACCAGAAGATGTGACAACGGCGTTAATTCAGTATTATTTATTTGAGGTTGAAGTGAATTATCACGGGCAAGTGTACTTAGTATTTGAAGGTATCGGGGATGGATGGATGAAGATTCTTCATGATCCTTGTTCAAGCTTATTATTAAAAACGAAGACTTGGAAATCTAGTTATTGTTGGGTGACTTTTACCTTTTCTTTTACCACTTGGGGGAACTGGGCTCTTACCTCAACAATATAACTATCACTTTAAGGAGTTACGTTGTAGTGCTCAGTGTCACATTGAATTGTGGATTTTCAAGAGGTAATGTACGTCTTATACTCGATGGTTGGTTGGTTGAAGAGTATAGAGTACATAGAGAGTACTTAGAGATGCTAATGGAAATCGGCACCGCTCTTTGTTACATATGTGCAAGTTTAAGTCACGAGTTCGGGGTAGTTTACTTCAGGGTCAAATTCATCATATTGGTTTATCTCCATCAGCTGTCACTACAAAGAGCCTACTGAATGATAATGGGGTTGATTACATGTTTTGCTAAGAGAGCTGAAAAGAGAGAGATTATGACGTTTGAATACTTCAGTTCAAGCCTCGTACTCTAAAGAAAAGAAAAGTGTACGTCTCAGTGCGCTTTATCTTAAAAAGAAGAGAAATCTTCTTATGACGTATGAACACAACAGTTCATGCCTCGTTCTCTAAAGAAAAGAAAAGTGTACGTTTCAGTGCGCTTTATCTTCAAAAGAAGAGAAATCTTCTTATGACGTTTGAATACTTCAGTTCAAGCCTCGTACTCTAAAGAAAAGAAAAGTGTACGCTTCAGTGCGCTTTATCTTCCAAAGAAGAGAAATCTTCTCATTTATGACCCTTGCGCTTATAAGTGTTTAGTGTTTTCTGTGTGTTCTTCATGCATATTCACATCTCCTATTTATAGGAGGTTACTCTTAGCTAGTCCAATGGAATTATGAGTATTAATCGGCCCATTAATAGCCTCATAATTATCCCCATTATAGCCGTTAGTGGTTACATGACCAATTAAACGTGGTCATTAAGCGGTTGAAACTGCCACTTGAATAGGTCAAAGCCGCTACAAGCTTCAGACTTTCATAGTGCTATCAGTGGTTACACCGCTTCAGTTGGAAAACCACCTGCTGTAAACACTACTTCAGTGAAACACCACTTCAGTGGAAACACCACTTCAGTGGAAACACTGATCCAGTGGAAGTACTACTTCAGTGGTAACCACAACAGTACTTTCACCAAGCACTACCAATACAAACCACTACAAGAGTCAGGGTGTTCATGGACCTTATGGGTGTACACTCCGTACCTCCTAACCCATTACAAGGTGTGAACTATTCCCACAAGTGCACTAAATTTTCCAACATTGTATTCTATTGTTGCACCTATTAGAGGGACAACAATCTTTCTTTGTATTTGTATTGGTTAGCATCCGGGTTGGGGACTAACCTACTGTGTTTATCGTTATAATAAAAGATTATCACCAAGGGGTGATTGGTTGGGTGATTATTGATATTGTTCTGTACCATTTTAACAGTAGGAAATAGTTCGATTGTCATTTTAATGCTTAAATTAAAGAATGAATGATTAATAAAACTGAGAAAGTACCTAGCTAGTAAAGTAGTTCATGTATGAATGGCTACATGAAGCACATGTTTCATCATTATAGGTAGACCACACGATTCAAGAAGTAATCTAGACCCATTAATGTGCCTATTCCCATTAACTTCTACTCTTTTAAACATTCTAAACATCCAATTTCTTCAGGTGTTTCATCATACAAATACTATCTGAAATTTTTTTAATATTTGTTGACCGCTAACTTAGCTCCTCTAGACATTCTAAACATCTACTCTGTTAATGTATTTAATTTTGGTTGTCGCAACAACTTCAATCATATAATATCTAATGACGTTACCTATAAATATGTTGTTCAGCATGATCCAGTGAAAAAATTAGTGAAGTTGTTGAAAGTCAATGGTTTGACTCAAAAGTTAGCTTTTATCATGCTTAAAGATTACATCCCAATTTAAACTTGTTAATGATAATCAAATCACTTATGGAACACTACTCTAATCATTGTCAACATGATAATGAAAAAACTCATGTATAATACCCACCATTTTTATCAAGAACACAAATTGACTTTTCGAAGAAGTCAACTCTGTTAGCTGAACTCAGTGAATTAGCCTTATGAAAAATCAAACACCTTTCAACATGAAAAATGTAAACTTACATGTTTATACATCATTTACAAAACCAATTATAAACATTATTGACCAACATTTGAGGTCGATCAATTGGTTACGATGTAATACATAAGAAAAGTCAAACTAGTGAATTCATGCTTTTCTGTTGAAGAGCAAAATAGAGATGATCAACGGACTTCTCGCGGGTTTCTTCACTTCTAAAACTCTAAAAACACATCATACTTAAATCTGTTCTGAATGGATGAATTTGAAGAAAATGGCATTGAAGATATGCTTAAAGGTTCATATTAACTCTAATCTTTGTCTAGGATAACTATAAGATCGATTGCAAAGTTATTCATATGAGATGAATAAATCTTATGACCATATATAACACTAGTAAAGATAATGGTATTTTCAGACAAGGCCATTTAAAATCAACCTTCAATTTCTTTAAGCAATCCGACAAATAAGTACAATATCAATATTAATTAGTCGTTAAAAACCTTTAATCTTCATTTAGGAAATGAATCGTTGGTTAGTTTGATGTTAACTTAACTCCTAATTACAAGTGGTGCTACACTGCTACGTTTATATACTACTCCGTACTAACAGTAAATTAAAAATTTACATCATTGTACCGCATTTCGGTAACAAACCGTTTTCAGTTCTGCATGATACTAAATTTCATGTATGAATAGCATGCTTCATTCATGTTTCAAACTTTCAATGTTTATATTCACACAAACTTTGACCTTCAAAAGTCAACTTTGAATTCATCTGGTGATACTATTCTCACTAAACTGGTTATCAAAATTCTACATCCTATATTTTGTAGACCAACAGTAACAAACATAAGGCAACAGTACAAAAACAAATAAGTAATAATGTACTAATTTAACTTATTTTCTTACCGCCCTTATAACCTGTCGTGCCGCATGGAAAAATAAGTAATGCTGCATCCCTTGTTTCCGACTTCAGTAATAATGTACTAATTTAAACATGTTTAGTAGCTTTTTTCAGTACCAGTAAACACTATATATATAATATATCTGCTTTGAAATCCATTGAAAAGTCAACAGTTGACTCAAAATTCAATCTATAAATAAAGTCAGGAACATCTTTTACATCCGACACAGAAATAATTGCAATCTTCATCAAACATAAGACAATTTATAGAGAAGGGAGAAAGTGCCTGTTAAAAAAGTTCTTAATGCAGTGACTTCTTTGGGCCTTTGGAGCGGTTCAAAATCATCACTCGATCACGGTACACGGTACTTCTGCTTTTGGTGCCTGTGCTATTCACGACTTTATATGTAGCAGAATGTTTCATCATCAGAGGTTTTTATCTCGGATGTAAAACCACATGACTCAAGAAGCTGTCTAGACCCAACAATACGCAGACCTTTCACCCTAAAAATACTCTCTGGAAGATGACTAATGCCTGTTCCAGTAACATCCAACTCTTTTAAACATTCTAACCGTCCAATTTCCTCAGGCAATTCCGCAACATGAATACAATTACTGACGTCGAGATTAACGAGCTTTGGACATTCAGCGGGAATCTGAAGTTCGACCAAATCAGTACAATTCTTGACTCTTAGCGTCTCAAGATTTGGAGTAACCCCAAGGTGAAGGGTCCTCAACTTTAAATTATTGAGGTCGAGATTAATGAGCTTTGGACATTCAACGGGCATGTGAAGTTTGACCATATTAATACAGCTGTTGAGTCTTAGCGTCTCAAGATTCGGAGTAATCCCTAGGTGAAGGGTCCTCAACTTCAATAATTTATTGAGGTCGAGAGATCTGAGTTTTGGACTTTGAGCAGGCCTGTGTAATTTTTCCAAGCTTCTACAATAATAGATACGTAACTCCTTTAGATTTGGAGTAACCCGGAAATGAACTTCTACCAATTTCGAACAACTTCCAAGAATTAGTGTCTCAAGATTCAGAGCCACACTAAGGTCAAGGGTCCTCAATCTTTGTGAAAAGGTGATCTTTAGGAACCTGAGCTTTAAAAAAGGCTGTCATAGGCAACAAAAAATGGAAAGATAAATGTTAATTGCTGTAATGACTAACAAAAGAGGAAAAGATAAAACTAGCAATTAATCAACCATTAATTATTCTACCTTTTCTTCTCCATCTTTCCAAAGTTGAACCATTTTGCTGCCATGCATATCAAGTCCAACAAGATTTTTTGCTAGAAATGTTTTTGGTAAACTTGAAAACGGATAAAGAACCCATTTCAGAAATCGTAAGCCATTTGGAAGGTGTAGACTATCTTCATCAAAGTTCCACTTTATAACTTCCTCTTCACTTACATGTGGGCAAAACATGCGAAGAAATCAAAGTTCCTTCATGTTTGCGAGACCGTTCAGTAAAATTTCAAAATTCAATCCATCTGGTAATGCATTCAGTTTTATACATTTAGTTGCTTGGGTACCCTGTACTTTCAAATAGCAGTTACAATGAAGTTAATTTCTCGAATTGAAATGAAATGTTTAGGTTAGGGTTACTAATTTTTACTGTATAAAATTTGGGGATTTTTGGGTGATGGTGATTCGGTGCTAATAATAAATATACAGTAGAAGCTTTATTATTATTAGGATCGAAGATGATGATGTTGCTTGAAATAAAGAAAGAATGAAAGAGAATAATTTAAAAACTTTATCTTAATGAAATTTAAAAACTTTATCTTCCATAGTCATGCACTATTAGTGAAAACCATTATTGTCGTTTTTAACAAAACAATGTTTAATGCGTTTTAACAAGACAAGCTTATAGAGTAAACTAGCATAGTACCCGCGCAAAGCAGCTGCGGTATCCAACATGTCAGTTTTTGAGAGTCAGTATTTGACGGTTTATCCGTTTGATAGTTCGAAAGAGTAGATGCGTGTTTGAATTTTCGTAAAGTATATTAATACAAATATAGATATCCATATTTATACTCATTTAAACTTTGTAAAACTTGAATGTTTATGATAAAATTTACAAATATAAAGTCGTATTATTGTAAGTTTGTAACATCCATTTTAATACTAAAATTTAATGTTTCATTAGTGTACATTATAATACTAAAATTTAAGTTGGTACTTACCTTGTTATTAGCCAATATATCTACAATTTCCTCCTTAATCCATAACCGGCTATGCCTTTCAGGGTTATTGGGGTTCGGTCGACGGACAATATTCCTGCCCATTTCTTCTATATGGTCATGCATTTCCAAGCACCCATTTTGAGAAATAGTTATAAGAGATTTCAGTTCAAGAACCCTTAAACCAATCCGAGCACGAAATCCACAGCTTTCAAGCACTCTGATTGCATAATCTTTCTCCCAGCCTTTGAGTAAGCAAGCAACATCTAGGAATATTTCCTTGAAATCCTCCTCTAGATCAATATAACTTAACTCCAAAACTTTCATAGTTTCATTCAATGGAACTGTTTCTAGTCTTTCTAACGCATCTTTCCAGTCAAGATCATCTTTGCCACATAGAAATGAACCTAAAACTTTGTTCGTTAGGGGAAGACCAGCAGCGTAACGTACAACTTGTTCCGATAGCTCTTTGTACCCTTCAACTGGAATCTCTCTCCCAAATGCATGCCTACTAAATAGACGCATTGCTTCCTTATCATCTAACAAATGTACATCACAAATCAAGTTCACTTTGTGTGCTATAAGCACCTGTGCATCCCTAGTTGTTATAATAATTCTGCTTCCCGGCTTAAACCAACTATGGTCACAGGCTAACGCCATAAGTTGTTCGATCTTATCAACATCGTCTAGAACAATAAGAACCTTTCTTCCACGCATCTTCTTTTTCAGCATGCTTTTCCCCTCAAGAACACCACTTACGCTGATGCCTTGATCCAATAAAACATCTGAAAGTACTTGTTTTTGTAATAAATTCAAACCAGACATAGACGGTGTTGATTTTTCCCTGACGTTTTCAACAAAGCTATAACCTTCGAACTGATAGGATATATGTTCATAAATAGCTCTGGCCAAAGTTGTCTTGCCCGCACCTCCCATCCCCTTGATCCCTATCATGCGAACATCATCAACACCTAATTCTAAGGATGAAACAACATTGTCTATCCGAGTCTTCATGCCTATTAAGTTTTCATCAATACCCGAATTAATAAACCGTAACTCTAATGATATCTCTTCAACAATCTTTTGAACGAGTTTAGCTTCATGCCTGTATGGTAAAGAACCCGATACACAATTAATTTTCAGATCTATAATACATAAAACTGTAAATGAGGTAATGACATACTGATATAATCATAAATCATTTTCCGATCCCTTGAAAAAGAATTAAGTATTAGTCAGAAGTTGACAATACAATAAGAGATGAACGCTTTCAGCATAGATAGTGAAAGAATAGCATATAGACAGGGTAAAGGGTGTTTTTTATAAAAAGTTAGTTAATTAAAATAGTTGATATAACTATGTTACAACAATAAAAATCATTTTCAGCTAAAAATTCACCTTCATGACTTTTGACCCATTTGACTTATTTCATATTGTATATTTGTATGTGCCCATTTGAACCGTTGAGTTGTAATGTAAAACAATTCACCCAATAATAGATCAGGAAAATATTACATATGATGGAAGAAATTACCCATCAAAAATGTTCTTCAATTCCCATCCAGCGAGATCAGCAGCGTTTTTCAAAGCTTCTCTCCATTTCCCAGCAGATTTATCATTTACATGTTTAGCAAAGGCAACTTCAACAACCCCATTTTGCTTGCGGACTTCCGAGGGCTCTACATCGAGGAACACGGGATAAGCAGTATGCTCACTCATCTTCTGGAATTCCATAATTTTCACAAGCTCGTCTAAGCACCAAGATGAAGAAGCGTAGTTCTTGGAGAAAACAATAATATAAAATTTTGAGTCTTCAATGGCTTGGATAAGCTCATCACTGATGGTTTTCCCTTTTCTGATTTTCTTATCATCCTTATAAGTTTCAACTCCTTTTTCTTGAAGAGCATGAAATAGATGATCTACGAAATTCTTACGAGTGTCTTCAACTCTAAAGCTTAAAAAGACATCATACTTGAAGCTCTTTTGAATGGATGGAGTTGAAGTAGACGCCATTAATGTAAGGGTTCAAAGCGTCTTCAAGCTGTTGTTTGAAAGAGATAGACAAGTTAACAAGTGTGTATGTGAAAAAGACAATGTAAACAAGATGGATGTGTTTGTGAAGAAATTTCGTGCCATCAGGGGCAGAAACAAAAACCACTTAATTGCTCAATGAAAAAGAACGATAAGATTCACAGTTTTATAAAGGCTTCTTGCAAATGTTTGGTTCTAGTTGTTTCAAGTTTCAAATTATTTGTTTAATGATATTTTGTTAAGAATAATGCTTTTTTTTTTTTTTAATCTACAATGAACAGCTAAGTATCAAATACGATTGATAAAAAGTCATTACTTGTTTCATTAATGGCTTTTTTTATTTATATACCAAGTCAATAACTATTCACAATTAGCATCTGTTACAAACAATGGTTATAACACTGGTAACTAGTAAGTATCTAACAATGTGAACAAGATGTTTTTGTTTGAAAAAGTGTGGAACAGGGGTATGCAAAAGGCTTATCTAGCATTATGTACATTGACCACTGCTATCGTATACTTTTTTTTTTTTTACCATACTATACAATAATGCAATCTGAAAACTATTGATTATGAATGCTACAAGTATGATCATTTACAAATGTAGCTGTAATACTTACTAAGATATGATAAGTGCTAACATGAAGCACATCAATGACCGATTGCATGTCTTTGATTCACACAACTCCCAAAATTAATCCCTACGTCCCATTTAACTGTCCACATTGTTATTTTGGGATGTCCCTTAATCTTTTAACCAATGAAGTAGACTTGAGTGGGTAGAGATGATATTTAATTGGTAGAGATGCTGTTAACGGGATTTCCTAAAATTATGTGCATTTAAAAGTGGACAATTATTATGGGAGACGAGGGAGTAGTACTTACGAAAATGAATAAGCTTGAGAATGCAAGATTTAACTTAAGCATACTACACTTCTTGCAAATCACCATACTTGTCTAAAGATATAAAGATTAACTCCCCTCAAACACCAGTTCTTAACTTTGAGATCAACATATTATTTCGATTTCCATGCACAAATACAAGATATTACTAATTAGTAAAATTTGCCTCACATATTGGGAATTTTATAAGTTCAATTCCTAGTAACCCCGTAATTTCTTCCAATCATACAAGCAAAATTTCTAGTGCAAATATCAAATATCTTAGCATAGTCATATAAACCACCGCCAAATCATACTAGGTGCATATTTGGGGTTGGCCAAAATAGTTTGACCGAATACATCAGTTAAGCCGTGTACATCTAAGTAAAAGACTCCGCTCATGGGTAACATGAACAAGGATATATTAACTCTTATAGTCATATTATATATTTTTTGAACCATTATTTTGTTTCCAAAAAGTGGTGACTTAGTTAGATCGATGAATACCTTTCATATAAACGAGACGTTGGATTGTATCTTGAGAAAAAAAACACAACAGTTGAAGTTGAAAGAGATGAACGTGTAAACCAGATCGATCATGCAAGGATATATTTGTTTCAATATGTGGACAATCAAAGGCCAGTGAAATGGTCAATCAAATATAAACGCCTACTAGATAAGAATACTGTTGGAAGTATTTGAACTTTTGAACAAGAGTAAGTTACATGGATGGTCCTGTGGTATGCTCAAAATTTCGTTTGTCGTCCCTCAAAGTTTAAACTTGTGTGGACAGTCCCTATCTTTGCAAAGAATAACACTCGTGGTCCTTTTTTTTAACCGGTGTTGAGTGGATTCTGTTATCTTTTACACGTCAGCCCTTTTGGCTAATGACCGTTGCATCATCTATCGTTTATACTAACGTCCGTTTATAATTTAAAATTTTAGATTTATTTAAAGTATTTCCATTTTTTATATATGTTTTTGTACCCTTTTATATTTGTTTTCATATACGTTTTTATATACCCTTTATACGTTTTACATATGTTTTTGTGTACGTGTTTATATACGTTGTATATATGTGTTTTTATACATTTTGATATACGTATTTATAAAAGTATCTATGCTTTTAAATAAGTTTTTATATAGGATTTTATATACTTTTTATACATTTTATATACGTTTTGGTGTGCGTTTCTTTGTGCGTTTTATATATGTTTTATAGGTTATTATATACATTTGTGTATATATATATATATATATATATATATATATATATATATATATATATATATTTATATATATTTACGTTTTTGTATACATTTTTATATATGTTTTATAGATTGTTTTGTATACTTTTTTATACATTTTTTGTACAAAAGCATATATAAAAATAAAAAGTATATAAAAGGTTATACAAAAACGTATAAGGAGTATATAAGAACGTATATAAAAGCGTAAATAAAAAGTTATACAAAACGTATATAAAAACATATAAAAAACGTATATAAAAACGTATACAAACGGATATAAATTTTTTATACGTTTTTATATACTTTTCTATATGTTTTTGCATAACTTTTTATATATGTGTTTACATACGTTCTGATATACTTTTTATACTTTTTTTATAACTTTTATATACATTTTTATATACTTTTTGTACGTTTTTCTATACGGTTTTGTATAAAAAATATAAAAACATAGATATTTTTATGAATACGTATATAAAACATATAAAAAGGTATATACTTTAACTGAACCGATGGTTGATTTTCTTTTTACACATTTGTTTATACAAACTTACACCAAAAAACACCATCAACTGTTTATATATCCAAAATATTAATCAACTCGTATCTACCGTCAACTGCTTAAGAATTTTGATGAAGATTGATTTAGTGTGTTGAATGCCATAAATGGGTAAGGTTACACCCCTCATAAATCCGGTGCCATTACCACCATTATATCAGTTACCACTACCACTGCTACCAAGTCTGTTAAATCTCAGATTCGTTCGTCGTCGGTAAACCATGCATTTTGACGCCAATCAAAGTGATTATTTACCTAGTATACTTAATACCTATAACGGCAGGTGAAGGATTCTGGGTCTGGCATGAAACAACAAGACATTCCACAAACTTTTACAAAATTTTCAGAGCTTCGTAGTGCATCCAACCGAAGTAATGGTGGTGCAGGACTTGCAGGTCTTGGACTCGCAATTTGCAAAAGGTATTAAATATTTGTTTTTGAAATACCAGTTTATGTATTATATCCAACAACCATATGTTATCTCAGGTTTCTTAAACTAATGGGAGGTCACATTTGGATCGAGAGTGGGTGGTTAAGCACAGTTGCATTCATCGTGAAACTAGGTCTCTGCGCGCAACTACCCAAATGATCGTGTTGTGACCAAAAAATTGATGGTAATAAGTATTCCGAGTTACCATCATATTGTAATCGTGAGTAGATTTATACAAAGGTATTTTTAAGTCTCTTGCATCATACTCCAACTTTGCAACTTACGGAGTTGAAGTGCTCGCAATATATATGCAGAATTATATCTTGAGTCGATAGTCGATTCTCAATACATTGACAAAATTTATTTAGAAACGCTGGTACTTCCAGAAATTATGTTCTTACAAACTCTTTTAAACAACATATACATGAGATATCGTTCAAGTTTAGTCATCCCGTGACTCTTTTAGTCTTTTTAGTGGTTAATGCTAACGCGGGTATTTTTTTATGTTAAAGATTTTACTCGCAGCATCGTGTTTGATGGATGACTTTGAAACAGTTTGGTTTAAGTTCAGTTGGCGGGGAGACAACTAAAGCTAACAAAACAATAAGTATAGCTGAAACAGAGCTGACAACGCACCACAACACATAACAACATTAGTCTCAAGATGCGTACTTGGATGAGATATGTATCTTTAAGTAATACATCAAAAAAGAAAACTTGGTTTCTAGTTTTGCGACATATTTAGGTTAAAACAACAAGATCAAAGGTCTGTCAGGATAGTTTTTGTTGTTCACAGAAATGGTATTGGCTGGCTTAATCTTTGTAATACCTATTTTTTTTTTACCATCATAGCCAATAAACCCGTGTAATTAAAGCACATGACGGATTATGATAGTTAAAACCACCACCCCTGGTCTTCCTTCTACTCACCATTCCGCTAACCTTGTAAAAGTCGGACGAATCAGACAAACAACCTAAACAGTTATTTAAAATTAACAGCATTAGATGGGTTGCCCCAAGCATGCAATATTAAACAAAATTATATTAATACCATACATAAAGCATAGAACATATAGAAATCAGGATATCCTTTGTTTAACCTCGATTAGTCACTCGATATGGACAACTAGTTGAGGACAAAATGCGTCCAATACCTAACGCTTAAGGGTTCAATTATGCCAGCAAAGACTATTACATGTTTAGCAAGTGGGATTTCAAGTTCGCAACTTACATCAACGAGGAACAAAGAGAGCCTAATCCTAAAATTCAAACAACAAGAAGAATAGCTAATTTGAAGCACGTATTGAACACAAAGTTTTCAATTTTAGCCTTAGTATGTATAGTGATAATCTGTTTCTCAATGTGAGATAAAGGGAAGACTAACCTTTTTCATACTTGAATACCAATGAAAACTTGCTGGATTTGGCTAGGTTATTAAAACGAGACACTTTGACCGGTTCACGATTCGTGAGAACAAACTTACTGAGTGTTCTAGCACCGTTAGCAGAATCACATTCGACTGAGGCCTCATACACTCCAAGTTTCCCTTGTTCAATTGCCTCTATGGTCATGTAGAAGCAATACTTGGAGGTCAATTTATAGTATTTGCAATCATAGAATACAGCCTTTTTGACGTTGTTGTCTGCGTCCTCATTGACATACTAACAACATAGAATTTGTTTACATGTAAGCAAAACAGTTAACGATGGAGACAGTCTCGAAAATTAAAAGCAGGTGGAAGGAATATATATAACAACCATACCGTCTGATAAGACTTGTTGAAGGCATCAACAGCAAATTCACCAATCAAATCAACAAGAGGATCAGTATCGTCAACTGGAACTAAATCTTTCTCCATCGGAAAACTTATAAATTCACGTGCTTCCTGCGACAAGGATGAAATATATTATGAAATAAGTATGGGCCACAAACATATATATGTTTATTTGTAGGTGTACATAGATGAGAAGAAAAAACAGGGACAAGTAACTAATCAATACATACGATTGCTTCATCAGTCGTTTTAAACTTCATCCAGACTTTATGCTCTTCTTTGTTCAACGGAATGCCATTGATACTAGGTGGACTCCCTGAAAAAAAAAACTTACCGAGTTACCATCCATGTTATTTTTCAACTAGCGCAAGCAACGTTAATAAGGAATGCGTACTGGTTTTCCTCTTGAGCTTCTTCTTTTCGGGTGGTGTAGGAGGCTTGGGTAGATTAATTGTAAGGCCGGCTTCGTGGTTGCTGCAAGAAACGGGTAACGATGCATGAGTACAAAAGTCGAAAGCTAAACAAAAACTGAGGTTTACAAGCTCGAATATTTTTGTTTTATATCTTTTATAAGCATGAATATAAAGGTGCCGAACATACTATTCCCAGGTAGAAGACATCTCATCATTCGATTTGTAGTACATGGCAAGAAGGTATATAAATATATTCGTAAAACTGATCGATATTCCTTTGTGTTTTTTCTGTGTATTTATATACGAGATAGGCGGTTAGGCTAGTTTCCTTTTATTGAACCGATTTATAATGGGTAAGTTCATAAGCCCAATTTTAAATATATTCACGTATAATGGGCTAGTTTATTAGCCTGGTTCATAAGTCCAGTTTTAAAAAACAAATTAACGTATAATGGGCTACTTAATAAGCCCGGTTCATAAGCCCAGTTTTAAATATATTCATGAAAACCAAACCGGACCGAACTGAACAAAACGAATTGAATTTGTTAAAATTGAACCGAGCCGAATAAGATATTTGGTTTATGCTTGAATGTGGGTTTCATAAATGTCGACCGAAATGAACTGAAAACCAAATTTACATAACATATATTCTCTCCGTCCACAATATAAGTCATTTTGACTTTGTCAACGTCTTTTTATTCTAACTTTGACCCTAATTATTTGTTTTCGTGTTATATAATACTTGATGCAAAGTATACCAATGATAATACATTTAAAACACAAATCAATTTCTATATTTTGTATCAAGTATTATATAACACGAAAACAAATAATTATGGTCAAAGTTTGAATAAAAAGACTTTGACAAAGTCATAATTGACTTATATTATGGGACGGAGGGAGTATATTTTTTATATGTTTATACACATACAAAAGTTATCTTTTAGTATAAATATAATATTTTTAAGTTTGAAAATACATTTTTTAATAATCTATATAATTAAAAGAGAAATAATTAAAAGAGAAAGAAAATATAAATTATGTTCTTTCCCGTTGCTAAGGGAGAAAGAAAAAAACTATTGGTTTTCACTTTTTTAACCATTTCTTTTGGGCCTCAGTCGTCTCGTTCTCTTGCTTTTCGAGTTCAACCAAAACTCAAACGAAATTCAAATCCAGTTTTCAATTTGGTTTAAAAATATGAGACAGTTTGATTTTACCCATAATTTTTTTAACCAAATTAAACGACGTGATAAACAAATCGATGAACAACCTTATCTATATTATCTATAGATATCAAATTATCTATATTATCTATAGTTATCAAGACGGTACAAGTAGTACATTTACAAAACTTGTGGGCCCCACATGTAAAAACAATTGTGTGGCATAAGTTCTGCCAAGACGCACTAAAACTCTAGTTTTTTATAAAGAGATTAAATCGTAGAATAGCTATATACTTTTCAAAGTGTACCGTTTTTCAGACGTGTACCTTTTTTAAGTTGTAGAATAACAACGTACTTTCATAAGTGTTCTAATTTGGTATGTGACGATGACGTGTCATACCCCAAAGTCTGACACGTGGCATCATTTATAACGTGACACGACATCGTCACGTACCAAATTGGACACTTATGAAAATACGTTGCTATTATACAACTTTTAAAAAATACACATACCAAAGTGGTACAGTTTAAAAAGTATATTGTTATTCTACCACTTAATCTCTATTACAAAAATCACACGTATTTTCTAGGCATGATTATATTTTGGATAAGGATCCTCTCATGTTCAAATGAACATGAGAGATCATGTTATACTTGATGTGATTGTACATTTAAATTAAAATAAAGTAAATACTTTGCAATAATAGTAATGTACAATCACACCAAACATAACATTACCTCTCATGTTCAATTTAACATGAGAGATCCATTTTAGAGTGTCGAGCTTTGTTTTGTCAACACAATTTCGATGCCTAACTTTGAACATATCAATATAAATGAATTGTTGTCCAAGACTTGTCAACACAATTCTAAGGCCTAGTTCTGCAGCTCACTTTAAATGAATAAAGATTTGTCAATTTAACTTATTAGTTACAACGAACAAAAATATATATTAAGTGTATTGCTAGTTGTACAAAAAGTCTAAACCATATGCGTATACAAGACACAACCAAGACGGAATTTAACCTAATGCAATTATGAAAATTTAAACAAGACTATGATCACATATTTTTATGACTAGGTGCATTTAAGAAAATTCGAGTTTTTTATACAAAAATTAGCATCACGCAACAAGAATTCATGGGTGTCAAGTGAACCTCCGGACCCACCTTGATTTTGTCCTTTCATGCACGGACATTAAAACCGGTAGTATCTATGATCAAATGGCTTGATGTATACGTGAGATGCTTTTTAACCAATTGATTGAGGGTTCAAACTTGTCTATGACATTTATTTGAGTTATTTTTAGGTGTTTTGAGATTGTTAGTTAGCATTAAGATTAAATAGTAACAATATTCATCACCATCTTTCTAACGATCATGAAAACGTGATTGTGATTACGATCACAGTAAAGGCTCGGCCATTTTATTTAGACCAATTGTAGGTTTGTACATTATTAACACAAACTTTTGTTAATACTTGTAGAGTTAGGATTAAACGAAAAATAAAGTTAAAATGAGAAAATTTAGAAAAAACACAATCGCATATTTCAGATATACTTACAAACATAGATGAATATCCTTTCAAATTTTCATTTTTATTTAAAATGTGTAGTGGAAATTTCTTCTCATTCTTTCTTATTTTAATTTTTTTCTCACCAAATCTCTTCTAGCTTCCAACAATTTCTATGTCTATGAGCATCGAATAATTTGTACCATGTTACAAAGTCATAGACAAGTTGTTGGAGACTTTCTATTAGATTAGTTTAGTTAAGAGCGCTGGGAACTATAATTGTGAAAAGGTTGGAAGATCTGGCCAAAGAAGGTGATAACCCAGCCTTCGCCTAGGACATTAGAAAGGGAGAGAAAGGGCTTGCTACTGGTTCGGAACTCCCCTATCTATTTGAATTGATTTACAGCGCCTATTTTCAAGCTTATAAAAGGACTTGGCCGGAAAGTCTCCGAGCAGTTCTAATGCCATACCGATGGAATTCCTATCCAGTAGTAAACTTCGACAGCAAGGACCGAGGCGTTGTTCGTCCACTTCTGCTCCAGCTGAGAAATTCCCTTGTAGTCAGAAATATGAAAAACAACAAAAGAGTGCTAATAACAGTACCCTTACAAAAATTGTAGGCCTACATGTAAAAACAATATTGTGGTATATCATCTGCGTGCGAGGAAAAAAAATCAACTTTTTATTATCAATCGCATGCTTTCCTAAGCCAAGTTGGCAAGTTTTGTTTTGTCAACATAAATTCTAATTTGTAGCATACCTTCGGGGACGGAACCAGGGTTCCCGCGAATGTTCGGAACTTTTATGAATTTTTTCATTGTAGTGTTAATTTAAAAAAAAATCATTTTTTCTTAAATGCACTCGATCCATCGAAATGTGAATCTATATTACGGTTTTAAAAAATTTGTGCACTCGGTCATATTTGATTTTGATTCCATCCTTGCATACCTTACATGAACAAATGTCGAGAATTGTCCATAGCATTCAACGCAAAGCTCACTTGACACGACTTATCAGAGACGTGGTAATATGCTACTAACTTACTAAGTAATCGATACAAATCTCACGTATATGTAAATTTCATGAATACACATATAGGGACGACAATGTCTAGAATTTGTACACATAAACTTTTAATTCATACATAATATATATCGTTGTTTGAACATTAGTATCCTCAAATTGATGACGAAAATGCCTGCAGTTATTTGTATATAAATGTTCGATAATGTTCACAGAACGATCTTTGTAACTTTGTTACGTGTGAAATGTGTTAGAAATGGGGTTAGGGTGATAATAATTTTGGAAATCTTCACGAATCGTGTAAGTTTACTTTCCGTATACAATATTTCAACCTTATTGGTGCCTGAGTATCACAAAATCCTTATGAGGATAATTCGAGAATAACACTTTATTTCTAAGCACAAAAGAACAAAACAAAACGGAGAGAATTGTGAGTTTTTGGAAATTCCATTGAGACCAGATATGTGTGTTAAATAACAGACATATGTGACAGTTAATTGCAGTTAATTTCGGTTAATTTCTAACAAAACCAAAAGGTCACAACCTTTCACCAACATAAATGTCGTTGAGTTTTTGAGGGAAAAAATGTTAAGTCCTTTGATACCGATTTGCAAAAATCATTTAGGTTTTGGGGAGCTGCCCCAAATCCCGCGAGGGGCGTCCTCCCCTCGGCTTAAGCAAAAGGCGCTGCCCTTTGACCTTGCAAGGGGGCACGGTCCCCTTAACCCCCGCATCTTTACCTGGACGAAAACATATATTACTTCAACGATTGTGCACTCCACACTTACCTAACTAGTTATCTGAGCTTAATATGATATTCCAATGGTTTCTAATAAATCATAATTTTCTAAAATAGTTGATGACAGTAAAATTACCAACAAAACAAAACACATCTTCCATCCTGATGAAACAACTCTATGGTACAAAGTAGTGTGAAAACAACAAGATTTTTAGCTATAAAACAAACAATCACAAGAAGCTCGTAGTTAACCTTTTTAGCAATAGTATTGAGGTTATCGTAAACATGTTTTTTAGTTATTATGTACGGTATTAAATTAAACTGCCAAAAGCTCAAAAGAAAAGAATAGTTGCAAATTGAACCAACTTTAAACATTACTTTGATACAAAGTTAAAAACCGTAAATATAATAATCCTCAAATTGATGAAGAAAATGTGTACCATGTGACGTGAATGTATAAACGTTCATAAAACAATGTCTATTATGCATGAAATAAAGTGAATGTGCTAAAAACATTTTTCATAGTGATAAAACAACGTATAACAGCAAAAGTAATACAAATATTCCAGTATAACAACCATTCACAATAACTTCATTCTTAAGGCGCGTTTGTTTGTAGACGTGAATCGTTATGGGTTTGGGTTTATTACCATAATAAATGGGAATGTGTATGACTTTTCAAACCCACCAAGCTAGATGAGTTTGGGAAAACCCTTATTTTGTAGGTTTCATTCCAAGATTTACAAACCCATATGTTCAAAACAAACATCATTAATCATTTTTATTCCCGGTCCTTTTCCTAAACCCATATTTCAAACACACCCGCTTTCTAGCAACAATTTTATGGTTATGGCAAACATGTTTTTTGGTATTTGTTAAATAATTTTTTCGTCTCAAAATAATTGTGCGGCGACAAGTATGATATATATCGTGTTACTTTTTTTGTCTCAAAAGGACTGTACATCAATAAAACACACAATTTAATAAAAATATTATTCTAATGAATTTTCTTTTCACTTTTTGCTAACTAATGTTTTAATCTTTAACTATTTTTTTTTACATTCGTAAAATACACACATCCTTCTAAATCATATATTAAAAACCATTCACCGCCACCCTTCTCACCCCTCTCTTTTAATTTAAAACTCACTTTCACACCATTAATTATTAGACGAAACAAATTACACAATTACGATGTAAAGATTTAGTTATCTTTCAATAGAGGACACTTTCATATACTTTTGAGTAGTTCCAACAAACTTTTTTCCCCGTACATGAGTTTGTATGATATATCAAATGTAATATAACACTAATCTGTAAGTACGAACACTCAACACGCTTTTGTAAAGTTGGCATAAGTATTTGTGTAGAACTCCAAATGATTCACCGTTTTGTGCATTTAAAATTTTAAATAACTAGCTTTCAAATCATATATCACACATTGAATTTGAACCTTCAAATTATTACAATTTATTCATAGAATATATTAAAAAAAAAGAAATTATATATTCAAAAACGCTTATCACATCTGATATAACACTGGTTTTAAGATTCGAAGTCAGAATATTTTGATGTAAGTATTATTTTTCGGTGCAAAGAATCTTTTGGAGTTGTAGACAAATATTAATGCCCATTTTACGACAACCAGACCCGGATTTGAGCATGTGCGGGATAGGCAACCACATAATGCCTCTATTTCTCAAGGGCCCCGTTTTTTAAAACCTCGGTATAAGTATAAAATCAACTTTGGAGTATTTGATCTTGTTAATAAATGATTTGAATGAAGAATATAAGATTTTTTCAATGGAAAAAAAAAGAATTTCAAACTGTGTTTAAATGGAGAAAAGAAACTTAGAAAAGTGAAATATGGATTTTCCGTGAAGAGTAAGGATCAAATGAGAAATATAATTAAGATGAGAAGGATGAGAAGAAATTACAACCACAAGTGGTTCAACCGCTCAATATCCTTTACGAAAATATTTAAACCAACTCCAGATCTCATAAAAAACCATATTATCAGCTTGAAATACACATTAGAAAAGCCATTACAGATTTTTAGCTATATGTTTTTGAAAATGTTACTAAAAGCATATTATTTTATAAAATATGTACTAATTTGCCAGGTTGTAAAAGTTTAAAAAGTCTAAGATTGCAAACAAAAAAAATAAGAAATATGATAGTTTAGATTAGAACGAGATTAGCAAGTTGTTATTTGATCGATATCCAAAAGGAAAACATAATGAAATTATAATGTGGGATAATTTTACCGGGGCTTCAATTTTGAGAGTTAAAGGGCCCTATTTGGTATCACGGCACATGACCTTCAAATTTCACGGACGTCCCTGACGCATAAACATGTACATTTAGTGTTTGAACTTACATATCAATTTATTAACCGTATCGGTTCGGACGTTCAAATACTATGTGTAATATATGGCTGGAAATTTTAGAATGTGAATTTTTCAATGCAGATACTTATGCTCATTATACAATAACATTTTAAGCATTCGAACTTACAAATTAGTACTTATAAGTTTTAAACTAACAATCCATAATACATAGTATAGATGTACGTAATACGTACATCTATTATCTTAAATGAATTATTGAAGCTAGCCTTCTCATTTAACTGGTTTTAAAGCTGCATATATCCCACTTTTCTAATAAAAAAGACCATAAAAAAGAAAGCCGAGGGTATCAGCTTTCTAATATCCAAAAACAATTATTCCCTCAAAAATCAAATCCAGATTTTAAACAGCAAAATCTGTAGAGTTTGCGGGGCTGAGAACGCATAGATTCATCTTCACGATTGCTTTCTTTCGTTGGGGGGTTAGCCATTTTCTGAAGTTTTTCTATCATCTTTGCCATGTTAGCCATCTCCTCTCTCATTTCCTCCTGTTCCGACCTTAATTTCCGTAACTCTCTCTGGCAACCACCAAGCGTTAATCTTGGTTCCGTCAAGTTGCCGTGTTCTGCAGTCACACGGGTGTCAGCAACTGCACTAGCAACATTAAGACGGTTTCTTTGTCTTTCGACTTCAAGTGACACTGTTTGGTTACTCACGGTATGGGGCCTGATGGATACTTTATTTCCGTCAATGGTCACTGATGTATTCTTTTCCGAGTTTCCTTGAACAATGGTCACTGATGAATTCTTTATTGGGTCCGTGTAAATAAAAGCTGTTACGCCATTTTTTGATTTCATCATCTCCATGCGTATTGCACAATCCTCCTGATACAATACAGTTATAAAATAATAGTTAGGGTTTATAGGGACATTCTTTTTAAAGGCATGCATATCAAAGAATTACTTAGCTAGTTAGCTAGTTAGGCTTAAGTTAACAGTATTACTATTAGTATATATATGATTGATAAATCGTTTTATACATGCATGTATGGAAAAATTATCTGAAAATAAAGTGATATTTTATACATAATGTCCATTAATGAACAAATAAGTTACAACATGTGTAAAAAACTAGTAATAAGTAAAGATCATTAAGCAACTAGTGTTCCAGGGATGAATATAATGTTCGGCAATAAAGAAAAACGTACGCATCATACAGCAAAAAAGCAACACCGTATATGAAAAGAGTTACTACAAATCAATTAGAATAAGCTAAAATAAAATAAAAACCCTAATTAACAGCTTTATAAAACATACCTTATAGAAGACGACTTGATGGTTATACGTCTGTAAATTTTATAAGGTATTATATTTATAGCCTCGCTAGGCGGTTTAAGAGAGAGGCGGTTCAGCTAGTTTCCTTTTCTTGAACGGATTTATAATGGGCTAGCTCATAAGCCCAGTTTTAAATATATTCACGTATAATGGACTAGTTTAGATGCCTGGTTCAGAAGCCCAGTTTTAAATATATTCACCAAAACCAAACCGGACTGAACCGAATTGAATATTCAGTTTTGGTTTGGATATGGTTTTGATAAAATGTAAATGAAAACGAACTGAAAATCGAATTAACATAAATATATATAAATTTTATATATTTATATAAATACAAAACCCATTTCTTAGTATAAATATAACATTTTTAAGCTTAAAAATATACTTTCCTTTTTAAAATCTATATATAGCTGCCCACATAGTGGTGGGTCAACCTTGTGGGTCACCCCTTTGCCAACCTGGTCGCCACCAGGGATGGAGTCAAGAACAGATATGACTGGTTTGTATAAATTTTTTTTGACCGTAATATAATAGAGTTTAAGATGCTAACTAAATAGGATTAAAAACACAATTCGGTAGATCGGGATAATTTAATATACATTTGGAAATAATCGACCCTGGTTTAATCCAATTTTAATTCGAGACGATTTGATCTTTCCAAGATTTTTTTTAACCAAACCAAACGACCCGATAAACGAATCGATGGACACACCTATCTATGCTATACTATCTAGGGCTGAGCGTCAGTCATAAACCGACCCGAACCGAACCGAACCGACAATACCGAGGACCGAAAACCGTGAAAAACGCGAACCGAAACCGAACCGAATGTTGTCGGTTCGGTTCGGTTCGGTTTTTCGTCGGTTCGGTTCGGTTTTGTCGGTCTAGGTGTATTTTGGCATGTTTTTGTCGGTTTTAGGCCGAACCGACCCGAAACAGAAAGCATGTAGGACCTGAAACCGAAACCGAACCGACGGGATGTCGGTCCGGTTCAGTTTTTGTCGGTTCGGTCGGTTTCGTCGGTCCGGTTCGGTTTTGAACCTTCAGTGCTCAGCCCTAATACTATCTATAGATATCAAGAGGGTACAGTAGTATATTTTACAAAACTTGTGGGCCCCACATGTAAACACAATTGCGTGGCATAATTTCTGCAAAAACGCACTAAGCTGAAGTTTATCACAGTATAAAAATCACACACAATTTCTAGACATGAATATATTTTAGAGTGTCGAGCTTTGTTTTGTCAACACAATTTCGATGCCTAACTTTGAATATATCAGCTAAGTGAATTGTTGTATAAGACTTGTCAAGACAATTGTAAGGCCTAAGTTTTGTAACTCACTTTAAAAGAACTAGAAGGGTACTCGCGCAATGCGGCGGCGGGAACCCGATAACTATTTTTATAGTGAGAAAATGCTTTTCATGTGACCTTTTAAGCACAGTAAGACGACCGACATCTTCTTTTTTTATGTTCTTTTTGACAATAAATTTACAGATATCAAATATTTCGTTTAGCCCGTGCCCGTTCGGGTTCAAGCTCATTTGACCCGTTGCCCGTTTGAGATTGAATATTTGTATAATGTGCTTATTATTTGTATTAGTGACATTTAATGCAGGAATTGTGTTTAATTTGGTTATACAATATGCTTGATAATTTGTATTTCTTATGTAAGGAGTGTTTTAATAACTGTATTAATTGTATTTATTGACCAATAAATTAATTGACTATATTAAATAGCATTAATGTGGTAATTTGTTTTTTAATATGTGTATTAAAGTGGTGTACACATGTTTTTTGTCTTGTACGTCTGAAAATTATGTGCATTGAATAATGTGATTTATTGAATTTTAAACTTTCCTCTTATAGTAAGTGTGTAAGCTTATTTTTTTAAGACATCCTTTTAAAGAAAATCTCAAACACTTTATATAATAGTATAAATAGAGAATTAGAGATTTGTCAATAAAAGTTACAACGAACTAAAATATATAGCTAGTTGACATAGAGTCTAGACCATATGCGTGTACATAAAGACACAACCAGGACGGAATTTAACCAAATGCAATTATGAAAAGCTAAACAAGATTATGAACACATATTTTTATGACCGGGCACATTTAAAAATTTTTGAAAAAACCATAACCATATATTTCAGATACACTTATAAATATAGATTCATCTCTTTTATAATTTTCCTTTTTACTTAAAATATGTAGCTGAAATTTCTTATCATTTTTTTTGGTTTAATTTTTTTCTGACTAAATTTCTTCTATATTCCAAAATTTCTATGGTTATGAGCATCGAATAATTTGGACCATATTGCAAAGTCATAAACAACAAAAGAGCCCTAATAACAGTACCCTTACAAAAATTGTGGACCAACATGTAAAAACAATAGCGTGGTATATCATCGAAAAAAAAAACAAAACAAAACAAAAAACTTTTTATTATCAAATCGCATGCTTTTCTAGCCCAAGTTGGCAAGTTTTGTTTTGTCAACATAATTTTTAAGGGACGGAACCATGGGTTTCCGCGGATGTCCAGGACCTTATGGATTTTTCAATGTAGTGTTAATTTTTTTTAAAAAAAATCAATTTTTTTAAATGCACTCGATTCATGAAAATGTGAATGTATATTACTGTTTCATAAAAATTGTGCACCCGATCATATTTGATTTTAATTCCGTTCCTACATACCTTACATGAACAAATGTTGAGATTTGTCCATAGCATTAAATGCAAAGCTCACTTGACACGACTTATCAGAGACGTGGTAATATGCTACTAACTTACTAAGTAATCGATACAAGTTTCATGTATACGTAAATTTTATGAATACACATATAGGGACGACACTGTCTAGAATTTATCTCTGTTGTAAAAATCGGCCCAGGCGGCCGATTAATCCCCGCATAATCGCTGATCGCTCACTAAACGCCTTGATTTATCATAATCGGCCTATTTAACCGGTTTGATCAAATATCGCTTAAACATCGGTCAACAAACCGATTAATCGGACAAAATTGGTCTAATCGGATTAATCGGACAAAAGCGTTAAAAATTAGTCAACAAAATCGCTTACAAATCGGACAAAATCACTTAAAAATCGGTCAACAAACCGATAAATCAGACAAAATCGGTCAAAGGTCGCTTAAAAATGATCAACAAAGCGAGTAATATTTATGTTTGACTTTGAACTTTGAAGAATTACGTATTATGTCTATATTTGAACACTTGAAATATTTGAACTTTGATGCAATACGCTTATCCCATACATATAAAATAATATAATATCTAAAATTACATTTGTGTGCATAAAAAATTTAATCTGATTAATCCCCGATTAATCGCTAGGCCCTACCCAACCGCCTCACTAGCGCCTAGCGATTTTTACAACCTTGGAATTTATACACATAAACTTTTAATTCATACATAACATATATCGTTGTTTGAACATTAGTATCCTCAAAGTGATGACGAAAATGCCTGCAATGATATGTATATAAATGTTCGATAATGTTCACAGAACGATCTTTGTAACTTTGTTATGTGTGAAAATGTGAAATGTGTTAGAAATGAGGTTAGGGTGATGATAATTTTTTTTTTGGGTGCAACTGTGAAAATATATTAACTCAAGAAACAAGATACATGATAAGCATCCAACTCATTGATAGTGACATATCACATTAACTGAAATTGGAGCTAAACCAAGCATACAACATGCTATTCAAAGACACATGCAAACAAATGACAGTGACCAATTCACTTCAACATTCATTTTTGAAAATTCCCCATAAAAGGGCACTCAGTTTTCCATTTAGCTTCACATCCTTCCTTTTAGTTCATAAACATTCTGAGTGGCCATATCTTAGTTTTCTAAATAGTATGTATCATTTTACTGTTAACAAGCTTATCAACAAGAACTTCCTCCTTCTTCCATAGTAGAAATATATCATGCTTTCTCTCATACTCTTCTATCAATGCAGCATATTGGTTTTGTGAAGTATGAATGGGAGGGAATTCAACAGTAAAATTTTCAACAACATCTTTGTCATTCTTAGCTTGTACTTTAGCCACCTCAGAGTCCGCAATTTCCTCAAAAATAGCATATTTATTAGCATTTTTCCTTAAGTCTTCGACAGTATCTTTGGACACTTTCCAAGGGCTCTTTGGTACCCTCCTATTATCAATCAGTTTTTAATTCCTTGCATTGCTACTCTTTTCAATACCACTTGTATTGTTTGAATCATTGGTAACTTGCTCTTTCCCTTTATTTTTTTGTGATTGTGACTGCTGAACTTTTTCACTATCCTTTTTATTGGCATTTTGATTTTCAACAACAGTTCTTGGCCTGAACTCCAGCCTAACTTGAGGATTCCTTCTCCCTTTATCATTTACACCACCCTTCCTATTATCAAATGTTACCTGGACTTCATTCCTTCTACCATCATTATATCCCACACCAGCATTACTATTCCCTTTCTCCAAACCATCCCCATATCCATTCTTCTTATTCTTATCCCCTGCTGTTTATATTCATCCTTATTAAAAACATGACAGTTTGCATCAATATGTCCAAACACCTTACAAGCAGAGCACCTAGGAGGCTTCCACCCATACTTAACTTTAACAAACTTTGAACCTATGGTTTCAGCTTGTTTGTTCTTATAACATATTTCAACAATATCTTTGATCTCTTCTCGGCACTAATCTCAATAAGAACTCTTCCAGTGGTTTTATCCATTATCCTATACTGTCACTCCCCTCATGACATACTTTTGTAGTGGTTTTATCCATTATCAATGGCTTCCCTATACTACTTGCAATAGCACTTACACCTTTGACAGTCCAAGCTTCTAAAGGCATGTTCATCAAATTCACCCATACAATACACAAGGCTCGCTTCTATCCATGCATACACTAGGATCCCATTTTTGAACTAGTAAAGGATTGTTGTTAACCATCCAAATGTCATTCTCTAAAACCTTATTCATTCCTTCACCATTGTTGAACTTAGACAATTATGTTCCATTCTACATAACATAATACATAACCCAATCCCGCCGGGGCAGGGTATGGGGGAGGTAAAATGTAGACAGATCCTACCCCTACTCTCGGGTAAACCCGAGGGTAGAGAGACTGCTTCCAACGAGACCTCCGGCAAGTGCGGGTGTGCGGGTGATAAAGGAAAGAGATAAGAGCACAAGACATACAACAAAATGCAAAACGCAAGCAAAAGAAAGCAGGCAGAACAAGCAAAGCAGGCAGAGCAGAAACAAAAGAAAACCGAGCAAACGAACAAGCCACATAGCACAACAAAGAAAGAGCAACCTAAAACAAAGAGCCAGGACACAAAGAAAACAATTATGTTCCATTCTATACAGTAATATCTTTTAATCCCCATTTACCTCACAATCTCCCTATATTGTATTTAATCTCTTGGTACGACATCCTATACCCTACAAAATGCCCACAGAGAGTTCTATCCCATTTCTTACTTCCTTCAGTAACAAGTTCCTCATCAAATATTACCACATCCCTTCCATTCTCAACTTCAGTATGTATCAATGACAACTTATTGTTCACATTAACTAAATATTTCATTAATGTAGAAGCAAAAGTGTTATGATCCTTCTTATTCAACACATCATCAGTATTATTCTCATTTAAGCTATTTACACCAGTACTCTTATCAGCATTGTTATCAACATTATTATTCTCATGTAAACACTTAACAATAGCAGTTTTATCAGCATCAACATTCATAGTATTATTCCTAGGAGTATGTGTAGCAGAGTTTTGATATAACTCATTCAAAGAAGGAAATTCATTAACCACAGCTGCAACAGAACCCTTAGAAGCATCACTAACCTCCTTTTCCCCAAAAACCTTCCTATCACCATTGCTGACATCATCACTTACATTCATACTCTCCTTAGAGGCGACAACATCCTCATTTCTATCAATATTATCCATATTCCTCCCCAAATCACCAACAGAGTTCCCATACTTGTCAAGAACCTTTATTTTCCTTTTCAATTGCCTTTTTTTTGTTTGACATTTTCATTTACAATTCATTGAATCAAGATACTGTACAAATTAGGCTAAAATCGGAAAAATATCAATTTGGGGTTTTTTACTAACCTACACAAAATCAAAATTCAATCATATCATTGTGTGCACATGAAAAGACGAAACGATTTATCGGTTTAGAATTGTAAAATATGCATTATTAGTGAAGGAAATGAAGGTTTTAAGTGAATTTTGATGGTGAGAAAAAGGTGAAATTCAGTTAAGGGAGAGAGAAAAAAGGCATGTGATATACTTATGTCGGGTGATGATAATATTGAATATCTTTGGAAATTGTGTAAGTTTACTTTTCGTATAAAGTATTTCGACCATATTGGTGCATGGGTATCACGAAATCCTTATCCGGATAATTCGAGAATAACACTTTGTTTCTATGCACAAGAGAACAAAGGAAAACAGAGAGAATTGTGAGTTTTCGTGTATTCCAGTGAGACCAGATATGTCTGTTAAATAACAAACATATGTGACAGCTAATTGCACTTAATTTTGGTTATTTTCAGTTAAAATAGAAGGGTCACAACCCTTCACCAACATATATGTTGGTTTGGTTTTTGGCGAGAAAAACTTTTAAGTCCTTTGATACCTATTTGTAAAAATCATTTAGGTTTTGGGGCGCTGCCCCAAACCCCGCGAAGGGCGTCCTCCCCTCAACCTCCGGCTCGCCACCCGGGGACCCAACAAGAGACGCTGCCCCTTGACCCTGCAAGTAGGGGTGTTATCGGGTCGGGTTATCGGGGTTATCGGGTTGTCGGGTCGGGTTGAGTCGGGTTTTATGTTTTTTAAAAGTCACCCGCAACCCGACCCGATAAGTAATCGGTTTATCGGGTTCGGGTGTTATCGGGTCGGGTTAAGTCAGGTTGTCGGGTTAAGTTATGCACACTGTTCACTAAATAAAAGCGTATTACTTACATATGAAAAAATCAATATTTAAAGTGATAAAACAATGTGTCCAGTACTCGAGTATAAATCTTTAAATTGCTCAAGAATGAAATTAGTTTTATCATTTATGCATGCTAATCATTTTTCTTCTTTGAAATTAAAGCAATTTTTAGTAAGTTTAAACAATAGACTAAACAACAATCTAGTCCAATGGTACAAGACTTATAAAATGAGTTACAGGTTATGAGTTAAATTATGTCACTGTATCTTATATGATGTAAAAAAGTGCATACTCATTAGTATAATATTACGTCTAAAAATTGTTTGGTAAATTTTTGCATAAAGTGATTAGTTTTTTTGGGTAAAGGGGAGTAATCCTGCACCCTGGTAAATATATTAACCAAATAAACGTTTAAGTACAATGGATATGAGTGAAATCTCATATCTCAGCCCGTTACATAGGCATAAAGCTTACATAACAAGATACTGCCAATTCTCTAAACAAGAAAACAAACCACTACTCAAATGATAACATATGACACAGCAAAATGAAATTACTTCCTAGGACCTTGAAACTTTGTGCCATACATGGCATTAAAGGAATCCAAATTCCTCGGAAGATCACGAACCTGTTTCGCATAGTCATCGAAGTCATAGTCATCATACTCATTTTCAAACTCTTGACCACCACCAAAATATTAGCGACTCATCAAATGGGTTAGCAACAACCTCATCTTCGAATCGGACACCACAATCTCTCCACTTTAGAAAAGGGTTAACTCTCTTAGTAGAAGATGTAGGCGGAATAGGTTTCCTTCATCATCCACAAGAGTAGCTTTCCCATCAATAATTAGCTTTTCAAGCTTACCAATCTTCGATATGGGAGTAGAACCAACATCCATTGTTCCCATTGAATCACTCACAAGCTTGGCGTGAGAAGAATTCCCAGTCTTTGAGGCTTAGGCCTCACCAATATCAATACGAGAGTCCGCCCCCCGAGATCCATCAATACCTGCTTCCTTAGTAGTACCAGAAGACTTCCCATTCATGTCCTTGTTAGTAGAAGAATCATCCACAGTACAATCATCTTCCACCTCAAGAGTCCCAAAAGAATTAGACGTAGTAATCGGTGTATCTATAGCATTACCACTAGCAGCCACCGGTGTCTTCGTCTTTGCAACATATACCTGCTTCCTAGGTGCAAATCTAGGACCCTTACCCATATTAATACCACCGGTCATCTTCGTACCTTTAGGTTTGGCTTTCCGATTCTGCACCACCTTAAAACCATCATCAGGTTCATCCGCATTTGAGGTGGAGGGAACATCATTATTCTCCTTAATACTCTTAGGACAACAAGCAGTATCATGCCCAAACACTTTACATTCCGAACAGTGTGGCGGCTTCCATTCATATTCCACCTTTATACTTGCCGTAGTAAAACCACTATCATCCTTATTAGGGATCGCCATAGTCACCACATGTTTAAGCTCAAAATCAGATGATAATTCCACAAGAGCACGTGCAAAACTAATTCGACCCCATGAATCAACACACATGGAACTAGTAAAAGCATCTAACATAATCGGCTTACCCACCTGAGTAGCAATTAAGCTCAACCCATCTTCTGAATATGCAAGTAATGGCACATTATGCAATTTAATCCAAACGGGAACTCTAGTAACCTCACTTTTAGACAATAGCACATCAGGAGTCCATCTAGTGAGAATGAGAGGAGAATTGCGAATAATCCAAGGGCCCCGTTGAAGAACATTTTCAACACCCTCTTTAGAATCGAATTTAAAGAGGAAAACACCATCATCATTCTTCATTAGTTTCATAAAACCAAACTTACCCCACGTGTTGGAGACATAGTTCTTAACCAAATGAAAAGCCACATTCTTGCCAACAAAGAAGCCAACAAGTGTATTTTCATACCGGTTGAAAACACCCTCCATAGCAGCCTTTGGAAGCACCGTATCATGATTATCAATGCGCGTCTCATTCACCAAGGGACGGAAATTAACTTTCCTTGAGACACTGCCAACTCATTATAATACTGAAGCAGGAAGCCTTAACAGAATGTGTATGGTAAATCGGTTCTCAGAGATCTACGAACTTTGAACAACTCAACAAGATAAGATATGACCATTCTGTGAAAAGTAACGCCGGATAAGTACAGGAACCAAACGTTTTTACAGTCTATAACTTACAGACACTGGGCCTCTAAAAACTAATAAATAAAAAATGAAAACTTGATTTTCGGGTCTTATCGGGTTGACCCGATAACCCGATAGCATTATTTTTTAACCCTAACCCGACCCGATAACACTATCGGGTTATCGGGTTCGGGTCAAAACAACCCGACAAGATTTTTTGACCCGATTTGACCCGACCCGGTAAGCCTTATCGGGTTCGGGTTCGGGTCGGGTCAACCCGACCCTACTGACACCCCTACTTGCAAGGGGGCGCGACCCCTTTGGCCCCGCATATTTGTTCATTAGAAAACATATTAGCTTAATGAATGTACACTCCACATTTTCCTAACTCGTTATCCGAGCTTTATATGAAATTTCACTAGTATCTAGTAAATCGCAATTATTTAAAATAGTTGATGACACTAAAATCACCAACAAAATGAAACACATCTTCCATCCCGATGAAACAACTCTATAGTTAATAGTGTAAAAACAAGAAGATTTTCAACTATAAAACAATAAATCACAAGAACCTCGTAGTTAATCTTTTATTTTAGCAAATAGTTTTGAGGTTATCGTAAACATGTTTTTTAGTTATTATGTACGGTATTAAATTAAAATGCCAAAAGCTGAAAAGAAAAAACAATTGCAAATTGAACCAACTTTAAACATTGCTTTGATACAAAGTTAAAAATCGCAGATATAATAATCCTCAAATTGATGAAAAAAATGTGTACCATGTGATGTGAATGTATAAATGTTCATAAAACAATGTCTATTATGCATGAAATAAAGTTAATGTGCTAAAAACATTTTCATTGTGATAAAAGAGCATATAACATCAAAAAGTAAAACAAATATTGTACGAGAAATGATAGAGAGACCTAAAATATATGTCTAAACTTATGTTTAAATCACTAATAATTTGACACATCACTCATGCATTTTCTCACTTTAAATATTCACTTTTGATTATTCCATTTGTCATCATCTTGTTCTTAGGCTTATATTTAGTCTTGCATTTTAGGCATGACAATCAATTCCTTTCGTATAACAACCAATCACAAGAACTTCATACTTAGTTTCTTAGCAACAGTTTTATGGTTTATGGTAAGCCAATTTTTATTTTATTTTATTTTATTTTTTATTTTTTTTTAGGTATTGTTAAATAATTTTTTTGTCTCAAAAGAATTGTGCAACGACAGCCGACAAGTATGATATATAATGTGTTACTCTTTTTCCGTCTCAAAAGGACTATACATCAACAAAACACACGGTTTAATAAAAACATTACTTTTAATTATTATTTTTTGCTTAATAATATTTTTATTTTTACCCAATTAATTCAAAAAATAATATATTATATGCATTTTGGTTTTACATATATTCCATCTCAAAAAGTTGGTATTGGACGAGATCTTAGAAAAGAAAAAATGAATTTCAGTTGTTATCTTCATGTATGGGTAACAAAACTTGTAGAAAGAAAATGTAAAAGAGTGCAACAATGCTTTATTTTTCTAATGAGTAGCCGGGGTTTTACAGTATGACAAACTGTTTTGAAAGCGCCGTCTGAAAGTAGCTAAATATGAGAAGCGTCGTTGAAAATCAACATGTTTTTATTCCTTTCACATTTGATACCTTTGGTTTCCTTGCACCTGAGGCTGTGTAGCTCCTCAATAGAGTCCAACGAGTTATGCATATGATGTTATAATATCTAGATTTACAAACGTTGTTATGATATCTAGATTTACAAACGTAGTTTTTAAAAGAAATGGTTTTGCAATTCAAATAGGGCTATCGTTTGTCTTGCACCTCTATGTAAATCGAAAGAATATATGATAATTATTTTTATAAAATAAAAAAATGTTTACAATAACGACCTCAAGTAATAAAAGTAATAAGGTAACTTGATAAAAAAAAGTTATCTACTTTTAGATAATGGACATTTAATTTAAGAAAACTCAAAAAGAAACAAATAATTTCAATACAAAAGGTAGTAATTGAAAAAAAGTAACTATTGCAAATTGAGCCAACTTTAAACATTGCTTTGATACAAAGCCAAAAACCACAAATATAATAATAATCCATAAATCACATTTCAACATGTTTCATTTCTATTTCCCTACAAACTTTAGGTTGAAAACATGGCAAAATATGTTTGTAAACAAAACATGTCGGTAACAATACTTTTCCATTACTTTATTAAACAAGTAGACAAATTCAACTTGGGAACATCAAAAAAAGAAACCTTCAAAAACCAACCACACAACACAAAAACACTTATTTCCAACATTTATTTCATACAAATCCTTAAACTCAACTTAGTTACAAACACTTCATAAGGTACTATACAACTATGTTTTATGTTATGTCACTTTTTTTTAGTACTAAATGGACACAAGATTATTATTATTATTATTTTTTCAATAATTATCATATATTCTTTCGATTTACATAGAGGTGCAAGCGAGCAACAAGCTGCGCCGCTAGCCCTTTTCGAATTGCAAAACCAATTCTTTTATTGATTTTTTATGCTTTTATAATTTTCTTGATTTTTTATGTTTTTTTTTTTCAAGATTTTTTTATTAAAGTATGAAAAATAGGAGATCTATATGTAGAAATACTATTTTAGGATACCCTTTATCCTGTTTTTGCTCTCTTGGAATCTGGGCTTTAAATTTTTGATGTTTTAAAATATAAAGTTTGTAACTTTATTGAATTATTGGTGTTTTTGTGCTGTTTTATAATGTTAACTATTGCAAATTTATTTGTGGGTCTCTATAAATATGCATGTGTTTATCAGTTTATGTGATCAAGATTATATGGTTTTGTTTGTTAGTGTTGTTCTGTTTCTGTTTTAGTCAAGGTTAGGTTCAAAAGTTAGAATTTTCTTTATATATGTAATAGTGAGATTAGTGGTTATTTAACTACTATTGATAATTATTAGTGGGCCTTTATAAATATTGCTTATATATTTATGTGATCAAGATTAGGGATTTGTTTGTCTGTTTCCTCTGTTGAAAATTCTGCTTCCTATTTCAATCAAGGTTAGATTTTTATGCTGATTATGAAATCTTTATGATTGAACTGCGTGTTTGGTGTTTGTTTAAGCTTATATGTGGGCTTATGAGCTTATTTGGTTTCGGCTTATATTTCATAAGCCTCAATTTTCCGGCTTATTTTGATGTTTATCGGCCAATATAAGTTTATTATGACATAATAAGCTTATATAAGCCCAAAGGTTACAAATTATGAAATATAAGCCGAAATCAGATAAGCTCGTAAGCTCACATATAAGCTTAAACAAACACCCAAGCTGTTTTATTCGTCTGTGTATCTTCATAAGCACTTGCTGAAAATTTGGGGGTTTTAGTTAAGTTGGATTTAATTTTACTAGGGCGGGTGTTTGGATGCGCGTTCTGAAAGTGATAAAGTGATATTGAATAGATTGTATAAGGTAATTATTTGTAAGACATCGTGTAGACGGCTTCTGTTGCTATAATTTTAATAGTAACTACCTTGGTGAATTTGGCGATATCTAATAGAATTAGGATCACGCAACATCAGTAATTTTACTTTTTTCCGTTCGACACTCAAGTTTGTAGACTGATTATTAGACCTCTAGATACTCCTAAAAGGGTGTTTGGGATTGCTTGTTTAAGTGTTTCTATGCTTATCCTTCAAGCAAATCAAACAGTTTTGAGTGTTTGGATAAAAAAATGTTATCAGCTTATTTCGGAGTAAATAAGCCCTTAGAAATTAGCAAGTTGGTACTCATATTTGCTTATAGTTTATACCGATAACCACTTTATAGGATGCAATCCCAAACACCCCCTAAGAGGGTGTTCTGCGTTCAGGATTGCTTTGTTTGAGTGCTTGTCTGCTTGTTATTTAAGCAGATAAAACAGTTTTGACTTTTGAGTGTATTATAGAACTGCTTACCAGCTTATTATAGACTAAATAAGCACATAACTTTGTTACAGGTTTAGATCCATGGAATCTCCTCAATCTGTTGTGTCACCATTCAAGACCTCATCAATTTATGCCGACCCCGAAAACCGTAATCTCGGTCATTTCGTTCGAGACCCGAGTTTTGCACCAAAGAAAACCAATTCATATCTTGGTGTTCTCGAGGTTTACATTCATGAAGCTAGAGACATTCAAAACATATGCATATACCACAAACAAGATGTTTACGCCAAAATTAGCCTTACTAACAACCCCGAAAAAACCGTTACTACACAAACCGTTAACGGGGGTGGAATAAACCCCGTATTCAATGAGAATCTCTGTATCGATATACCAGATGTAGCTACTATCAATGCTTCACTTAAATGTGAGATATATATGATGAGCCGGGTTAAAAATTATCTTGAAGATCAGTTGCTCGGATTCGCTTTAGTCCCTCTTTCAGATATTATCGTTGAAAACGGGAAAGTTAACAAGGAATTTACGTTATCGTCAAGTGATGTCTTCCACTCGCCTTCGGGTTTTGTTGAGCTCACTTTGTCGTACAATGGAGTGTCACCTGATGTGATTGCTATTTCACCGCCAATGCCACCATCAAACACTAATGTTTCCACTGTCTCAGACCAATGTGAGTTGGATAAACTTGAATTCCCGGATCCCAAAATTGTGAACGAAAATGAGATGATGGTTTCAGAGTATATCGGGGCTTGCTCGGAAAGTTTAGGCTCGTCTGATACTGATGATCAAGCTAGCTCAGAAAATGGCACGTCTGTCTTTGATAATCATAAACCCGATTCACCACCAACAAGCGTATCAACCAATGGATCTCAATGTGCTTCGGCTCCTACTGCAAGCAGTGAATCTGCGGATCAAGAATCATATTCACCCCCAAAAGAAAAACCCGCTGAAAGTGATTCAGTAGACAAGTTGAAGGTCAATATTGGACTCGATGAAAAGGTGGTTCAGCAAGATTTTGTGGACTTGTACATGAAAAGCATGCAGCAGTTTACCGAGTCGTTGGCTAAGATGAATCTGCCAGTGGATTTGGAAAGTGAGCAGACGAGTTCAGGAAACTCTAGTTCGGATCAGAACACACCAACACCAAATGGGACACGGCCTCGAGTGTTTTATGGAAGTCGAGCTTTCTTTTGAAGCTTTTAGAATCAGAATCACACTCAGCATGGTGTTTCGGCTTCTTTGTATTTTGATTTGTATTTGTGTCACTTCTGTTGTTAATCTTATGTTCTTGAAGAGTTGTCTTATGATTTTAGAAATACGATCGTGCTGCGTTTAGACTTTAGATCAGGGTATGCACGTTTCAGGGAGAACTAGAATCTTAACATTGTTATAATTATCAACTTAGATGTATTATAATTTAGTATCAACTTTTTAGGGTATGCACATTCATATTCGTGGAACCATGTCGGGCTTATGCATATGCTATCCAACCACAAGAGTTCATATTCGTGGAACCATCTCGCGCTTATGCATATGCTATCCAACCACAAGGGATGCACAGACAGGTTTGGAACGGCCAAATTACACAAACATGGTCGTGTTTTAACTAGCAATCTTGGTCTTTACAATACATACCTGCATATAAGCTTGCGACTTGTTTGCTGATAATATAAGTAATCAAAGTTGGTTGGCTGTTTTTTGAACAAATGCATTTTCATAAGGTCATACTCTTCTCATTAGGTGGAACCGCCATAGTTTGAGCATTGTATTATAAAGTAATTGAAGGTTAAGAGGGTTCAATCGCAAGTCCCTAAAATTCAATTAGGGGGTGTTTGGGATTGCGTCTGTTAACTGATTATCTGAGTATTATCTAAATCACAGATAGTCAGTTCTGAGTGTTCGGATGCAGGACATCTGATTATTCCAAAACGCATAATCCCATGGATTGTGGTTTGGATGCTCTATACCTTCTTGAAAAACTTGTGTTGATAAACTGCTAGTTTTTGTCGACCCCAATGGCTTGAATTTATTTGTTTGTTTAGTTACTAGTCACTTTCTTGACAGTGTGCATTATATGGTCCAGATGATTCCGCGCTTTTCCTACACATAAGAAGTCGTGGATGACTGGAGCTCTGTTCCATGGTGGTTCATTCAAATACTGCAGTATTAGTCATTTTGTTACTTCGTTTAGGTATGTTCAATATGATTGTTTGCATAAAAGTAATTTTACTACTAGTTCCACTTGTTAATTTCACAAGATACGGGACTACCTCTCTGTGTATATTGAAATGCCCGTTTAACATCTCTGATATTAGAAATTTGCCTTAAGAATTTTGCTGCATCACGCTATTAAGAACATGAATTGATTAGTACTTCAGAGATTTAATTTGACAACTATATCATAGTTGCAATCTTAACTGTTCTACCATTGATTTATACTTTACAGAGTCATCAAAACAAGTAAAACGGTTATCCCTGGTTGCAAGTCGTTAAGTTTTACTAAAATAGAGCGTTTGCATACAATACTTGTTAAGTACATATATCGTTAAAACTGTCAAATCATCTCACACAAATTTTCATCACATAGGTACCTCGACTATTTCATTAGCTCGTGTATACATATGACGTCGACAAATCCAAGCAACCTGACCATCGTCTCGATATCTGACTCTCCACAAACCAAACGTCTCAGCAATATCTTTCCCACTTGAGCACCCCTTTTCCCTCAAAAAGTCCACAATCCACTGTTGTGCCGCTTTCATATCTTGTTGAACATCCCTTGATCTTCCTCTGCTTTGTCTAGCAGCAGCCACCGCCCCCACTACCCCAACACCTGCTGCACCATAAACGAGCGGGTTTTCTGTCAAACTCGCAACTGCTTTACTCAAATCCGGTATCAAATTCCCCATCCCTGCTGCCACGTGGGCTCCTATTTTTAGAGCAAACGTCAGTAGTTTCATGAAGCCTCCCATGTATGGAGCTAAAGATGTTACAGCTTGGTTATCAATCTGCATCATTTCGTAACCCATTTGATCGTCAACAACATGCATTTCGCCTCTGAACTCGCATAACATGTGTAGCCGAAGCGCAGTCATTCCTGAGAATATATTTGTGACTAATCTTCTTGAGTAGTTCTCAGTTTTGACAAAATAAAACAGGTTTGGTACTTTTCGTTCTTCTATCTGAACGTTGTAATTCGTTAAGTAGTTAACTTTACGATGCAGTTCAGTTAACAGCCTATGTTCGTAGTATCTTAGCCCTTGGATCTCATGTTTCAAGTCTCGGATTTCATTTTCAATGATTTTAAGTCTTTGGATGACCTCTTCTACCCCTTTGGCAATTCCAGTCAGTGACGGGTCAACAATGTTGGTTTCGTTTTCTTGCACGGTTGTGTTTTCTAGGGGTACTTGTAATTCGAGTGCAAGGTTGTAAAGGTCGTGGTACCTTCCATTTAGTACTTCTTTGAAGTCGTCATCTGATAGTAAGTCTCGAGCAAAGTCAAAACCAGCGTTTAGTACAGGGCGGCCCGAGTCCGATACCGGGGTCCATGTATGCTGATAGTCATACATTTCGTCAGCTGGAACCGATAGCAAAGCGTGTTTTAATTGCACGAGTGGGACGGATTGTGTTTTTCGGTATCGAGGGGGTGTGAGGTTTTTGACACATTGTGGACGAATTATGTTTTCGGTTAACATGACCCCTTGACAAAGGCTTTGGATTGATGGATAGATAAGGTCCCGAAAGAGTTTAAGAGTATCGGAAATGTTTTTGCTGGAGCAAGCGAGGATGTCGAGGTGGTACCCGAGGTGTCCTCCAAGCTCGATTCTTACGTGGACCCCGTGAATGGTTATCGAGATAAGGGACTTTTCTAGAGTGTATGTTGCTCCGTGTTGTGTCTGAAGTCCAATGAGTTTGCTGTGTAAGTGTACCTGTTTATAAAGGATTAAAGGGAGATAAGAAAGTTAGCCCTCTAAAGAAAAAGAAAACAATTGAATGCTTATAGTGATCCTTAGAGGTGGAAAGACGGGTGGGGTGGGTAGCGGGTCAAAACAGGTTTAGATCGAAACAATTTTTTTAGTATGGCTCAAGTTCGGGTTGGGTGATTCCAACCTGCTACCCAAACGAGACACAATTGCCACCCTTATTTATTACTATAGTCTATAGTGATAGCAAATCTTTGAGTATGACGATTTAGGAGACTGCTTGCTTAAAAAAAAAACACTTTAGGCTATTTTCAGTCGGTTTTACCCATTTGACCAGGCCCTATTTAGCAAATTTTTAGTTGACGCGTTTGATATAAGATACGATCCAAATAATGGATCAAACTTTCCATCTCGTTGATCCTGATTAAACAAAGGAGAACATACCTGTAATCTTGGGAAGAAACCGGGGGTGAGGAACATGGGACTTGCATCATGACATTCGAGATGTCTTCCTACAAACACCGAATCTGACCTGATTAACTGCCATCTTGGAGTTCTTGTCCTGCTATCTTCGAGAAGCGATGGAATCAGCAGCAAAGATCCATGATCAGATGGATCTTGTTTGTAACAAAGTTCGAATTTTGACATTATGTTCACGAGATCAGTAACATTCAAGTTCTCAAAAACCTTGGGTCCCATCCCGGGAATCTGGCTTTGTAAACTTCCTCTCAGAATCTTATCCAACTCTTTTCTACTCACAAATCCTCCATTGACACCATCATTAATGCTCGCCTTTCTAACGTTTAACTTCACGAGCTGACCGACCACTTCACCGAAAAACCACTCGAAATCCAATACCAGAAATCCTAATTCTTCAAAATATATCACTTCACCTATTTGATGAAGACATGTTGCAACCGCTTTTCTGCGCATCTCAACTTTCATTAGTATGTTGTCGTTTCTTGATTGGACTCGTAGAGACGGGACTTTAACTTGACACAAATTGCTAAACTCTTCCCATTTCATTATTCGTTTATCATCATTTTCCGACCTCCAATTGGATAATATTGTTACAAGATCATTACAAAGTTCATAAACTCTAGGGACTCTTTGTAAAATGGTTTTGCTAGTTTTTCTGAGGTGATGTGTGAGTTTATTGACATAAGCAGATGATCTTGCATCAACCGTAAATACTGTAGGGTAGAAGTCAACATGTCCTTGGAACTTATCTCTAAGGTTTTGAACGACGTTTACTATGTTTTGGAAATTTAGCGAGGACTGGTCGATCTTGTCGTGGTGTGTTAGTACCACGGTTACATTGGGTAGTATGCATTGTTGACCTGCTTTTTTTGAGTTGGAAACTATGAATCTTAGCCAATATTGAAGGTCTTGTTCTAACTCTGATGGCGGTTTTGGTTCTCTGTTGTTTGGTTTAAGAAACAAGCTGGAAACGATGACAAAACTTGATGCACTACCATGGCCTGGAAACATGATATCATGAAAGGAAAAGGACTCGTGTTGACCTCCTAGGTTCCATACTGAATACTTTGTGTCCTCGTCTTTGAGTGTTTTTACTTTTATTCCTGAAGTACGAATTGCTTGCTCAATAGGATTTACGAGGGTTTTCACTTGTTCGATGTATGCTACCTTCGAAGATGTGAAGTTTTGTGAAATGGAGTTGCATAATGTGGTTTTCCCTGCATATAAACAATGTCTCTTAGCTGTATAAGCGATATTGTATGACGGTTGTGCCAAATGATGTCTGTTTTTTCAACAAAGATTATAGCTAAACTTACCAGCAAATTCTTGTCCACAAACGAAGACTCGACAGCTCTTGGGCGCAGTCATAGGCATATCTTTAAGCAAATCGACTTCAACTTCATGGCCTGTATTTTCATTTTGGCCTATTTTTTGATGTATTACATCTGCTTTCCCAGAAATCTGTAGCGGTGTTCTTGCAAGATCAATCTCCTCGATCCAAGGATTCACTTGTAAAGTCTCCATTATACTATTCAACACTAAATCGCCATCTACCCCTTTACAACCCTGTAAAGACAAACACTTCAAACTAACATTTGTCTTTAAACTTTCAAAGATTTCAATTATATCTAGTGGCCTCAAACTTCGATCTTCATATATCCCCAATCTCGTTAAAGTTTGGTTAGTACTCAACATTTGCAAAATCGCAATCAGCCCGTCTCTACCTATTTTCATTCTTTTTCCACCAAATGTTAGCGACTTCAAAGTTATATTCGCTTGCATTTGAAGAGATGAAAACCGAGTTAACGGGCAAAGCAAGTGTTCAACGCCTACCCCGTTAAACTGGTTATCATCTAAATGCAGTATTTCCAAACCTTTGTTCTTGAACAATCCAGCTGCAACATAAACTACCCCCTTGTTTTTTAACCTCGTTTTCGAGAGGTTAACTTCTTTTAAAGTCCGGTTCTGTTCAAGAACCCAACGGAAGTCCTTGGCCCACCGGGATTTTAAATAGACCCCGGTGAGGTCAAGTGATTTAACCGTTGTGTTCCACCCAAGAGCACACGCTACCCTACACGCCCCGGAAACATTTATCCGGTATATGCGTAGCATGCTGCTCTCTGGTGTGAATTCAACTATTTTTGAGCTATCGTCATTATCGCTTCCTCCACTCCATACATGAACTTCAGTGGATCTGTTTCTTGCCAACACTGCTGATATCAATGGGGCGGCAATGACAGAACTCGAGTCAAATATAGTTAACTTTTTTAATGTCGAATTTGCTTCTATCATTTTGGATAACTCTTCTGCCCCTTTGGATCCTATCGTATCGTCCCTTATTTGCAAGTCTTCTAAACATGTATTTACCTTTAAACCCGAAGCACATAAACTAGCTCCATATGAACCAATCCTTGATTCATAAAACATAATCTCTTTAACCACTACATTTTTCTTCAATATATTCGCTAGCATTTCCATGCACTCGCCGTTCATTTTGTTTCTCTTGAATATGACCTTTTTTAAATTTGAAGAACCATCGAGTAAAACCTCGAGGCTCTTCATTTCCTCTAGCTCCCATTCAACTTGGTGAAACTCAAGAGCTTCTAACGAAAGCCGTGTTTTGGAACACGTTGACACGAGCTTAAGCACATTAGCAAACTCGAGACGGGCATTGTTTGAAATGTTAATATGAATTGAGTCATTTGTTTCTTGATGACAATGTGATGTTGGTTGTGAAAGATGGAATGAAATGCTTTCATGATCAAGATTTTCAGCTTGAATTGATTGTTTAAGCCATTGAAGATCTTGTAAGTTTTGGTTAGATGTCATTTCTGATGAAAGTGTATTAAGTTAATGGTAATTATGTGTAAAGTTATATATTAGTATAAGGTTATTAAATATTGTACTAATATGATTTCTTTCGGTGGAAAATAGAATTTGCTTTAACTTTAATTGTTTTGCTTTTTGAAAATGATATAAAAAGGGGAAAAAGTGCACCAATTATGTCATCATTTTATTCACCTATGGCAGTTTACCATCTATATACTTTTCCTGAATTTGGGTAAAAAAAAAGGGTTTTTTTTCCTTCTTTTCACACTTGCTATTTTGTCAAGGCAGTGAGGAAAAAAAATAAAAATAAATAAAAATAAAACAGATTAGGATGTATCAAAACATGGTTTTAAAATGGTCATGGAGGTATGTGTATAGTCACAAGAATGTCATTATTTTGTAATCAAAATGAGATGTTTTTATAATATATTTTCACTTTCTTGAAAGAATGTTTGATTGAAAAGAATGAAAAATTCCTTGATTCTTGATTGATGGATGTTCCAAAGTACTTATACCATTCTTGCTACAATTGAATTCTTAATAATTTAATTTATCAAAAAAACAGTTAAAACACAAAATATGAGGGAGATAATTTATCACCAAGGCCTTAACAAAAGTGCATCAAAACTTCATTTTCATTCTTTCGAAACATTGATAACAATAACGTTGATCGGCTTTTCAATCCCGCCACAAAAACAATATGTGAAAGATAATATTGAGATTAACTAAGCATACCGCTCAGAAAAATGTCCACTCTGTCTCGAAGAAGATGACTATACACATTTAGTCTACATAAACCAAAAAACAATGGAATACTTAATCTTAACTTTAGTATTTGTTGAATGATGAATACCCAGTGTTATTTTTTATAATGTAAATAACCTAAAACATTAATGAATCATAAGCTCACAAACCGGGTTTAAGTTTACTAATGTATCCACTAATACTCTCTCGTAATTCGAGCAGTCAAATCATGAAAGCTCGGATTGAATGAGAAAGCTAAATAAACATTAAAGCAATAAAAATTTTGTTGACGAAGATGTTCGGTAGCAAGTGGAGACAAATCTCAATTTGCAGTAGAGAAAGCATAATAAAACGATAGCAAAGCAAAAGAAGTAAAACTTTTTTTTTTTTTTTTTTTTTTTTTTTTTTTTTCTTTTTTTTTTTCTGCAAAACAAATACTAGTAATTGGTATAAGCAGGAACAAAGTAGACACCATTGGGTTCACAATTACCTAAGGCACCACAAAATATGTTCTAAATAGTCTATCAAAATATTGTGTGTTCACAACCCTTAATCTGAACCAGGACAAATAAGTAACATTTCCAAAATGATAGCCTTCAAAAGAAAGTTTATCGGCGTGTGACGATGAGTTTTGCTGAAGGTAATGCACGCGGTAGTGGCGCGTGTATCAAGTCTCTAAGCATTGTAACTTCTTCACGAACAGAAACATCGTAACTAAGCTTGATTATAAGTTTCTTTAGCACAGGTGACTTAGCCAAAATAAGCTTCACAAATTCAATTTCAAAAGGTGAGTTACGGAACCTTATTAACTGGAATTCTACAAGATGGTCCAAGCTCAAGCTCGAGTCTTTTTGGAGATCAAGTAAGTTCATGGAAGTTTGTTGATCATGTAACTTTTCATCATCGTATATCCAAAAGTCAATGTACTCTAAATTTGGGGAGCTTCTGATCATACATAGAGCAGAAGAAACCACACATTGTTCCATAAAGCAAACATCCAAGTTAAGATATTTGAGGCGGACTAGTGAAGTTGGAAGCTTTTGTGGCATACCGCCTGCACAAAAGTACTTCATATAATATTCCGAAATAGCAAATTCCGCAATCAAAGGTAGACACTCAAAAAGATCAACAAATGTGAACTCGTTTCCTCCTTCGAAGTCTTTTACATATCCAGTCAACCAAACTACCTCAAGTAGTGGACAATTGGAGAGAAAATGTAGAAGTGATTTAGCTGATATTTCAACATTGACAAAGTACACAGTAGACAACCTATTAAACCCTTCAAACATTAATGGAGGCTCAAACACACAATTTGTGATATCAAGATATTCTAATCCTTGCAATGTAAAGAACAAAGAGGGTAGCTTGCAGTAGTTGCATAAAATCTCAAAGATCAGCGTTTTCACATGATTGCTCCTCGAAAGATAAAGTATAATCTGGTCAAACTCCGAAACCATATTTAGTTTACCAGCATAAAGCCTGAACTCCAATATTGGACCCTTATGTAGTAACAGAACATGGAAAACAGCCTTTACAAACTTATATTTCTTCTTTTGTGCATCATTAGTTGATACTTCAAACAACCTTTCATAATCAAACACAACTTCAGGCATGCTCATCCAACAATACCTCCATCTCTTTGACAGTATGCTTGTTCTCAATGCATCTCGGATTGGCATACGAGTTAAAATACTTTCAATTATCTCTTCAGGAAAAGTGCTGATTATATCCGAACTTTTAGCCGTTGAACTTTCATGTTTATACGACAACTTTTGAGTTTGATACTTTACAAGGCTTATTTGAACTGTTCTCAATCGAAACTGACCAGATCAGCTAAAACACCGAAGTGTTAGGTACGTACATGTAATACTAACGAATGGTTTGGTCTTTTGGTATATAACGGTCAGGGCCGTCCCGGGGATTTTGGGTGCCCTGGGCCGTAACTTCAAAAAAAGGCCCCCTTAGAGAAAAACTAGTCTGTTTCCAAAAACGGTCGTTGTGATATTAGGCTATTAGCTATTCTGTCCACATTTGTTCACAATATTGTAAATGGTGTACTCAAGTTTATCACAAAAATGCGTGCAATATATTTTTGGTTCAATAATCCATCACCTGTGCACATCCTTTCTAATGTCATCATATGCCAAAAACCAGTGTAAGCATAAATTTCTTTTAGGGATTATTCATAAAATTGTAAATTTTGGTTAATCTATTGATTAAAGTCAACTAGCTAGTTTTACCTCTCTAATATCATATGCAACACATAGCAAGAAAAGGAATATTTCATGATGCTAGCCTTTATCATATATGACAAGTGCACAAATTTTTTTGAACCGTAATATAATAGAGTTAAATCGAAAAACCGAGTGCATTTAAAACGCATTTATGAAAAAAAAATTTAAAAATTAACAATACATCGAAAAAATCCATACTTGTCCCGGACCAGGTTCCGTCCCTACTAGCCTTATGGATTCATGTTAACTGTTGTATTACAACTCCAAACAACAATACAACATACAACTAATTATTTAAATACTAGTAATCGACAATGAATCAATAAATTATTACATTAAAGAATAAAGATAAACCTTAACAAATTAAATATCACAATTAAAAATTCAAAAGTAAACAAGCAGAACTTTTACCTTATAATATCACTGTTCTTCTGTTTCGATCATATAAAAAACTCAAAACTATCGTATAGTTTTTTTTACTTATTTGGGGACGTCGTATATTCGTATATGCATATATAGAGACTAAAATCTAAATACGTTACTAAACCTCGACATATTCTTCTTTTGGGCTTTAAAATAAATGTATATATCACTTAGGCTTTTACAAATTTGGTGCCCACCAAATAAATGAGGCCTCGTGCATTGGCCCATGTTGCCTTTATTATATCCGGGCGATTTGATCTTTTTCTTTTTCCTTTTAATAAGAGATAAAGGGTGGCGATTAGGGTTGACGGGTGGCTTAGGGGAGGCGGCTCAATGTAGCCACATAAATCTTAAGATCAGTATTATGTTTTATTAATTGACTGTTTCTTAAAACCTTAATGAACCCTAAGCCGACAAAACTGGCTTGAGCTTACTAATATATCCTCTAGTAGCATTAATATAACAAATATATGCTAATAGTAATTAAAAGCTATAGTGAAGACTAGGGGTGTTCAAAAAATCCGAGAAACTGACGAACCGAGCCGATCCGGTCAATCGAAGCGCAAAAAACCGATACAGAAGAAACCGAAAGCGAGAAACCCGAAACCGAAAAACCCGCTTATCACGGTTCGGTTTCGTTTTTTACTTTTAGTTATCCGTGGTTACCCGAACCGAACCGTGTATAATATACATGTAGGTTTTAATAAACCAGTCATAAAAATGTACAAGTATTAACTATATTATTGCACTTCTTTTATCATATAACGCATTTTTATTTATCTAATGTGATAATTTACTTACGTTCATGGATTAAATATGATTAATGTGATCGTAATCTATCAACGTCAAATAATTAGTATTAGTTATTTTGTTACATATGGTAATTTAAATGTTGTTATTGCGACATAACAACATTACTATTATTCTAATATCTTCAATGTTATTTAATTTTACTAAAATACATATTACGTTCTAATTTATGTTATTGTTCGTCCGATTCGATTCAATTAATTTTTTAAAATGGTTAACCGTGACCCGAACCGCGGGTAACCGCTCATTTCGGATACCCGCATGTCCGGTTACCCGCCAAGTACGGTTCGGTTTTGGATAGTAAAATGAACTACCCGCCCCGTGATGGATAGTTAAAATCTTTAACCGAATCGAACCGAACCGCCCCGTGAACACCCCTAGTGAAGACAAATATCAAATGATGATTACAGAGACAAACAAATCTTCACTTTGAAAAAGCCCACCACACCTTGACAATCCAACATAAATTTGGAGAGGTGCAACTAAACCGGTTTTTACCGGTTTTCGGTTTTCAAAAAATCGGTTTCGGTTTTTTCGGTTTTTCCGGAATCGGTTTTTTTCAGTTTCAAATATTCAGAATCGGTTTTTTTTCAGTTTTAAATGTTCGGAATCGGTTTTTTACCGGTTCGGTTTTTTCGGTTTTAAATGTTCGGATCCGTTTTTTTATCGGTTTTTTACCGGTTCGGTTTTTTTCGGAATTTTACAAAAAACTTCGAACATTTATTTAATAAACATGTTAAATATAAAACATTTAATACTAATACATTTCGAAAACAATCATAACTTGTATTTAAACAATACAATTATACAACTAAAACTATATAAATACTATTACATTTCGAATATAATCATAATTTTTATTTAAACAATACAATTATACAACTAAAAATATATAAATACAATACATTTTGAATACAATCAAAAAATTTATTTAAACAATACAATTATACAACTAAAACTATATAAATACTAATGCATTTCGAATACAATCATAACTTTTATTTAAACAATAAAATTATAGTACTAAAAATATATAAATACTAATACATTTCGAGCTTTGGCAAGGCCATCACCCAAAAATATATTAGTGTACTCAAGTATATCGAGCTTCGGCATTGCCATCACCCGTTTATACTCGAGAAATTAAACCCTCCCAAACTTCTGCTAGATCTATGTCTTCAACATCAAATGCTTCAAATTCACCTTCATTTAATTCGGTAGTCAGAGGTGATATCCCTGTTTCAACTTCTTCATTTGCTTTACTTTCTTCAACTTCTCCTTCAATCGAACCTTCCAACGATCTTACATTGTGTATCCTATTTAATCCGTCCAAATAATCTTTTAAACATACACATACTTCCACGGATTCGGGGCTTAGTATTGACCTTCTTTCCGATATAATTCTACCGCTAGTAGAAAAGGCCGATTCGGAAGCTACCGTCGAAGCTTGGACCGCTAATAAGTCACGAGCCATAGTGGATAAAATTGGAAATTGGATTTCCCTTTCTTTCCACCAAGCCAAAATGTCAAAGTTTGCAAACTCTTTGGGACTTAAAGTTGTAAAAAAGTTTGTAGCCATATATTGTCCCAACTCGCTTGTTGGGGCTGATGTTCGTTGACGCTTTGTAGCGTCTTCACGTAAATTATTATAAAGGTTTATGTTATTGTCCCATGTTATTCGAGACGATCCGACCCGCATTGGGTCAAGAATTAGGTTTTGTTGTTGACCATATTTTGTTGCATAAATTGCAAATAATTTTTTAAAATAATCGTTAAATTTAAAAATTCGAGATTCTAAATAGTTGGGATCTTCACCGTCAAACCCAAATGATATGTCTAAATTTTCCGTTATTCTTCTTATTAAAAGTTCTACGCCTCCAACATTTAAACTTGGATTAAGTGGGGCGGAACAAGTAAACTAGCAAAATATTTTATAAATTTCTTTCTTATAATTTTAACCATTTTTCTAAACATTTGAGTAAGTGAGTCTTTTAATTCATCTAATTTTTCCGTCATAGCATAAATTTGATTTAAAACTAATGAGCTAGTTGGATAATAAACACCCGATAGTATAGTTGTTGCCTCTTTAAAAACTTGTAAAAAAATAGTTAAAGCATTTAGTCGATCCCAATCTTGGTCATCTATCGAAGTGGAACGATTTTTATCAACATGTAATTCATTAAATGCATTTAAAGTATTATGTTGTCGTAATATATTTTCAAACATAATGCAAGTAGAATTCCACGTCCTAGTATTATTATCAAAGCAAGGTCCTAGGGGTTCTTCACCACATTGTTTACGAAAACGTTTATAGTTCAATTGTCGTTCATTGCTCGCACTATATGTAGTTGTTAACATACCCTAATTCTCATACGTAAACTATCAAATATTTTTAATGCGGCTTGCACGGATAAATTTATAACATGAGCAACACAACGGGAATGAAAAAAAGCACCATCTAAAATGGGTTTTATACGTAATTTTAACAATTCCATAGCTCTAGTATTATTGGATGCATTATCTAGTGAAATCGTAAAAACTTTATCATCTAAATTATATTCAATTAAAGTGTCATGTAAAATTTTTCTTAAATTAGATCCCGTATGAGGATAACCAAATAGTTTAAAATCAATTGTCCGTTTCATTAATAACCAAGATTCGGGATTAAACCAATGAGCCATAACGGGCGAGATAACAACTTTGCCGTACCATGTGGTGCGGTCCAAACATCCGTAGTTATAGAAACACCATATTTATATTAACGAAAATCATCAATAATATCTTTTTTAGCCGTTTCCCATAATTTAAAAGCATCACTTCTAAGTTTAATACGGCTTACTTGTTTATACCGCGGGTGTAGCCTCTTTTTGATGATCTCCGTAAGCTTGGCGTTGTCGAAGTGGTTGAATGGAAGCATATGTTGAATGACCCACGCCGCAAAATCTCTTTACAGCGCATCATTATCATATATAAAAACTTGACCATCCGCACCAATAGTACTGATACGCGTACAACGCGCGTTCGGGGTCAAAGGAACTTCCTTTTCGTCGAGCAAGTTTTTCAACACCATAGGCAGTGAACCTAATCGTTGTAGTGTAGTATTAGGGTAAGCCTCGGGTATTGATATCATTCTCTAGGGGAATAGGAATGCTAGTGAGAAGTTACTACGCTAAGGTTAGGGTTGAGGAAGATTATTTTTTTATCTTTTAATATTTTTTTAGAAAATTGAAAGGTACGAATCTCGGGGTATTGGATTTGGGGGGGTGGTACTTCTACCGATTACTCTACTATTCTAATTATCTAATTAACTAAGCTAAGGGGTGGTCTATGTCTAATTGATGTGTGCTCGTATGATGATTAAATATGTGTTTACCTAGATGCTATTACTCCCTAGTTATCTCCTATTGATGGTTGAATTGTCACGTCCTTATTCTTAACGCGTTGTGTCTTCTAAGGTCGTAGGGTATGCTTTCTTCCCTAACTCTTTGAGACTAATTTAAGGTTATTGCCTATGAAATCTCTAGGATTCATAAACTAACTCTAAGGTTATCTTTGGATTTTTAGCCTACAATAACTATCGGCGACTATAAACTAATGTTCACAAAGATTACTCAAGCATTAAAAACACAACGAATGACCTATCGCAATCCTAGGTCAATTACAATTAAGATAAGAGACAACCAATAAATATTCAATACCTAGGTTTCATAGATCTAAGAAAACACACAAGTAAATTAGCCGGACATGGAAAACATGCAAGCATACACACATACAATTGAAGACATAATTGAATCAATGAAGTAAATTACTTATCTTGTTGTAAAATAGGGTATGAGAACCCTAAGATACTGCCCAAGACAACCAAAAATCATTATTAGGTTTTACTCCACAAAACTACCTTTCTAAAAGTCTGAAAATTCGAATTCTATATATATAGTTACAACTTGCGACGGCGTCACTCTTTAAATGTGACGCCGTCGCGTCGCCGCCATTAGGGTTTCGTCTTGACCACGTCAACCTTGTGACGGCGTCACCTTATGGTTGTGACATCGTCGGCTTCATCTTCTGATGCTGTTTGGATCTGAATCTAGGCCGTCTGAGTTGTGAAGCCCTACTCTTTAAAACCTGACGCTATCGGGTACAAAATAGCAATTTCGCTACTGAGTTGTCACAAATTTGGAGCACGTTGCGACGGCGTCGCCTTCTAACTCTAACGCCGTCACCTTCAATTTCAGTAGCTTGAGTGTCTTGATCTTGACTTGGCCATTTTCTTCATATATTCACGCCTTTTCGTCCGAATAAGTGTCATTCCAGCAATTTGCCTTCAAGAGACCTAAAAAGTGAAAAGGAACGAAATTAAGCAGTAACAGATATAAAAATGGTCGATTAAGGGCTTAAATGACCCATCAAAAGTGTACCTTTTAAATCCTTGTCAAATATCCCTACAATTGGTATTTGCTTGTTCTCAAGCAAATGTGCTTTTGGCCAATTAATTTATAAGTTAGGGGTCATGAAGCATTAGTTTAGAACAATTCACAACAAGTATAAGCCCCACAAAAGTCATAACAAGCACGGAAATTACATACTAGCACCTCACAAGTGGTGTTTGGATACTCTCATCTCGGGTGTATATGAAATATATCAAATTGGAAATGGAAGATAAACACTCATTAACCGGTCCTAGTACATAGATTACCATAGGCTTGAGCCAAGATCAAACCTCCATCGCTTTGGCGTAAGCGCCTAGGAAAAACTATCCAAGAGGTCTTTTAAAGGGTTGTAATGTTAGGCTTACGGTAGGGAAACAAAGGGTTTGGAGGCGATTTAGTGGTGGCAAGTCAAAAATCTTTATGTTACAAGCATGAGAAGAATGGCGTTGCTAAGCCAAGACTCGACACTCTAAACTCTAGATAACTTTGAAGAAAACAAACATAAATTTAAATATAGATGTAGGATGGTAGCCCTTTTTTTTTTTTTTTTTTTTTTTTTAAACACTCTTTTTTTTCGATTTTTTTTTCTTCTAACACTTTTACTCTACCATCCTCTACGATAATATCAAAATAATAGGGATTTATAGGCACATCCCTACACTTGAGTTTTTATTACTCTAACACTAATTTGACCCGAATTGAAAAGATCAAAACACTTGGAGTACATTATTACGTAAATAAAGGGAATTTTAATTTAACGTTCCTTCATGTCACTTCATAAAATTTAACTTTTCCCATGAGTCCCAATCGTCCCAAAACTGTGTACAAAGGATATGACTCGACTTAGCAACTTATGCAAGCAACTAGATAATTGAACTAAGGGTTTAGTATGATAACAATAATGCACTAAAAGTGAGTGCATACAAGGTAGGCTAAGGCGATTTGGGTGTACATTTGGGGGTGGATTGTAAACAATGCTCTTCATTGATATTTCGAAAACCCGAAACATCACGAGAACCGTGAAAAGGATAGGCTCTGAGTGGTTAACTAGGGGTATCGTGTACTAAAGATGAGTACAACGCAAGGGTGTAGGGGAATTACTCAACCAATGTGGAAGAAGTAATTATAATACGGGTATCAAACAAGGGTTATCCTAATGCCTCTTATCATTTAGTTATTCCTAACTACACAAGTGTAGTCTCACTAGCGATCTCGGAATGCATCACAAAACAAGTTTTAGAATCTATTATACTACCGGTACACTCTCGAAGCATTAAAGATGAATGCTTTAATTCCTACAAATCTAAGGGCCATCCTCACATTTTGGGGTGGAATTTGAGTAGTAAAGGGTTTTGTGCTAGTCATATAACTTCCTATCCATGAGACGCTTTATTAAGACTAATGGCCCACTCCTACATGTCATAAAAATTTTTAAATTTGGTGCCAAAATTACCTTAACTAATATTTCTCATGGTTTATTACACAAATGATATTAGACAAGGTAAATAGTCAAGGATAAGCTTGGTTTCAAAGTTCCCGTTTTATTTTCCCTCCCTACACTTAAATTGAACATTGTCCCCAATGTTCCCCGAAAGTATCAAAGTTATGATAATGGAAGGTAATTAAAAACGAAAGAAACTAATACTCCCCTGATTAGCTCGATAGGATCCGTGTGAAGTAGTGGTTAAATTCTTCTTCAAGAAGAATGTATGCGTGAAAAGATCTATCCAATCTTATGTATCTTCTTCTTGATAAATAAAACCTGCACACTTGAAGAAAACAAACTAAACCTTCGCGTAAAATAGGCGGTAACATTATATATGACTCTACTAAAGTAGGATATAATGCTTGTGGAATGGATGTTTACAGATTTTCTGGAAAATTAAGACCTGAGAAATTCTAAAAATTTATAAGTAGCACCGAAAACGAGAAAAAGTTATAAGATTTTTCTGCTCCTCCTAACGCCGTCAGGTTACGATCCTAACGGAAACTGGTCTGCGATTTTCTGAAAAAAATTCTGGAAAATTTATATCTTTAGAATCTGGAAAAATTTTCTGGAAAACATTATGACTCGATACAAGCATTTGACTCTAACAAACACACATGTATATCTTTTTAATAATTGTAATTCTCATGTTCACGTTCTTTTTGAAAACGTGTGTAATCCTCCCTACACTTATCCTTTTTGTAAAGTACTTTTATATGTAATTAAGACGAGGTTAAAGACAAAATAAAGCATTTTCACAAATTCAAACATGAGAATAAACAATCAATAAAAGATATACGACACACAAACAAGCAAAAAATTAAGCATGAGTTGCCTCCCACGAAGCCCTTTTCTTTATTTATGAGTCTTGTAGCTAGACTCGAAGTCGTGCTCCTATGTGACTTCATTACCGTCACCTTTTTCATTTACTAAGCCTTCATCAAAATGTTGTAGACGTTGTATGCTTACCGTGGACTCCTTCCCAACATCGTCTATTATGATAACGGTTTTATTCTTTAGATTAGTTTCTTTCACAATATAAGGTCCAAACCATCTTGGCTTATTTCTTCCTCTTAATGCTTTTATTCTTGATTTATACAAACGCACCTTTTCTCCATTCAAGAATTCCTTAGGGTTCTTTTGAGTTTGTGGTATTGAGGTAGGATTATTTCCTAACTTTTTATCACGTTTCCACAATGTCGCATGTAGCCCTTGAACCATGAAGTCTCTAAGCCCTTTTCCCATTCGTTAATTTTCTTTCTAACCGTATTGTTAGGGACATGTGGATTCTCATCAGCAATCATCTCCATTATCTTCAAAGGATATCTTGGAACAATAGGTATCCTAGCGTATCCCTTGCCACTTTTGAGTATCATGATACCCTCACCGCATTTGATGGTTGCTTTGGCAGTGGCCAGAAAAGGTGTTCCAAGAATGAGTGACATATTTCTATCTTCCTCAATGTCTATGATCACGAAGTCCACCGGATAGACAATATTGGCCACTTCAATTAAGACATCCTCCGTTATTCCTATGGGGTAAACATATGTGTGATTTGCCAAGGAAAGTCTAAGATTGGTCTTGGTTGGCTCTTCCTTAGTTAACTTATTAAATACTGACAACGGCATTATGTTTACATCAGATCCTTGATCGGCTAAGGCATTTATATTATCAATGTCACCAATGCTACATGGTATTACGAAGTTCCCTGTGGTTTCTCGTTTTTTCGTTACTGGTTTTTTTAGAACCAGCTCGTACATAGGTCCCATAGGCATGGTGTCATACTCTTTTTCTGTTATTTATCCTTCTAGGGCTTTCCTAAGGACCTCGTTGTACCTAAAGTTGTTCACTTGGTTAACAATTGTTTTTTCATTAATCTCGTGCTTAAGGTAGTATTCAATGGTCTCGGGTTCATCATTGGTTTCTGCCTCCTTTTTCTTCTCAACTATTCCATCTTCCTCAGGTACAATGGAGATGGCATTAACAAACGAAGTGAGGGGAGTGATCATCGCCTCTTACTAGCACCTTCTCGGGAACCTTCGTCTTAGTATACTCTTTTACCAAGTTCATCATCTCCGTCATTTTTGCCTGCATTTCCTCCCTTTGCCTATAAACCTCCTCTTAAAAATTTGCTAATCTTTCCGTATGGGCTGCCATGTATTCTCTCATTTGTTCCTTAAAGCTCGGTGAGAGTGGTATTGGAGAAGTAGAACGGAAACACCGTTCGGAGTTGAGATTTTGTTCACGGCTTGGTGATTAAGAGAAAGGTGTTGGGTGTTTGGCGGAGTTAGCGGAATTAACCATTGCTCGAGGGGTTAGCTCAGGAGCTCTCCTTTGCCTCTCAGTTAGATAATCGATCCTTCTCTCAAGAGCACTCGTTTGGTCTTCAGTGACATTGGAAAGCTCATGATAGATTGATATGGCATTAACTACTCTAACCGGGGTTTCATGGGATTCACTCCAATTTTCGTAGCTTTAATCGGCAAGCTCTTCTATAATATCCCATGATTCTTCTGCATTGGAGTTGCTAAGCGTTCCACCGGCGGCTTGATCAATGGATAGCCTTGTGATGAAATTGTATGGTCATAGAAGATTTGGACTTGAAGCCAAAGATCAATGCCATGATGAGGGACTTAATGGAGCAAGTCCTTGAATCGGGTCCATGCCTCGTAGAGATACTCGCCTTGAAGTTGTTGGAACGTCAAGATGTCTCGTCTAAGTTTAGTAATTCTCTCCGGTGGGAAAAATTGGGCAAGGAAACGAGAAGTGAGATCATCCCATCTTCAGATGGAGCCGGCGGGAAGTCGTTCAAGCCAATTACTAGCTTGGTTCCGTAGAGAGAATTGGAAGAGACGCAAGCGCGTGGTCTCCCGAGTAGTAGCATCAAGGTCGATGAAATCGACGATTTTAAGGATATCCTTAAGATGCTGATTAGGATCTTCGGAACGAAGTCCATGGAATGCACATCCGTTTTGCACCAACCGGATGGTGTTGGATCGAAGGGCCGTAGTTTGGGCTTAGTCGGGAAGCTCAATGGTGTTCCTATAGCATAGGTGGCTTGGTCTTGAGTATTCACCAAGAGTACGGCCTCTTAGTGCGTCATTTGGTGGTGGGTTGATGAGTGGGGGTTGATTATCACCTTCCATGATGAAAAGTGATAGGATTACTAACAAAGGTCACGAAGAAGGGGGATAGACTACGAGAAAGCTAATAATGAGAAAAAATCTTACTTGATAGGAATCAAGCAAAGGAACCTAAACGAGGTGGAAATCTAACTAGCTATTCTATTCCCGGCGTGCAAAACTTGATACAGCATTACAGCTTCGGTTCGGGGTCAAAGGAACTTCCTTTTCGTCAAGCAAGTTTTTCAACACCCTAGGCAGTGAACCTAATCGTTGTAGTGTAGTATTAAGGTAAGCCTCGGGTATTGATATCGTTCTCTAGGGGAATAGGAATGCTAGTGAGAAGTTACTACGCTAAGGTTGGGGTTGACGAAGATTATTTTTTTATCTTTTTATATTTTTTTAGAAAATTGAAAGGTACGAATCTCGGGGTATTGGATTTGGGGGGTGGTACTTCTACCGATTACTCTACTATTCTAATTATCTAACTAACTAAACTAAGGGGTCGTCTATGTCTAATTGATGTGTGCTCATATGATGATTAAAGATGTGTTTACCTAGATGCTATTACTCCCTAGTTATCTACTATTGATGGTTGAATTGTCACGTCCTTATTCTTAACGCGTTGTGTCTTCTAAGGTCGTAGGGTATGCTTTCTTCCCTAACTTTTTGAGACTACCTTAAGGTTATTGCCTACGAAATATCTAGGATTCATAAACTAACTCTAAGGTTATCTTTGGATTTTTCGCCTACAATAACTCTAGGCGATTATAAACTAATGTTCACAAAGATTACTCAAGCATTAAAAACACAACGAATGACCTATCGCAATCCTAGGTCAATTACAATTAAGATAAGAGACAACCAATCAATATTCAATACCTAGGTTTCATATATCTAAGCAAACACACAAGTAAATTAGTTGGACATGGAAAACATGCAAGCATATACACATACAATTGAAGACATAATTGAATCAATGAAGTAAATTACTTATCTTGTTGTAAAATAGGGAATGAGAACCCTAAGATCTTGAAGACGACAAAAATCGTTATTAGGTTTTACTCGACAAAACTACCTTTCTAAAAGTCTGAAAATTCGAATTCTATATATAGAGTTACAACTTGCGATGGCGTCACTCTTTAAATGTGACGCCGTCGGATCGCCGCCATTAGGGTTTCATCTTGACCACGTCAACCTTGTGACGGCGTCACCTTATGGTTGTGACGTCGTCGGCTTCATTTTCTGATTCCATTTGGATCTGAATCTAGGTCGTCTGAGTTGTGATGCCCTACTCTTTAAATCCTGACGCCATCGGGTACAAAATAGCAATTTCGCTACTGAGCCGTCACAAATTTGGAGCATGTGCGTGATGTCGCGTCTACCAACTTCGATGCCGTCACCTTCAATTTTAGCAGCTTGAGTGTCTTGATCTTGACTTGGCCATTTTCTTCATATATCAACGCCTTTTCGTCCGAATAAGTGTCATTCCGACAATTTGCCTTCAGTGACCTAAAAGTGAAAAGGAACGAAATTAAGCAGTAACGGATATAAAAGTGGTCGATTAAAGGCTTAAATGACCCCTCAAAAGTGTACCTTTTAAATCCTTATCAAGTACCTTTCGACGTTTGGCAAACCGCGGTACATTTGTTTAAATGACCTCTTAGAGTAGAGTTAGCCGCGGAAGCATAAAAGCCCTCACATTTCTTGCAACGCGCCTTTTCCGTCCCATCCTTCATAATACACAAACGCATATTAGACCAAACATCGCCTTTTCGTGAAGTTGGTTTAACAAGAGCAACATCATAATTTGTGTATTGTTTTCATGACCGGGAAGATCCAACGGAGGGATTAGTGGAAGCTTGTGATTGTGATTGTGAGTTTTCCATAACAAAGAAATTAGAGAGATTAAAGAGAGATTTGAGATTTTTTGATGTGTTTTCAACCTCAACCCAATGCACATATTTATACTATAAGTTCATAGCTCAAAAACCTCAAAAATTCAAAAAAAAAACGGCTAGCTTCTTTTCCAACGGTTAGGTTTGAAAAAAAAAAAAAAAGCGGTCAAAACCGGTTTTAAGTTTTTCAATCTATGATAACTTTGACTAATGTGTGACCGGTTTTGAAGACCGGTTAAAACCGGTTTTTTCCGGTTTTGGAATCCAACGGTAATATTGACTATTGTGTTGACCTGTTTTGAAAACCGGTTTTGGAATCCAACGACTAGTTCGGCCCAAAAAAATATAAAAACAAAAAAAACCAAAAAAAAACTGGTTTTAACCGTTTAAAAAAAACCCGGTTATAGAACCGGTAAAAAACCGGTCGAACGAAAAACCTAAAACCGGTTCGGTTTTTGAAAATCGATTTCGGTTTTGAAAAAACCGGTTTTAAAAAAAACCGATTTCGGTTTTATTGACCGGTTTTTTTAAAAACCGGTTTTCCCTGCATATAAACAGTGTATCTTAATTATATAAGCGATATTGTATGATGGTTGTGCCAAATAACTTCTACTTCTCAACAAAGATCATAAGCAAACTTACCATTAAATTCTTGTCCACATATGAAGACTCGACAGCTCTTGGGCGCAGTCATAGGCATATCTTTAAGCAAATCGACTTCAACTTCATGGCCTGTATTTTCATTTAGGCCTATTTTTGATGTATTACATCTGCTTTCCCAGAGATCTGTAGCGGTGTTCTTGAAAGATCAATCTCCTCGATCCAAGGATTCACTTGTAAAGTCTCCATTATACTATTCAACACTAAATCGCCATCTACCCCTTTACAACCCTATAAAACAAACACTTCAAACTAACATTTGTCTTTAAACTTTCAAAGATTTTAATTATATCTTGCGGTCTTAAACTTTGATTAGTATCCCCAGTCTTGTTAGAGTTTGGTTAGTATTCAACATTTGTGAAATCGCAATCAGCCCGTGTTTAACTATCTTCATTCTTTTTCCACCAAATGTTAGCGGCTTCAAAGTTATATTTGCTTGCATTTGAAGAGATGAAAACCGAGTTAATGGGCAAAGCAAGTGTTCAACGCCTACCCCATTAAACCGGTTATCATCTAAATGCAATATTTCCAAACCTTTGTTCTTGAAAAATCCAGCTGCAACATAAACCACCCCTTTGTTTTTTAACCTAGTTTTCGAGAGGTTAACTTCTTTTAAAGTCCGGTTCTGTTCAAGAACCCAACGAAAGTCCCTAGCCCACCGGGATTTTAAATAGACCCCGGTGAGGTCAAGTGATTTAACCGTTGTGTTCCACCCAAGAGCACACGCTACCCTACACGCCCCGGAAACATTTATCTGGTATATGCGTAGCATGCTGCTATCTGGTGTGAATTCAACTATTTTCGAGCTATCGTCATTATCGTTTCCTCCACACCATACATGAACTTCAGTGGATCTGTTTCTTGCCAATACTGCTGATATCAATGGGGCGGCAATGACAGAACTCGAGTCAAATATAGTTAACTTTTTTAACGTCGAATTTTCTTCTATCATTTTGGATAACTCTTCTGCCCCTTTGGATCCTATCGTATCGTCCCTTATTTGCAAGTCTTCTAAACAAGTGTTTACCTTTAAACCCGAAGCACATAATGAAAGGTTTTATGGATATTTAAATATACGTATGTCCGGATTCGAACTTGAGACTTCAGGATTGCACACTTTACGTTTGAGAGTTGATGTTAAATAATTAATATATATAAAACATCGTTATTATTAATTATTAGTCACGAAATAAATACTTAACGATAGTTAATATTTAACGAGGTTTTGACTAACGGTTGTTAAATGTAAACTACGAGGACTAAGGATGAAATTAGTGGAAAAGAAGGATCTAGAATCCTCTTGGGGATGCTTGGCGGTTAAGTGGGCTTCCCACCAGGAGGTGAATTTAGCAGTCAGTTTTTGAGCATATATATACAAACCTTGTATTATTATTCCATAACTTGGATCACCAATAAACCTAATTCTCTTCTCCTCTCCCCTCTTGTGTTTGGCGATCGTACAACCCCCTCTCAAGGATCGATTTTTCCAAGCTCAAGAAAAAAGTGTTTGGTTTTATTTGTGATTCAAGAACCTAGCTTTTCACATCAAATCGCTATTGAAATGCGTGTGTCGAAACGAAGAACAAGCGCATTTGTGTTGTGTATTCCTTGTGGTGCGACTTCTTTAGGGTGAATTTGGTGAAACCCTAAGTTAGGGTTTTGGGTTTTGTTCTTGTTCAAACATCGTTTGGTTTACTTGAATTGCTAAAAAGTCGCGTTTAGCATTCGGTTAATTAATATACATATATTATTCTTTATACTTCCATTTGCATCTTTGATGATGTTTACTTGCTTTTGTAAATTGTTATGATTAGTAAAACCCAACGATGGCATCCGAGCCTTTAATATGATGTAATTAATTACCGAAACACGTAAAAATTGAATCTTTATGATTATATGCATGCTTTTTATGGTTTCTAGGGTTTTGAATTTGAAACTCTAATTTTTTAATTATAGGGTCGATTACCCTAATTTTATTTAATTAGGTTTTAATTTTGTAAAACTTGTACAAACCCTAGGATTGCATGCTAATTTTATGTGGTTATTATGAATAAATTGTTATGTGCCATGTAATATGCGTATCTTGGGTGATAATTGTTATGCGGAATCCATGGTGGAACATGCATGTTTTGCCATGGAGTATTGTTGTAATAAATTGTTTAGTGATATACACATGTTCTATTTATTTGATAATTATTGAATTGGGAAGACCCAATTATACTAATAAAATTAGATTATGTGCTATTTGGTATACTATTAACTTTGGCTTACCTTGTCGACTTGGAATGTATGTGTGCTCTACCTAAGCTTGTAGAGAAAGCCAGTTAATGTATGCATTATTTACGCCTAGAATCTTTTATTAGAGTTTATCGAAATGATTATGCATGTGGCTAATTATTTTACATGTTAAAATTGTTTAGTTATATGTTTATATTATTTGAGTGTGTTTAATTTTTATTAAAATGCTTTTTGTTTATATATTGTTTGACATGTTAGTAAGCAAAAAGGGTTTTTATGAATAGAAAATTAAATGGACTAAATAATGTGGCCCGATTTGTTATCTAAGTATTATTGTTGAACTTTTAATCGATTGATCTTACTTGTACTAAATGGTTAGAACGGCTCATTCACTAGAACAAACTATAAAGGGGTTAATTAAGAAGTCATGCGGTCCTTGCTGAAAGGATGTCTAAGGTTATGCTTTTGGCTTTACCGGTCCTCGCCCTCTGTGAGTTCGATTGGAGCTACCTAGTATAACCATTCAATGTACGAAGCATCTTAGTGCAAAGTTATAAGTTTCTCAACGCATCGATTAAAGCTTTGTAGAATTTAATATTAGCAATTAAAATCTTATGTAAGTTTTTCGAAAATATTATGATATAAAGTTGTATGCATGCTTCTTTATACATAAGTTTTGATTACACGTCAAAAAATTGTACCCTTTAAATTTAAGTTTATGCCATCTAATGATATGAAACACTTGAAGTTGTAATTTAGTTATGTGAGACCTTGATCTAGATTACAATAACTAGGTGAATTATTTTGTTGCATGAGACCTCGACTTAATTATTTAGGTTTCTAAATTAGACAACTTAATTAAGTTAGTTAGTGAGACTTATGACTTAAGGCATAACATGGGATGAAACATGCTTACGTTTTGCATCAATAGTTTTGGCAAAATTGTAAATCCCATAAACTTTTGGAATTGAAAACTTGTTTGTCAATTATTGTTTTTCAACAATTATCTATTCTATACTTTCACTAGCAGTCAACTGATGTGGTGAAACTATGATAATGAGGATCCAAAATTCAAGGAAAATACTATGGTTAATATGAATATTGACCAAAAGGTATTTTATTTTCTTGAATGTTTACTTATCGAAAGTACTAACTTTTGAACTTTTATTTCTATAGAAATGGCTCAAGTGAATCTGCACTAGCCTCGTCGGTCAAATCTATGTTTGATCGAGAAATTGACTGTGTAGCAATTTCAATGATTGGTATGAAGCAACTGAGAATTGTCTTGAGGGTTGCCAAAGACTAGATTATTTGACTACGCCTTGTCCTCTGAACTGCGGCAGGAGTCTTCACTGCTGAGCCGAGCTGCGTGGCAATCGAGTATGACAAGTATAATGAGTCCTTTGCATTATGCTTGGGAGTATGAACTCAAACTTGCAAAGCAATTTGAGAATTATTTCCTAACCTCATGCTTGAAGAATTGCAAGGTTGTTTGAAAACTTGTGATGTAAGGTTATGATGTCGATAGATCCTCTACATAGTTGCAAGCAAGGAGAAGGGAAACTTTGTGGCCATTTTGCACTGAAATGATGAGTTACATGGACCATTTCGGGAGACTCAACTATGTCTACCCAGACATACAAATTGGCCTTGTCAACGGATCCCTTAACAAGGAGTTTGATGGTTTGATCGGCGATTACAATGCATTGCACGGGGGAAGACGGTCAATGTGGTACATGCAATGCTCATTGATTACGAAAGGTTTGCGAAGGCCCTACTGCGGTTCGACCATCCGAAGGGTAGGATTTCTAAGCCTAATAAGCGCATTGCTTGACGAAAGGTAGGGTAAAGTTGATAGGGAAAACAAGTTATGGCTTACAAAGAACCCAAGAAGTACCCTCCCAAGCGTGAGAATCGAAGAAGGATCGGGCTTGTCATCCTTTACTGCCAGTAGGACCTGGAAGAGGAATTGTCCACTCTACCTTGATGAATTAGCAAAAAGAGGTATAAAAATACCGCAGCCTTTGTGGCGATACTTGATACTCTTTTGATGATAGAATTATTTGCATTTCCTCATAAAATAAATTCTGGTATATGATACTTTGGATGTGGTATTCACATTTGTAATACAACTGCAGGACTTAGAGGAGCAAGGAAGCTTGCCTATGGACAACAATACTTTCGCATGGGTAATGGAGCACATGCGGCGTTGAAGCTAATAGGCACGTTTGATTTAGTTTTACCTTCGGGTTTAGTACTGTCTTTAAACGATTGTCATTACGCACCTTCAATTGTTAGGGGTGTCGTTTTACTTTCCTTGTTAAAAGATATTGGTTTTATTCATACATTTCGATTATGGAATTTCGGTTTCTTTAAATGCGTTTTTCACTTTAATGTTATTCCAATAAATGGTGTGTTTGAAATTGATTTGCATGATAATGTGATTGATAAAAATAATTCTGTCTTTAGCATCAATAATAAAAGAATTAAAGGTGATTTAGATTCTTCATTTCTTTGGCATTGTAGACTTGCTCACATAGGCAGAAAGCAGCATGCAAAAGCTGCAACATGATGGGCTTTGCAAGACATCAATGATGAATCATTTGATAAATGCGAATCTTGCATATATGGGAAGATGACCAAGAAACCTTTTACAAATAGTTTAGAAAGGGTTCGATCTTCTTGGTGTGATACATATCTTGACGTATGTGAACCACTAAGACATGTGTCAAGAAAGGGTGCTACTACTTCTTAACCTTTACTGATGATTTCAATCGTTATGGTTATGTTTATTTACTTAAACATAAACATGAAGTCTTTGAAACATTTAAGGTTTTTAAGAGTGAAGTAGAAGTGCAACTAGGAAAGAAGATTAAAGCTCTTCGATCCGATAGAGGTGGTGAATATTAAAGCCAAGAGTTTAAAGATTATCTTGCTAAGTGTGGTATCGTCCGAACTCACATCTCCATATACTCCACAAAAATGGTGTATCTGAGAGAAGAAATCGTACATTGTTAGACATGGTGCGGTCAATGTTTAATCTTACAACTCTTCCCTTATCCTTTTGGGATTATGCTTTAGAAACTGCTGTTGCATATTGAATATGGTTCCAACTAAGAAGGTTGATAAGACTCCTTATGAAGTGTGGTATGGGAAAGCTCCCAGCTTGTCTTACTTAAAGGTCTGGGGTTGTGAGGCGTTTGTTAAACGTGACTCTGGCGTGATAAGCTACAACAAAGATCATTAAGTGTATCTTAGTAGGATACCCAAAGGAAACTATGGGTTACTACTTTTACTTTCCACCTGAAAACAAAGTAATTGTTGCTAGGTATGGATAATTCCTTGAAAGGGATCTCATATCTCATGAATTCAGTGGGAGAGTTTATGATCTGGAATATGATCAAGAAGATACAACACCTTTTGAAAACACTAGCCAACCTCAAGTAGAACCCGAAAGTCGAGTGTTCCACTGAAGTTGAAATGGTTCCCATTCGTAGATCTCAGGGACTACGCGTGACTCTGAGCTCTCAACGTAGAAGCCGAGGAAAATTTGTTAGGGGATCTTGGTGAACCCGCTGCTAACTCTAAGAAATTGCCATGGTGAGTCTGAAAAGGAAAAATGGCGAGTTGCAATGAATGGGGAAATGCAATCCATGAAAGATAACGAAGTTTGGATAGAGGTTGACTTACCTCCAAATGTTAAGGTAGTTGGAAGTAAGTGGCTCTATAAGATAAAAACTGACATGGATGGCAATGCACACACCTATAAAGCTCGTCTTGTAGCTCAAGGTTATACTCAAACCTTTGGGATAGACTACGAGGAGACATTTTCTCCTGCTTGAGACATTAGAGCTATTAGGATTCTTATAGCCATAGGCTGCGTCTATGACTATGAGATATGGCAAATGGATGTCAAAACTGCCTTCTTAAATGGTCGCCTAGATTAGGACATCTATATGGCCTTGCCTGAAGGGTTTGTGAATCCAAAGTTTCCAAAGCGTGTATGCAAACTTCAAAGATCCATTTATGGGTTGAAGCAAGCATCAAGGCAATGGAACAAGAAGTTTGATGAAGAAATCAAGAAATTTGGTTTCACTCAAAATCTTGATGAGCCATGTGTGTATCACAAAGCTAGTGGGAGTAATGTTATTTTCCTTATCTTATATGTCGATGACATATTAATCATGGGAAAAGACATTCCAAGTTTGCAAGATGTAAAGTCTTATCTTGGAAAGTACTTTTCTATGAAGGATTTAGGGGAAGCTGCATTTATTCTGGGAATCAAGATCTACCGAGATAGATCAAGGCGGTTAATTGGACTAAGCCAAAGTGCTTACATTGATAAAATATTGAAGAGTTTCAATATGCAAGATTCGAAGGGATATTTCCGATGCAAGTTGAACATGGCTTAAGTAATAAACTATCTGGCGTCAACACTGAAGAGGTGGCTACATGAAGAAAGTTCCTTATGCTTGGGTAGGATCTATCATGTATGTTGTGAGATGTACAAGGCACGATGTGGCGTTTGCGAATATCACCAGTTGGTATCAACAGAACCCGGTGTGAAACAAGCAAAGCCGTTAAGAACATTCTTAAGTATCTAAGGGCTACTAAAGAAATGTGTCTAGTGTATGGAGGAAATCCGATCTGAGAACTTGGTGTTACAGGTTTTTGCGATCGTCATTCCAAACCGATAAAGATGATCTGAAGTCTCGACGGGTTATGTCTTTGTCATTAATGGAGGAGCGATTGATTTTGGAAGAGCGAAGCAAACAACGGTTCGCGATGTCTGTACTGAAAAGTACATAGCGCCATGAAGCTGCGATGGAAGTCGTTTGGATTAGGAAATTCATTTGGGACTGAGTAATGCCCCAATTGAATTACCTTTAAATGTGTATTGTGACTACTCTGCGCAATAACATTTGCCAATGAGCCCGAGTCATGAAGGGCGCAGACATTTTCCTCGTCGATATCACTATGTTCGAGAACAAGTCGACATAGGTGAAATCAATCTACTCAAAGTTCATGCAAATGATAATCTAGCTGATCCCTTTACGAAGTCTTTGCCAAAAGAAAAACTTACTGACCATGCTGATGGGATAGGACTTCGTTTAGCTAGTAGGATAAGTAAAAATGATGAATCATTAAATGGTTTTTCCAGGAAACCATACTCGATTCGATCTGGGGGCATTGGCGTGTTAGGCTAGACTAAACCAATGTCATTACTATATTTAGTAATATCCAAGTGGGAGCTGAAAGGTTTTACGGATATTTAAATATACGTATGTCCGGATTCGAACTTGAGACTTCGGGATTGCACACTTTACGTATGAGAGTTGATGTTAAATAATTAATATATATAAAACGTTATTATTATTAATTATTAGTCACGAAATAAATACTTAACGATAGTTAATATTTAACGAGGTTTTGACTAACGGTCGTTAAATGTAAACTACGAGGATTAAGGATGAAATTAGTGGACAAGAAGGATCTAGAATCCTCTTAGGGATGCTTGGCCGGTCGTGGGCTTCCCAACCCAAGGAGGTGAGATTTCTTGGTCACCAAGTTTTGAGAACCTATATATACAAACCCTTGTATTCATTATTCTCATAACCTTGGATCACCAATAAACATAATTTCTCTTCTCCTCTCCTCCCTCTTGTGTTTGGCCGATCGTACAACCCCCCTCCTCAAGGGATCGATTTTTCCAAGCTCAAGAAACAAGTGTTTGGTTTAATTGTGATTCAAGAACCTAGCTTTTCACATCAAATCGCTATTAGTACGTGTGTACAAGAATGAAGAACAAACGCATTTGTGTTTGTTTATTCCTTGGTGGTCGACTTCTTTAGGGTTGAATTTGGTGAAACCCTAAGTTAGGGTTTTGGGCGCGTTTCTTATTCGGTTAATTAATATACATATATTATTCTTTATACTTCCGCTGCATGCTTTGATAATGTTTACTTGCTTTTGTAAATTGTTATGATTAGTAAAACCCAACACATAAACTAGCTCCATATGAACGAATCCTTGATTCAGAAAACATAATCTCTTTAACCACTACATTTTTCTTCAATATATTCGCTAGCATTTCCATGCACTCGCCGTTCATTTTATTTCTCTTGAATATGACCTTTTTTAAATTTGAAGAACCATCGAGTAAAACCTCGAGGCTCTTCATTTCCTCTAGCTCCCATTCAACTTGGTGAAACTCAAGAGCTTCTAACGAAAGCCGTGTTTTGGAACACGTTGACACGAGCTTAAGCACATTAGCAAACTCGAAACGGGCATTGTTTGAAATTTTAATATGAATTGAGTTATTTGTTTCTTGATGACAATGTGATGTTGGTTGTGAAAGATGGAATGAAATGCTTTCAAGATCAAGATTTTCAGCTTGAATTGATTGTTTAAGCCATTGAAGATCTTGTAAGTTTTGGTTAGATGTCATTTCTGATGAAAGTGTATTAAGATAATGGTAATTATGTTTAAAGTTATATGTTAGTATAAGGTTATTAAATATTGTACTAATATGGTTTCTTTCGGTGGAAAATAGAATTTGCTTTAACTTTAATTGTTTTGCTTTTTGAAAATGATATAAAAAGGGGAAAAAGTGCATCAATTATGTCATCATTTTATTCACCTATGGCAGTTCACCATCTATATACTTTTCCTGGTTTGGGTAAAAAAAAAAGTTTTTTTTCTTCTTTTCACATATGCTATTTTGTCAAGGCAGTGAGAAAAAAAACTTAAAACAGATTAGGATGTATCAAAACATGGTTTTAAAATGGTCATGGAGGTATGTGTAATCAAAATGAGATGTTTTTATAATATATTTACACTTTCTTGAAAGCATGTTTGATTGAAAAGAATGAAAAATTCCTTGATTCTTGATTGATGGATGTTCCAAACTTCCAAAGTACTTATACCATTCTTGCTACAATTGAATTCTTAATAATTTAATTAATCAAAAAAACAGTTAAAACACAAAATATGAGGGAGATAATTTATCACCAAGGCCTTAACAAAAGTGCGTCAAAACTACATTTTCATTCTTTCGAAACATTGATAACAGTAATGTTGATCGGCTTTTCAATCCCGCCACAAAGACAATATGTGAAAAATAATATTGAGATTAACTAAGCATACCGCTCAGACAAATGTCCACTATGTCTCGAAGAAGATGACTATACACGCTTAGTCTACATAAACCAAAACACAATGGAATATTTAATCTTAACTTTAGTATTTGTTGAATGAAGAATAACCCGTGTTATTGATCGACTATTTTATAATGTAAATAACCTAAAACATTAATGAATCATAAGCTCACAAACGGGGTTTGAGTTTACTAATGTATCTACTAATACTTTCCCGCAATTCGGACAGTCAAATCATGAAAGCTTGGATTGAATGAGAAAGCTAAATAAACATTAAAGCAATAAAAGTTTTGTTGACGAAGATGTTCGGTAGCAAGTGGAGACAAATCTCTGTTTGTAGTAGAGAAAGCAAAATAAAACGATAGCAAAGCAAAAGAATTAAAAGTTGTTCATTTATTTATTTATTTATTTTTTTCTTTCTGCAAAACAAATACTAGTAATTAGTATAAGCAGGAACAAAGTAAAGACGCCATTGGGTTCACAATTACCTAAGGCACCACAAAATATGTTCTAAATAGTCTATCAAAATACTGTGTTTTGACAACCCTTTATCTGAACCAGGACAAATAAGTAACATTTCAAAAATGATAGCCTTCACAACGGCGTGTGACGATGAGCTTTGCCGAAGGTGATGCACGCGGTAGTGGCGCGTGTATCAAGTCTCTAAGCATTGTAACTTCTTCACGAACAGAAACATCGCAGCTAAGCTTGATTATAAGTTTCTTTAGCACAGGTGACTTAGCCAAAATAAGCTTCACAAATTCAATTTCAAAAGGTGAGTTACGGAACCTTATTAACTGGAATTCTACAAGATGGTCCAAGCTCAAGCTCGAGTCGTTTTGGAGATCAAGTAAGTTCATGGAAGTTTGTCGATCATGTAACTTTTCATCATTGTATATCAAAAAGCTAATGTCCTCTAAATTTGGGGAGCTTCTGATCATACATAGAGCAGAAGAAACCACACATTGTTCCATAAAGCAAACATCCAAGGCAAGATATTTGAGGCGGACTAGTGAAGTTGGAAGCTTTTGTGGCATACCGCCTGCACAAAAGTACTTCATATAATATTCCGAAATAGTAAATTCCGCAATCAAAGGTAGACACTCAAAAAGATCAACTAATGTGAACTCGTTTTCTCCTTCAAAGTCCTTTACATATCCAATCAAACCAACAACCTCAAGTAGTGGACAATTGGAGAGAAAATGTAGAAGTGATTTAGCTGATATTTCAACATTGACAAAGTACACAGTAGACAACCTATTAAACCCTTTAAACATTAATGGAGGCTCAAACACACAATTTATGATATCAAGATATTCTAATCCTTGCAATGTAAAGAACAAAGAGGGTAGCTTGCAGTAGTTGTCTAAAATCCCAAAGATCAGCTTTTTCACATGATTGCTCCTCGAAAGATAAAGTATAATCTGGTCAAACTCCGAAACCATATTTAGTTTACCAGCATAAAGCCTGAAATCCAATATTGGACCCTTATGTAGTAACAGAACATGGAAAACAGCCTTTACAAACTTATATTTCTTCTTTTGTGCATCATTAGTTGATACTTCAAACAAGCTCTCATAATCAAACTCAACTTTAGGCATGCTCATCCAACAGTACCTCCATCTCTTTGACAGTATGCTTGTTCTCAATGCATCTCGGATTGGCATACGAGTTAAAATACTTTCAATTATCTCTTCCGGAAGAGTGCTGATTATATCCGAACTTAGGAGTTGAACTTTCATCTTTATATGACAAATTTTGAGTTTGATACTCAACAAGGCTTATTTGAACTGTTCTCAATCGAAACTGACCAGATCAGCTAGAGCGCCGAAGTGTTAGATTGTTAGGTACGTACATGAAATACTAACGAACGGTTTGGTCTTTTGGTATATAACGGTCAGGGCCGTCCCGGGGATTTTGGGTGCCCTGGGCGGTAACTTCAAAAAAAGGCCCCCTTAGAGAAAAAACTCGTCTGTTTCCAAAAACGGTCGTTATGATATTAGGCTATTAGCTATTCTGTCCACATTTGTTCACAATATTGTAAATGGTGTACTCAAGTTTATCACAAAAATGTGCGCAATATATTTTTGGTTCAATAATCCATCACCTGTGCACATCCTTTCTAATGTCGATCATATGCCAAAAACCAGTGTAAGCATAAATTTCTTTTAGGGATTATTCATAAAATTGTAAATTTTGGTTAATCTATTGATTAAAGTCAACTAGCTAGTTTTACCTCTCTAATATCATATGCAACACATAGCAAGAAAAGGAATATTTCATGATGCTAGCCTTTATCATATATGACAAGTGCACAAATTTTTTTGAACCGTAATATAATAGAGTTAAATCGAAAAACCGAGTGCATTTAAGACGCATTTATGAAAAGTCGATGTTTTTAAAAAAATTAACACTACATCGAAAAAATCTATAGTTGTCCGGACCTGCGAAACCCCTGGTTCCGTCCCTACTAGCCTTATGGATTCATGTTAACTGTTGTATTACAACTCCAAACAACGACACAGCATACAACTAATCATTTAAATACTAGTAATCGACAATGAATCAATAAACTCTAACATTAAAGAATAAAGATAAACCTTAACAAATTAAATATCTCAAATAAAAATTCAAAGTAAACAAGTAGAACTTTTACCTTATGATATCACTGTTCTTCTGTTCCGATCATATCAGAAACTCAAAACTATCGTATGGTTTTTTTTTACTTATATGCATATATATATAGAGACTAAAATCCAAATACTAATAACCAATCTTACTAAACCTCGACATATTCTTCTTTTGGGCTTTAAAATAAATGTATATATCACTTGGGCTTTTACAAATTTGGTTCCCCTTCAAATAATGGGGCCTCGTGCATTGGCCCATGTTGCCCTTCTTATAACCGGGCGATTTGATCTTTTTCTTCTTTCTTTTCAATAAGGGATAAAGGGCGGCGACTAGGGTTGACGGGTGGCTTAGGGGAGGAGGTTCAACGTAGCCACATAAATCTTAGGATCAGTATTATGTTTTACTGATCGACTGTTTCTTAAAACCTTAATGAACCCTAAGCCGACAAAATTGGCTTGAGCTTACTAGTATATCCTCTAATAGTATTTACATAACAAATATCTGCTAATAGTAATTAAAAGCTATAGTGAAGACAAATATCAAATGATGATTAGAGAGACAAACAAATCTTCACTTTGAAAAAGCCCACCACACCTTCACAATCCAACATAAATTTGGACCACTACTACTGTGCTTGAAATTGAAAGGTAGACATAGATGTTTTATACTTTTATGACTGGTTGTATGCATTTGTCAACATGATGTTTGACACTATGATCAATCAAATGCCTTTTATTAGTGTGAAAATTACTGTGAAGGCCTGCAGGTGCATCTGTCCTAGGGAGGGACCTCTTTTCTGCAATATCTAAAAGTAGGCCAGGCATTTCGCTACCTTGGTAGAGAAATGCTTAAAGGACACGTCGCCATCTAAATAAATTAACGTCGCGTAATCAAAAAAAGCATTTCGCCTCTAATAGGTAGCGAAATCTGACAAAGTGTGGGGACACCGTATGACACAACGTTGAAAAAGCACCATTTCACATCTAATTGGGAGCGAAATGCTCTCTCCTCACCTAGGGAAGGAGCAAAATTAAACCTGCAACTATTCTTGAAATGACTATTCGACTATCCGAATATTTAGACTTGGATTCCAGTATTTGATCTTCATTTCGAGAGATAAACAAGAGAGTTTTGTGTTCGTTTCTCCCTTCCGATTCTTAGAAAAAAATTGTTTTGTTTTTTTTTTTTTGCTCGTTGTGTTGTTGTGTTGAAGGCAGTTGGTGGTGTTGGTGTTGGTGGTGAAGGCAGTTTGTGGTGTTGAAGGCAATTGGTGGTGGTGGTGAAGCGGTTGGTGTGTCTTTGTTGGTGGTGGTGCCGCAGTTGGTGGTGGCACGGTGAGGTCATGGTTCTCATTCTTGGGTGGTTCGGTGGTGGTAGTGGGTAGGTGTTACGCGTGGTTGTTTGTTAATATGGCACTTGTTGTTCGGTAAATATTTATTTTTCTTATGATATCATTATTTGGTATTTTATGCTTATTGTGTAGTTAATAATATATATTGTTATTAATTGTTATTTTAGGATTTTGCCGTTGACCTTACCTGTAGAAGTAAGCTTAGATTGGTTCATTACCTTAAAAAAAATTGCGAATACCAATAAGGAAGTATTGTTTAGGCAGACGTGTTTCGGATGGATGTTTGACATAGAACAAATGCGAGAATCATGTATTTTATTACATTATATGAGTTTATGTCAACTTGACCTGAACCAGGGAGACACGGAAGTTGTTCCATTGAGGTATCGTGTAGGAGATTTTGAGTTGAGATTTGGTAGAGAGGAGTTTTGTTTAGTAACTAGCTTGAGATTTGGTGTTGATTTTCAAGACAAATATAAAGATCAACCTACTCCTCTTAGGAGACGTGTTTTTGACTCACGTTATGATGGATGTTCGATAACTGTCGGAGTGTTGAATGAATTTATTTCTAGCGATGCTTTTGATAAGCTTGTCGATATCGATGCCGTTCGTGTTAGTTTGCTAGGGTTGTTGGAGATGGTGTTGTTAGGCCACGAGGTTAAGAACGTAGTTCCCCCATGGTGCATGGCTTTAGTAGATAATCTTGATGCTTGGAACATATATCCTTGGGGTTCGTGCGTGTGGTCGACATTGTATGCAGTCAGTTAGTTGGTGCAGTAGATTCACGGCTTGAAGCTTTTTGTGAACCACGACCACCGTGACGGACGGTAAAGTAAAGAACCCTAAGTATCGTTGACGGCTTTACATGGGCCTTTAAGGTATGTATATATATATATATATATATATAATTTTAGTTTTTGTTGTTTATTTATATATATAATGTTAAAGTAATTAACCAATTATTTTTTATAGACGTGGATTTTGGAGACTTATCTAGACACGGCACTAGATTTTTTAATCGTCACGAGCTCCATCCGAGAGTGTGTGCATGGCGTTACAAGCGGCCATTTAAACGCTGTTACCTGGATAGTTTATTGGTGAGTTGTTATTTAATCATGCCATTCAGTTTTTAGTGATTCATAACAATATTCGTATTTGTTGTTATATAAATTTTAGGTAGCGGAACCTACATTAAGACTTGTACCCGATGCATATGAGTCCGAAAAGGGTTGGTTCCATGATAGCATGGCATTTTTGAGGGCGTAGTATTGAACCACCACCAATACCCCCACTTTCGGACCAATATAGCCGTGGACGATGTTCCGACGTTTATCGTCATTTGACGGAACTAGAGGATTTGACAAAGGCTCAGTTGCCAAGATTAAGGAACACGACACAATGTTCCAAAAATATTTGGTTTCTTTAGTGGTTTCCGAACGCGGTATGTTTTATTTGCATATTTTTTGTTGCTACTTATTGGTTTTAAAAATTACTAAACATTATAATATAGTATTTAGGCTTTCGGCTTTGGCTGGATTTAGTGGTTTCCGAACGCCTGGTATGTTTTATTTGCATATTTTTTGTTGCTACTTATTGGTTTTAAAAATTACTAAACATTATAATATTGTATTTAGGCTTTTCACGGCTGGAACTGGATTTAATTGGAACCGAATGCGGGTATGTTTTATTTGCATAATTTTTTGTTGCTACTTATTGGTTTAAAAAATTACTAACCATTATAATATTGTATTTAGGCTTTCTTGGAATTTGGGCTGGATTTAATTGGAACCGAATGCGGTATGTTTTATTTGCATATTTTTTTGTTGCTACTTATTGGTTTTAAAAATTACTAACCATTATAATATTGTATTTAGGCTTCATTTGGCTGGATTTAGTGGTTTCCTAACGCGCAGGTATGTTTTATTTGCATAATTTTTAGTTGCTACTTATTGGTTTTAAAAATTACTAAACATTATAATATTGTATTTAGGCTTTTCCGCCGGCTGGATTTAATTGGAACCGAATGCTTGCGGTATGTTTTATTTGCATATTTTTTTGTTGCTACTTATTGGTTTTAAAAATTACTAACCATTATAATCTTGTATTTAGGCTTTCGCGACCGAACTGGATTTAATTGGAACCGAACGCGGGTATGTTTTATTTGCATATTTTTGTTGCTAATCATTTGTTTTAAAATTACTAAACATTATAATATTGTATTTAGGCTTTCGCGGTTGGAGCTGGAAGTAATTGGAACCGAGCAGCGCAAGTATGTTTTATTTGCATATTTTTTGTTGCTAATCATTTGTTTTAAAAATTACTAAACATTATAATATTGTATGTAGGTATTTGGTGAGGCTGGTCAAGGAGATGGGGGTTTCCTACACCCCCCAGTAGTTCTTTCTTTGAGGGGGTGTCTCACCACCGATCGCCTGTGGGCACGCGCACGTATCACGACCGGTGACGCCTCACTCTAGGACGCCTATGCCACAACAAGGATTTGTTCCGTGGTCGGGTAAAAATGCGCAACAAGCTCTTGCATCACACCCCCGTAGCTAATCGTGTGTTACCGGTAAATTTATAACCCACATAAGTATATATTTTTTTTCATTTTTCTACTATAATACTTGCATGTATATTTGTTCCGTGTTAGGGTGCTATTAATCGAGGAAAGAGAGATGTTCGTCCTAGCCGTTATTTGTGCAGCCCGTTTGGTCGTTTGCCGAACCGACTCCTATTCCCAATAAACGGGATGGTAGGCTTAAGGATAATGCCATGTCATCAAATATTAGCCCGTTAGATCTTGGAAAAGCTATTGATGAAGAAGACGATAGGGTCAATGATGATGAAGAAGAGAGGGATAAAGTTGAGTTTTACGGAAAATTTTACGGAGAGTACATTTCGTTTTATAACGTTGACCCTGCTAAGGTAATCATAAAACTACGTGAATATTCTTGAAATTTAACAATGATTAACAACTTATTATTGATATTATTTTTGGCTATTTAGGTTAAGCGTACATTTTATGAAGACTTACAAACTTTCCTGAGGAATCCTAAACCCATATACGAATTTGTCATGTGATGGGTTTTGCGTGTGAGACAATTTTTTGGCGTGAATTGCTCCCTTTTTGTTCCAAGGTCCCAACTAATGGTTGGCTTGCAGACGATGTAAGTTTATTGTTACATGTTTATAATGTATTTGAATAGTTTTTTTTATAGAATGCTTATAAATAATTTTAATATTTTTTGATATGAACTAGCATATGAATGCATGGGTGAGCTTCTAATTCGTCGAGGCCAAATGGTGCTCCCACAGACGATGCGAAATCAACACTTGCATCGTATGCTCCAGGCACTTCTCTCTTCTTACTTGTGACGGATAGTGCATTACAGGGAACGATAAGTGGGAGGACACGTCCGTACCCATCACGGGATGAGGTACAAGTGGTAAGTATTTTTGTTTAATGATTTTAATGCGTTTAGTATTTTAATAAGCTATATAATTGTATGTAAGCTAATGATTTTATCTTTGTAGGTGTATATGCCGTTCCATGCCGAAGGCAACCACTGGGTTCTAGGTGTCGTAGATCTTCCGAATTCGCATATTTCTGTTTTCGACTCCATGGATAATAAGAGTAGGGCGGGTAAGCTGCGAGAACATCTTGATGGATGGACAAAAGTCTTAAATGAAAGTTACTGCTCCAAGGATATTTTGGCGTTACCGTGGCCACATTTTAACTTCTCATTCTCTTATAATGATTCAAAATGGTTTCTGCTCCTTGTGATCAAATGGTAGGGATTGTGGAGTAGTTGTATGTTGGCTTATGCATCGATTTTGTACAGGTAGGATCCCACCACCGGTTATTACTAACCCTGAACAGTATTTTAAGGACTTTAGATTTATTATGGCTCATCATTTTTATAATACCCGTTGTGAGAATACTAGAGAGTGTGGATATGATTAGTTGACCGTTTGTATATGTATTTTTAATTATGGTTGACGAATACTAGCGGATGTAGATATTATTAGTTGACCATTTGTATATGTAGTTTCAACCGTTTGTAATGTTACATATCACAAGATGTAATGAAAGTTTGTGTATGTTACATATCACAAGATATTTGACAAGTCGATAACTAAAGTTTTGTAGATGAGTTAAATGAAAACATTAGATGGGTTAAATAAATACATAAAAAATACAAGATAAAGATGATACAAATTAAAAACGAAAGTCTAGCAGATGGGTTAATTAAAAACATAAAGAAATACAAGATAAACATGATACAACTTAAAAACGAAACTCCAATTTAAACATCAGCGATAAAGCGGTATCCTTGTGGTAAACCTCAACAATGTTTTTCAAAGTGATGTTAAGGTAATGGTTATGTGGTTTTGGTGTGAACAGAGGCGTTCTTTAGTATCAAAACAGCACCGACACCGATAGACTTGACGTACCCCTTATCCTCTTCTAGTACTTTGTGGTGAATTGAACCGGACATTGTTCTGATGGATCTTTGAGTGTCACAGTTAGGTCACCAAGCACATTTGGTGTACAAGACTTGATGACGGCTAAAACCAGTTCAAGCTTCCCTTTTTTACAAAAGGTTTTCATATCGCCTAAACAAGCATCTACCATGATCCCAAAAGCATCTAGATAGCCAAGCGCGCTTAGCCATGGGCCATGCGTAAAATGATCATCTTCGGATGCATCCTCCTCTATTCTCCTGACATACTCTTGGGTTGGCATTACAGACGAAGGACCTCCTTCCCTAATGTCGTATTTTTTGCGGAGCTTGGCCATTTGAAGAATACCCGCTGGACCGGGTATTATCCTTGTGTGTGCTATTGTACTTGCATTTTCCCTGGGATGATCAATGTACAAATGTATTATACCATCGTGAAGCACAAGCACACGTAACAAATAAAGTAACGTCGTTGTTGTTTTTAATCTCCGTCGTTGTATCTGATGGGCTTAGCCTAAACGACAATCTGAGTTGCACTAGCATCCAACTTCGAATTTGTTCATCAACATTTCAACCATTATTGAGTAAGTGATGTCACTGTACATAATGACACCACTTTCCTTGCCATTAAAATGTAATTTACATTTGAATTTCTGGAAATTAGCCGACATTTGTATGTTTGTTAAAATTCTTTTCAGATGTTGTATATATAGGGCCTATATCACATAGTGTTTTACACGAAATATGACAACCTTTTGTCATGTTTTAATAATTATACGAAAACTTTTACACATGTCAGTAATATTACAGGGACATTCAAAATTGTCTATAACTCACATACATGTTTACACGAAATATGACAACATTCAATAATTGTATGACAACTTTTTCTTTGTCAGTAAGCAACAAGGGACATGTATTTGACAAGTCTATGACTTTCTATAACTCACATACATGTTTACACGAAATATGACAACATTCAATAATTGTATGACAACTTTTTACGCCTGTCAGTAAGCAACAAGGGACATGTATTTGACAAGTCTATGACTTTCTATAACTCACATACATGTTTACACGAAATATGACAACATTCAATAATTGTATGACAACTTTTTAGGCCTGTCAGTAAGCAACAAGGAACATGTATCTGACAAGTCTATGACTTTCTATAACTCACATACATGTTTACAAGAAATATGACAACATTCAATAATTGTATGACAACTTTTACGCTGTCAGTAAGCAACAAGGGACATGTATTTGACAAGTCTATGACTTTCTATAAATCACATACATGTTTACACGAAATATGACAACATTCAATAATTGTATGACAACATTCAATATTTATATAAATATGCACATTCTTCCTTCTTTAACTCATCAAATGTCAATATCTAACAATACTACATTACAATTCACTATCAACTACAACGGAAACTTTACACTTAACCCAATAACATACCAAGATGGTTCAAACATGAATATCAATGTTCCAGAATTTGGTTTTCGAGATATGGTTAAGTATCTAGAGAGAAAATTACCAACAAAGGTCAACTTTCTATATTATGCATTGCCACAAAACCAAACTTTAATGGGGATGAAAGCAATTGAAAATGATTATGACATTGATGTTATGTACGACATCGCAAAAGTTCTTTGACGACTCTAAATTTTTGTTTGTGAGCATCCGATGATTTAAGCACAAATTTGATTCCAAATGATGGTTCTATGGAAGAATCATTTGCAGTGTAATTCGGAAGAAACAAAACTAAAGAGTCAAGAGAGTGTCCGTTATATACATGAAATGGTTCGGAGAAAAACAAACTGGAAGAGCGTGTATGCTTTAAGCGTTGGTATAATAAAAAACTATACCTCTGCACCATATACACAAACCATTTTCAATTTTCCTGTTCACAACAAGGGTCGATTGGTTTGCTATGGCGGAAAACCAACGTATGTAAATGGTTGGAAGATGAACATCAACATTCCAAGAATGAAGCTAGAAGAGCTCAAGCAATATTTGTGTAACATCGTTGACATGAATATTCATGCTCTGTTTTATGAAGTACCACACACTGGCATTTCAAGCAATCTTTGTAAAACTAAGAAACAACTATGATATGCATGTAATGTTTGATATTTCGCAGGCTAGGCAACTTGGAAATCTACATTGACCATGGCGGTGTCGATTTTAATATTGAAAAATATATATTGCCAAATGCTACTTTGGCAGAAATGATGGAGCATGTGATAACAGAATACACAAGTGACAATGAAGACGGAAACAAGAACATAACTCAAGCGGATTACACTTGTGATCAAATGGTTGAATGGGCAGAACAACAACACTTTCAGAATGAGGATACTAAAGCAGATGAACGCCATAAATACATATGAAAGAATCATTGGTATTCATAGTCATAATCACTCAATATGTGTCGTGTATGATTTAAGATTGTCTTAATAATATGTTTTTCTTAATAATATTTATTTCTTCACTACAAGCACAGATTTTGGAAAACAAACACTTCATTGATGGTGGAAAAAATTAAACATTCATAATACAACGAGATCGCTCAAGATAAAAATACTAAAACTAAACCACAATGGTATGATTTGGTTCATTAAGAAGAATTAGGGATTCTTTATATGGGCCAATGAAAAATGAACCACCATTCGCTTCAATACCCATGTCTTGCCACAATTCAGAAGCTCGCTCGTACACATGAGCGAGTGAGCTATCTCTTGGTCGATCTTAGCGTCAATAATTGGATCATCATCCTTAGTAAACCCAACTAATTTTACCACATTCTCAATTGGGTATGGAAGAGTAAATAGCAATGTACACGATGATACGATAGCACCATTAATTTCTAACACCCATGCACACAAAACTTTGTACCCATCGCTAGGAAACTTCACGAAATTACAATAGAGTTTCAGTAGTGGGATATATGGAATGGAGGCCCAACCATGCGTCTTATCTCTTCCGGTATGCCTACGTCGGTAAATTGGTGACTAACCAAATCAAATGAAACTACCATATAGCGTTTGTACAAAATACCATCATTGAAAAGAAATTTTTCATAACCAAGCCATTAAATTTTACCACCCACTCTTGCTTGGCGGACCTTTTTAGTCTAATCCCTTCTCGAGGCAAAAGGTCATTTTCAATATGGTTCCAGCGTCTCGAACTCAAGGTATACACTGACACGTACCATGGCCCTTGACCGTATAACGGGTAATTAATTTTTAAAATGGTTAGGTCTAAATTGTCGGGCGTACACCAAAACCGATGACCATTTTGGTGAATCGGTTGATTCAAGAAGCTAGGGACTAATACCCCTATAGCTCGTTTTATTGATGGGTTCCAAATAACGACCATCATATTTGAACCATAAGAAAAGCACCGAGACACCTTCGAAGCAGCAATTGGCTTAAGAGTTGGAAGATGAAGAGTTGTATCTAGGTGCGTGAAAGCTAAACTTCCATTAACCGAAAACATAAAACCTACATTACCTTGCATATATGTTAAATTAAAACAACACATATCTGTATCACGAAAGCCGTAGCTACGGATGAAGTTGGAAAAGTCTATAGAAGACCTCCATCTCTTTGACCAGAGTGAAATTGTAGTAATGACTTAACTGGAAGTCTATTCATGATATCAACTTGCAGGTCGAAGGGTATGTTGTCCGACATTTTATTTTGATGACAATGGATAAATTAGTGAATGATTTTGAATGACAAAGTAAGCAGTGAATGATTTTAAATGACAAAGTAAGCCTTAAATAGGGATAAAACCGTGTCATACACTTGTCGTTTCTGTGTCATATTTTGGGTTAAAATTTACATATACACATCATATTACACACAATCGACATGAATATGGCATGTCGAAACTTTATCTGAGTAAGATGTGACTAGTAACTAAACTTTTTTTTTATCACATAATATTATACACGAAATATGACATGAATATGACGTGTCAGAGACTTTATAGAGACATGAATATGGCATGTCAGAAACTTTATACAGAGTAAGATGTGACTAGTAACTAAACTTTTTTTTAATCACATAATATTATACACGAAATATGACATGAATATGGCGTGTCGAGACTTTATAGAGACATGAATATGTGACTAGTAAATAAGCTTTTTTCTTCACATAATAATATACACGAAATATGACATGAATAGAGACTACTCAACTCCCTTATAGAGACAAAGATGTTATTGGTATACAAACATTAGATACGTTAGTGGGTCACATTATATAAACCACGTTGTTGTATTCCAAAAAATTACATCTTTTTATCTTTTGTTAAATCCTTCTATAGTTCAAGAGATGACATTCAAAGTCCGACTACACCATTATGGAAGTTTCACTTCACCACCTGGAAGAAATTTTGTAGGTGGTATAGTTGCTTGTGTAGATCCAGTTGATTACGAAACTTTTTTGGTCAATCAGTTGAAAATAATCTTAACCAATTGTTTAGGTTATGATGAAAACTCCCCAACCTTTTTTTATTTAAAGAAACCAAACTGTAGTCTTGATTCAGGACTCGAACTATTAGTTGATGCAATGGAAGACCCCGAACGCATTATCGAAAGTATACTCAACTTCACAAAACCAACTACATGTATGCATTATCACGGGTGGAGTTATCCCCACTTGTTGTGCCCAAGGAATGCAGAAACGAGGGTTTCAAGAAGAAAAAACAAGATAAACCTTCATGTTCAAAAAGTTATTTGACTAGTGGCTAAAGTCTGGTTATGTTCAAATTGCAATGTCACGTTATGCTACTTTGTCGTTGTATTGAATGAAATTGATTGTTCCTTCTTTCATTCATATAAAATGCTAGAGTTCTACATATAATACGAACTTTTATTCATTACACTACCAAAGTGAAATACTACATCGAAATAAAAATATAAAGTACGATAGATGAAAAAAATTATACCATTAAACATTAAATCCTAAAAGTTGCTTGACTGACAATGTTAGAAGAATTATTGATTCTTTGTTGGGCCTAATGAAGAATGAGCCAGAATCTCCTTCAACAGTTAGGGTTTAGGGTTTAGGGTTTAAGGATTAGGGTTTAGGGTTTAGGGTTTAGTGTTTAGGGTTTAGGGTTTAGGGTTTAGGGTTTAGGTTTTATTGTTGAGCGTTTAGGGTTTAGGGTTTTTGGTTTAGGGTTTAGGGTTTAGGGTTTAGGGTTTATGGTTTAGGGTTTATGGTTTAGTGTTTATTGTTTATGGTTTAGGGTTTAGGGTTTAGGGTTTAAGGTTTAGGGTTTAGGGTTTAGGGTTTAGGGTTTATGGTTTAGGGTTTAGGGTTTATGGTTTAGGGTTTAGGGTTTAGGGTTTATGGTTTATGGTTTAGGGTTTATGGTTTATGGTTTAGGGTTTAGGGTTTATGGTTTAGGGTTTAAGGTTTAGGGTTTAGGGAAACTTTTTTTTGATC
>OU343222.1:9561908-9677993 GCA_910596185.1 Chrysanthemum makinoi
AATAGAAGGAACCTTTGTGTAGACCCCAACAAAAAAAAAACATGAATATATTTGAGTGGCTCCACTCACGTTACCACACAGACATCTCAAAAGTAAAAAGAAACGGCCCCCAAGAGTCTTTCATAAAATGGACCCAATTAGAAAAACAGATTTAATAGTCCACTATTTTCCAAAAGAGCCAAGCCCAAATTTAAAAAGAAAAAACCGAAAATCAGTGGCTGATAGCTATATTTAAACTTTTGCTGACGTGGCACTTTCTCAGCAACATTTCATGGTACTATTTCATACTATCACCATTTCATGATTAGTCAGTAACTCAACCGTCATGAATTCAATATCAACTGTACCTAATCTTCCTTGTCCGTACAGTAACCTGAGACCATACGGACATTGTCGCCGGTTGACCGTAAGACGGAACAGAATTACAGCAGTGAGTGAAGCTTCTGAAGTTGTTTTTGCTCCGGGTGATCCCGAGATTACGTGGCAGATTGTGGTTGGAACTATTGGTATGTTTTGTTAATGTGACATGTTTTAGGTTATTTGTGGGCTTACGAGCTTATTTGATTTCGGCTTATATTTCGTAAAGCTTGTATTAACGGATAAGACCATAAGTCTCAAAACAAGCCGAATAATATTTAGACTTATGAAATATAAACCGAAATCAAATAAGCTCGTAAGCCCACGAATAGCCTTAAACAAGGTGTTATTCTTACCTTATCAAGTGGGCTTATCAGCTTAGATAAATATTGAAAAGTTCGTAAGCTTGCTTTTTTTGCTTATCAAGTTAAGCTTATGACCTTGGACATAAGCTCATAAGGAAAAAAGAAAGTGGGCTTACGAGCTTTTCAAATTTTAGTTTAATTAATGTGTTTTTTTTTGGGTTAATAACCTTTTAAAGCACTATAATTGTCACAAATATCAGTTCGACGTAGCGAACTAAAAAAATAGCTCTTTTAAACATTAAACTTGACAATTTTGTCTTCCTTTAAGTATTATGACTAAATTATGACCATTTTACCCTTTCTAAATTTTTTTCGAAATACTTTTTCTCGAAATTTTTTTCCAAAATTTTTTTGAATTTTTTCGAAATACTTTTTTCGAAATTTTGAAATTTTTCTGAATTTCTTTTTTTTTTTGAAATATTTTTCGAAGGGTAAAATGGTCATAATTTGGTCATAATACTTAAAGAAGACAACAATGTCAAGTTTAATGTCTAAAAGAGTTTTTTAAGTTTACGTCAACTGATATTGTGACAAGTATAGCTTAATAGGTTATTAGCGCTTTTTTTTTTCTTAATTGTGTTTGGATTTTTTGGAATTTGTAGCTGGAGTTACACCGTTTGTGGTTGCTGGAATCGAATTTAGCAAGAGAATTGTAAGTTCATTATTGTGTTTGGTACGACTACGTGTGTAAATGAGTCACGAGCCAAGTTTGAGCTTTACTTGTTGGCCGTTTAAATAAACGAGCTAGAGGTTGAGCTTCTGAGCTCCATACATATAGCTCTATTAGGCTCACGAGCCTAAATAATTTTTTTTTCTTTAGTATATAAAATAAGTTAAGTATGTCTCTATATATGTATACGGTTATTTACCAATTATTGAGATAGCATGGCCATTTTGAAATGTCAAAAATAATTAGGCTTGAAACTCGACCCGGCTTGTCTACAACATGAAATTTAGGAGTGTTCGGGTAAGCTAATTTGAGTAGTTTGACAACTTATTGAAATTTTAGGAAAGATAAGATCATTTAAGGTCTTTGGGTAAAGCTTAATATCATGAGATTATATCTCTTTTGGGGAAAGAATAAGCTATTAAGCATAGCCTTAGATTAGATATAAGCTTACCCAAACACTCCCTTAGATGTCTCTTACAGATAAGTGATTTGAGTTAAGCTACTTGTGGACTTGCTAATTTAAGCAATCTCAGACACCCCTTAACTATGGTTACTGGATTATTGGAGACATAGTGTTTAAGTTCTGAATAATCAATTTGATAGTTGCTTGATCATTTTACCTTTTAGGTCCATGAATAAGCATTGCGAAAATTGTTGTGTTTGGTTACGACAAAGCAAATCCGAAAGATATTTGGATTTTACTATTACAAAAGGATTAACAAGTTTAATAAGCAATCCTATACACCCCTTACTCTTTGTTATGAACTTATTATTTTGTCCATGGCAGGTGGCTCAGAAGAAATGCACCGAGTGTGGCGGTTCGGGGCTTGTTCTTATTGAAAAGGAGTATATACGCTGCCCTAATTGTGGTAAGATTCAAGATTGATCTTTTTTGTTATACAAAATGCAATGATTAGTGAATTGTTAAGGGGTGTTTTGCATTTGTATTTTAAAAATGATCATCAGTTATTGCATTTTCAACTCATTCATACTTAGTGAGCTGCCGCTGATTGTGATTATCAGAGCTTTAAGTAGCTGCAACATCTCTGCATTTTATTATAGCTATTTATATGATTTTAATCATTATATCACAGAATTGATTTTGAAGCGCAATGCAAAACACCCATATAGAACAGTTAGAAGTTTTTTTGCAGACCTATTTTGGTATCTAATAATGTGATTTCTTGTGGGTTTTGTAGGTGGATTTCTGCCATGGCAATCTTGGCAAAGATTCTTTTCTGGCTAAAATCCTCCATATCTTAGTCTAAATTTCAAGCTCAAACACATTGTATGTTCTTAATATGATACCGTATGCAAATCAAGTTATCAATGTTAATATGCTGTATAAAATATAGCTAATTGGCTTTTCATACCCATATTATCTCTAAATTTGTTGCCAAAAGTAGTTGCATAGGATATGAAATCTAGTACTCCGTAATATTTCACGAGCCAGGATTTATTGAAACTACTGTATCAGATGCCAATATACTTTTTCAGTTATCCCATTCTAACCATTGTACCTTTTTTACTCCGTAACTCTTAGTCACTAAAAGGTGGCTTTGTGACCCGTTTGGGTCATTTTTACCGTAGAGATGTACATATAAAAAGAATAATAACTACAACACGGACGAATGCAAAAGTGCATTCACATTTTATTCTGAACAAAAACATTGCTAAAAAGTTTGAAGTTCTTATACAAATGTTCAGCAGGTGTATTTGCAGTCTAAAACTATAACAAAGCAAGGCAATACACCACTCGGGTTTTTTACAAAAAGTTGGTTGGATTTCACTCCTTCGATAGAATCATATTCACCTTCAAACTTTGTGTCAACCATGTCAATAACTCTTCCAGTAATCACTCGACAAACCATAATAGCCATACTCACATTCATCATCTCTGCATGTGCATTATCATTGACAAAATCTTGGCAACTTGTAGTCAACCATATTCCGGTTTTCCTTTTTGCAGTATGAAAACCTGATTTAATTATACTGCATATACTGCAATTCGAGTCTTTACATAGCTTGGATGTTTCTAATTGCTTGCAAGAGGCGAGTTTTGTGTAGAATAATAATTGCTCGTTACCGTCTACCATGTTTCTTGGATCTTTGTCATGATGCTCGTAAGCCCTGTTCTTGACGTCCTCTCTGACTTTCTCAAATCTTTCGAGAGTTTCCCTCGAGTTGTTCAACTTGAGGACTTGTTTTATGTTTATGGTACAAGTTGTCGTGTTTGCTGTTGTCGTTTTGAAGATCATCTCGATGATATTCCGTGATGGGTCCCCTGTCTCTAGTAGTGTTTTACCTGATTCACTATTGTTAGAGGTCTTACAAATTTTATAATTATAAAAGTGAATTTACACTAGAATTATAAAACTTAGTTTGATAAAGAAAGAATCTTGGTTAAATTAGTCCCTGTGATATAATAAGCATATTTGTTTATTTAGATTAATTAATGTACTAAACATTATCACAAAAGTACATCAGTGAAATATTTATCTAATTTCTTGAGGTAAAAGCATTTGAGTATGCTTTGGGTGACTTTCATTTTCAGCAGAAGAAATGATTGGGATGACTAAAAATGTTTAAGGGGATTATGCCTAAACTGAAGTGTCAACATTTTGCATTTTGTTGGTTGCAACAAACGGACCCACTTCTTTGTATACCAATAATCTATATCCACACAATTTTAGACATACAATTAGGAATGTTTTTTGTCATCCCAATCATTTATGGGGTGTGAATTTGAGGTTGACATCTTCAACAAAAAAAGTTTATAATACCTATAGTGACAGCCACAATCTAACAATTGTACTAAAATTAGGAAGGTAATTTGCACATTACCAAAATGTAAGAATTTGATGGTGAATGTGTTTGTTGGTTTATAAAGCATGTACAATGAGTGTTCTAACTAGGATTTATTGTGAAGCACGTGCTGCAAGTCAGTATTATTTGTTTGGATGTTTATATGTACAATGATTATTGTGCAAGGATATTATAAGGAAAGCTTACTAGCAAACCAATTTTTGGTGTAATGCCGAGCGACTTCATCTTCCAAGCTTCTTCTTCGAGTGCGATGCAAAATGGGCCTTTCCTCACCTAATTGAGTCACATCCGTCCGCTTGCCTCCACAATGTGCGTCCCATCTCAAAAAACCGTAACATGCTTGCATGACTCTAACAGCCTGTAATTCGACAGCAGTCATTGCATTGGTAATCATATTGAGTGGTGTTTTAGCATGGTGCACATGTTGGTTAGAAACTTGCATCTTCTTAAAACTGGAGGGTGAACCAGTGATGAAGGTTCGAGTTGGGTTTGTCATTTGTGTTTGGGTGGAGATGCATCAATTTACGTGGCCACATTGCTTATAGAAGAAGCCAGAGGAATAACGATGGCATGATGGCAATGTTTTTGTATGTATTTTGAGCATTAAATGATATTTTAAGCATTGCATGCATGAGCTATACAATGATACAAATATTGTTTTGGCTTTTTTGATACACCTAGCTTGAGGCAAGTCGGTAACACTACTGGTACAACCTACCCATGTAACAGAACAATACCATATATACACCTTTTTTTGTCTTTTTTATCCTTCTAAAAAACTGGTAACGGATGAGATTTTCAATTCTCTGTTCAGGTTATCCGAGAAGGGTGAACCTTCTAAGATGTACGCGGCCTGAGCGGGTTAATCTCATAACCCTTCCAACCTTCTTTGGCTACGCTCAGATATACACATCTAACGAGGTCTAAACCTGTAACATTGAAACAATGAAATACTATTGAAAAATTACACTTTGAGCATCCAATAAGTCAAATGTGATCAAAAGTTTTCACTATTTCAAAAGTCATTTTAAGAGGTTTTTGCATTGAATCAAAAGCTTTTTAAAAGCTTTTCTTGAAAAACTTGGTGAACCCTCAAGTCTTTCCTCCAAGCTTTTTAGTTTTCATCAAGTGTGTTATGATTAAATGCATCAAGTCTTAAAGACTGATGATTATAGATGCTTCTTAGCAATGACTTGAGATAAAAACCTCATCCTGCTTTTATAAAATCAAGATAGAAAATTAAAGAGATTTTTTTTACGATTTAAGATCATTTGAGGACAAAAGATTATTTACATACCAAGGGATCAATCTCCATCATCTATTTTTATTTGATCTAATGTATGAGATTAATCTCAACATTTAAAAAAATCCACTTTCATCCTTTTTTTTTTAAATATTAATAACTTTCAAACCGTTAATCGTTAAGCGGAAAAAAAATATCATTGCGACAGTATTTAATTATCTTTCTGATAGATAGCACGACTTTGATATACTTCGACAAAAAGAAAATTTCGTATTTTTCACGTTTTTTTTAAGGTTTTTTCGTTTTTTTACGTTATTGAAATTTGCATTAAAAAATCATATATGATAAAACACTAATTTGAATATCACATGTGATATTAGTGTTATATCATATATGATATTAGTGTTATATCATATATGATATGTAATATCACATGTGATATTAGTGTAATATCACATATCATATATGATTTTTTTCATGCAAATTTCAAGTAACGTAAAAAAAGACGAAAAACGCTAAAAATCGAAATTTTTCTTTTTTCAAAAGTATATCAAAGTGCCCGTCTATAGAAAGATAATTAAATGCTTTTTGCGACGGTGTAAATATTTTCACTTAACGATTAACGGTTTAAGAGATATTTAAATTATAAAAATATGTGAAATAATAAAATCTTTAATCTCATCCATCGATTTCTTTTAGAAGGATGGTGAAGATGAGTCATATGTAAGAAAAGTTTGGTATGTAAAATAACTCTCATCTTTTTTTACAACTAAACACATCATTGTTACAAAATAAAAATTAGCATGGACATACAATATAAAGTAAATTTCTTTGATGATAAATCTTTTACCTCAATGTATACGTCATTTTATATATGGAAATGATTAATGACGTATAATGACGTCTCTATAATTTGTCAAAGTCAATTACATTATGCATCAAGACGGTAACAATGCAACATATCAGAAAATGATTTTTAGCTTGGAATTTTAAAAATATTCCGATTAACATAATGTAGTAACATTTAAAATTAAAAGACAATTCGGTGAAAAGAAATAGAAAATATTAAAATTCAAAAAATAAGAAATACCTATATTAACAAATTTGTATTAGTGGATAATTAGGCCCAAACCCGGTTTGTGATTTTTGAGAATTAGGGTTTTGCCATTATAAATAATGGTTATCAATAAAGTTATACCGACGGGTTTCAATGTAAACACATTGTCTAACATGGTATCAGAGTTATACCGACAGGTTTCAATGTAAACACATTGTCTAACAATTTGAGATTCATCGACTTGTTAGATACATATATATTCATTTGGATGCATAATAATTAGTTTCGAAAGTAATTTTGAAGTGAAAATGACGCAAAATACTACTATTACATTTGACTCATAGAACGAAAAAAGGCAAATCACATGGAAATTCATGATACTTGACACCTTTTTTAGTTCTAATCACTGAACTAAAATCTGTGCACATTAATCCCTAACATTTAGAAGCAATGCACTTTCGGGTAAAATTTTACCCACTTAATTGGTAATGCCCATGTGGAGCAAGTTACCATGCCAACTCATCTATTTTTTTCCATGTCATTTTTTCTTTTTCCCTAAATCACAAAAAATAGAATAGAACATAGTTGCAATATACAGTTTAACACAAGCATAAACACAAAGACAAAGACAAACACAATCACAATCACAGATTACAAAAAAACACAAATTACCAAAAAAGAAATTCATAGAACCAAATTGTTTAGAGGTCCACCCTTACGCAAATTCATAGATCCCAATAGTTTAGATTAATACAACCTTGCACGTACTGCTACTAGTTAGTTTCTTTATTCACAAAATACATTTTTCCAAAATATGCCACATCAAATCACTTTCTAAACCTTCTACTGATGAACAAGCAGTGCAAGAACCAACACTTGGATGAACCAAGTATCGAAAACTTGCTATTGTACCTGCAAACTCAAGTTACAAACAATTGCAAATTAGAAATTGGATAAACAAGAAAAACAAACAAATTAAGTTCACTATGAGGATGTTTGGAAGGATGTAAGGATGGAGTAAGATAATTAAATGGCACAGAGCAATGTGGTTTTCTCAATGTGTGCTAAGACATACCTTTATTATGTGGTTATTCATAAAAAAACTACAGACTCATGAAGTGATGGCCAAATGGAACACAGGGAGGAATTTCAATTGTGTCCTTTGTGATCAGTGTAGCGAGTCATTTACTCATTTATCCTTTAAGTGCTCATACTCTAAGAAAATTTGGGAAGATATCAAGAAGATGATATATATGGATCAAACTAATGATGAATGGGCTAAAATCATAGTTAGATTACATGATATGCATTGCAAAACAATATCAAAAGTGTTATGAGCAAAATTGGAACTGTAGCTTGTGTGTATAATATTGGCACGAAAGAAATGTAAGAATATTTTAAGAAGTGAAGAAGAATGAGGAAGTTTAACAAAGATTGTAAAGGAGGAAATTAAATGGAAACTTATAAGTTTGAATGTGAAGAAATATGTTGTAGTTGTTCAAACATACAAGATGTGGGATATTAATATAAAGGAGATGATATCAAGTGCTCCATTGGCTAGAAACTATTGCAACAACAACCTAATACATACTAACATTAAAAAGTAGAATAAATAAGCAGGCCTCATTAAATGCAAGTGCTCCAGTGGCTAGAAACTACAAATGGCTAGAAAGAACAAAGTCAAAGTACTAGCCATCTACTAGTCCAATGAACATATCAACTGCTAACCAATAAACCTATTAGAATAACTATGGTCATAACAAGGCTTGAATCTAGACAAGCAACCTTGTATCCAAAAACCAACATCTAAACACCCAAAGAAAAAATTCAATAACTAAAGATGCAATGCAATTTAGTAACCTCAACAATGAAAACTCACCAATGAACACATGAATTTTGCTTCATGGGTTTCCCACATATTTTGGTGCTCTTAAAGCAAGTAATGGTGATTAACCCTTGATAGAACCTGCCTTTTCTTGTTTACAACACCACACATCTGCTTTCATATTCTTCATTGCACCCTCTCTAATGACAAGACCACTTCCCCTTGGTAGAACCCCGCTTTCTTTTCTTTCCTTTCTTGTTTAGGAAACCCACATTTGCTTCCACATTCTTCGTTGCACCATCTCTAATGACAAGACCACTGGCCCTTGGTAGAACCTGCCTTTTCTTGTTTACAACACCCACATCTTCAATCATGGTTGACTTTTCCTTATCAAAACTCCACGTATAGTTGGTTACCACAGTTTTGTTTTTCTTCCTTAAAACAGACTTATCCCTCATTCATTTTTCCTTCCCTTATCAACACTTTTTGTTTCTTGATTACAACAACCTTTTTTTCATGATTACACTACCCTTTTTTTTTTTGGGTCACAATACCCCTTTTTTTTTCCCTTACGACACCCTTTCTGTTAGACCTAATTCTAAGAGTTAACCAAAGTAAGCTAGCATCCTCCTCAATCCAACCCAAAACCTCATGATCAAACCCATCTAAATACATTTTTTTAAAATAGTAATTAGATAAATCTTGAGGCTTATGTGCAACAAACAAATCTAGTAAAAAATGTCTTTCTATCATTTCAAACATGGCATGAACATTATTGTTGGTATGCATTAACTTCAACCCGTCTTCTAATGATTTTGTAGGTAAACACGAAAACAATACCCAATTTTTTTGCTTAAAACTTGCCAAGATATAATCTATGGTAGGACTAAACGTAACCTTATCACAGATAAAAGTGTAAACATTTGTAACCGACCATTCTTTAATGGCCCGTTTAGTATAGGGGTATAGGGAGGTTTAGATTCAAAGAAACTTCATAGAAGTTGTTTGGTACACTTTTTCAGAGCCATGTTGGTTATTGAATCAAAGATTCATTCCATGCGATATTAGCTTCTTTGGTTAAATCCAACCAATTAGAGTTTATTTTATTTATTTTTTTTTCTCAACCACATATTTACTTATTCTATCTTTTATCTTTTATTTTTCAATTTTCAAAATAACATAATATCTCAATTTATATATCAATAATTATATAATTTAAACATTTTTTATTTTATCTCTCATACTTTTCTTTCAAACATTTCATTAATCCGAATCCAATTTCAATCTCACTTACAAACCAAACACACCCTAAATATTGAAAATAATTATTAATAAAACCAAATTATTACACCTGCCACAATAAAAAAGAACCAAATTATTAACAGTTGAAATAGTTATTAAGAAATGAAATTATTAACACAAATATGATATATAAAATTGCAAACAATAAACAAACCTAGTTGCTTGTGCTTATTTGGAAAAACGAAAATGATTTTGTTTGATTCGATATGTTCCAATTTAGGGTTTGTTGTGACTTCGCAGGGGGTTTTGGACTTATGCAGGGAAAATGAGGATTTGGACTGTTATTGTGTAGGTGGACAATAACTAGATATAAAAAAAATTTAAAATATAATTACGAGCAATCGGCTAAGTGGGTGAATTCTTACCCAAAACTTCATTAGTTCAAAATATTAGGGATTAATGTGCACAAATTTTAGTTCAATGTGATTAGAATTAAAAATGTCCAAGAAAGGGAACATAATAAGGGCGAAAGGGGTTGTGGCCCCCTAAATTCTCACGAAGAGTTATAGCTTTGAGTGAAATTCTGAAATTTGTTAACATATTTTACACTATAGTCCCCTTAAAATATGATAAGAAAGCATAAAAGCTCATAAGATGTCAAAGTTTCACAAAAGAAACCTCATTCATATCATTCAAACGTTGAAGAAACAAAATGATTCTCCTAACTTTATGAAATACATCTAATATATGTATATGCATTTAACTTTGAGCTAGAAAATATACATGAAACATCCAAAAGACTAGACATGCATCTAACTATAAGTGATGCTCTTTATTTTGTGATTATAGATATTTCTCATATTAATATTTCTCCTTATTCAATTAAAACTTCATTTAATAATGGGAAATCAACATAAGTAAGCAAATATCTTATCAGAATGCTCGACAGTTTAGTTATCGATATACTTTAGAAATCAATGCTTTTTTTTAAATTGCCGTAAACAATTTTTCTTTTTCTTTTTTTTTAATTAATGAAAGTTTATTTTTTTTTTATTAATTTAGATCTAAATATAGTCCAACCTTGTTGAGCATCTTTAACTTATAAAACTTTTGAGATATTTTTATTGTCAAATTTGTGATCTTTCGATAACATAAATATTTTTAGATAGTTATGGGTCCCCTCGTCGATATGTTAGTTGGTCATATAGTAAAAGACATATATAGAACCATCAAAAGTTTTGTTACTATGTTTCTACGTTGAATAATCTTACATAGGCTCTATTTTCTAGAAAAGATACGGACAAATTATGTCGATAAATAAATGCCAGTTCTAAGTTCTAACACAGGTATATACATATTATACATATAACTTCCCCTGTGATAACAAAAGAAAGAAAGAAAACTGACACTTAAAACTCATTTTGAACCTAAAGATATAACCACTACATATAGCTCAAAAACTAGTAAATGAATCAAGTGCTTTTTTTTTTTTTTTTTTTTTTTTTGGATCTTGCGGTTAAAACTAGATTTTCATGAGAAATACTTGTAGTTGTTCAAGTGGGTTTTTTCCCGCTTGCACATCGTAAGTATGGTTGTGGCTTCAAGTCTCGATTGAGCCATTCAAGGGAAGTCAAGGCCTCTCGGCACTAATCATCGTATTATATCTTGTGATATGTATTGTATACAAGTATCGTTAGTACCCTAACGTGTCGTAAAAGCAAAGTTACAAGCAATGTTGATTCGAGCTTATTTCATTTACAAAAGTTTGCTTGCAATAAATTCTAAACTGTAGTTTTCTTTATCAACCATGGTACCTTGTTTGCCTCAGTCTAGTGTACTTTCAAGTTTCAATTGATATCAATCTACATATTACATCTTGTTTAACACAATTAGCTGCGAAGTTATTTTTCAGTATTTTTGTTGTAGAATGTTATAAGGTAAAAGCTGACGTGACGGCAGCCATAACATGACAACACGGTAAGTTAATGATAAATCATGGTAACATTAGCAAAACAAACAATACTCTACGGTCCAAAACATCAAATACATGGATACATACATGTATTCTCCGCTTTCCATTTTTAGTCACATTTCCCATTGATCTTGCCCCGCCACCTACAAACCAATACGCATAAACCTTTGAAACACGCCGCACGCCACATTACACTTCCCCCCATTACAATCTAAATTATAACATATAATTTTATCACAAAGTTTTTTCCAGATTATACATTCTACGCTTCTATCTCAACTGTGACAAACATACGGTACACCTAATCTGCCGCTAACATCAAGGCAACAGTACAAAAGACATACAAAACAAGTTTCACCCATGTTAACCGTTTTTTACCAACTTGAGGTAATATCATAATTCTTACACCCTTTTGACCCCCCGTTGCCACATGGAAAAAGCAGCAGCATTCATATTTTATTCCGTGTCCTCATAAAGTTCTATGGTCCCATGACTATTCTTCCAAGATTTTGAGAGTATGGGTTAGAAGAATGGTTAAGCGTAGAAGGGTCAATATTACAGGCTTCGACACCATTCTCTCTAGACCCATATACATCGTTCCAGTGAACAACTTTTCTGAAATTTGAATTTGAAACCTGTACTTGTGGTTGATCCGGGATTCTATTACCTACTACAAGGTCAAGGCAGATAGCATTGTTCTCCTCTAATCTGGTCCGTTGATTTCCTGACCCTGTAAGATCGTGGCTGTTGTTTTTTACCAAGGGTACGTCGTGATTGTGTTTTCCTTCATATGCGGTTATGACAGCTTTAGGATCATGGGATGCTCTCTCAACGTGTTTTCTTACCGAGCAGCCAGCACTTGTGCACTTGTAATAACTCCTGAATAATGTGTCGATAAGTTGCATAAGTTCTTATGGTTTTCAAAAGGTTTTATACACAAAGGCCAATTTGACCCCAAAAATAAGGAGAGACGTTAAGTGAAATGAGAGTAAAAGTCTCTCAAATTCGGCTAAATGAAGAGGTGATAGATAATTTAAGTTTACCCTTTGTAAGCTCCAGTATGAAATTATCCAACATTGAAAACAGATTATTGCCACTTCACGAGTTCAAGTAGCATTAATAAAGAAGATTAGTTCCAGTTTTTTATCCAAACACCCCCTTATGAATTAAAAGACTGCTTCTATCGATCATTATTTGAGTATTAAGTAAATACATACCTAGGATTAGGATTGCCACGCACAACTTTCTGGCCATACTTACGCCAACGATATCCATCATCCAGTATATCAACCTCACTGGTTGTTTGGACAACCACACGTGGCTCTCGGATAGGCTTAACCACTGGAGTAATATCAAGGGTTCCAAATTCCGTTCGCCTGATAATAATTAAAAGATTAGCATTTTAGTGCAACTAATATTACCAATTACAAACTTACAACGAACTTAATCACCTCTTTTTCGAATATGGGTCGTCATCATCATCAGCATCATCTGTACTATCTTGATTTGCTTGTCTAGGAGATTGCAAAGGGGTTCCACTCGCATCTAAGTTAGAATTCTGGCCATTACCTTCAACAATAATAAAGTACAAACCAAATAGAGATTAGAAGATAAAATGATTGGTTAAACAAACATGGGAAGTAAAGGTGGCAAGATAGTCTGCTTGGAGGCTCATGTCACAGATCAAATCACGATTGATTGAACAAGGTCGTTTCAGTACAGGCTGGGCTAGGCTCACTAACAATCTTTTTTTTTGTCCAATTTTATAAATAAATAAATAGATAATCGATTTTGAACCCGATTGACCCATCCCATTAAAGGTAAATTCATTAAATTGCCCCATTTGACCCAAGTGAGATGAACAAAACAAATCCAAAATGACCATGTCATAAGTAAAATGGGTGAAAATGCCATCTCTAATTGGGAAGGTAGAGCATGAAAAGCTGCTCCAGTTACCTGCTTGATAAGCTGCATATTGAAGTTTATCAGGATTTTCCTCTTGTGATGACATAAGAGCACCAGCACTAAATCGACGGCTAGGTTGAGGTTTGGGATGATCATGTGTGCCCTTATACACAATTTCTGTTATTTGTCCAGTATAAGAGCGTTCAAAAATCTTTTTCACTTCACAATTGGGATGTGTACACTTGTAATAACTTCTTGGATGTTCACTTCCTTTCACAACTTTCTGCCCATACTTTCGCCAATTATATCCATCATCTGCTGACCTGTCAACTTGGATCGCAGGTCCAGAATCTTTAGGCTTTCCGGGTCCGTTTGTTTCCTCATGAGGCATGTATGCAAGTGCAGTACTACTTTGTTCTCTTGGTGATGCGATTTCCCAGTTGGAAGGAGATGGAGATGAATATGACTGAGGCTCGTGATGGTTTTGGTTTTGGTTTTGGTTTTGATTTTGATTCTGGTGATGATATTGCCCGCTTGATTCACCTAGGTGATGGTTGGAACCTGCAGCAATCTTTCATACAACTAGTATTATAAACCTGTTTAGTAAAGTCGAGTTTATTGTATATTTGGGCACTAAAGTTAAAAGAGTCCTCAAGCCAATGAAGTATTCACACTGATGATCATGTGAACAAGTCAAAGCTAACATGCTACATGGATGAATGCTTTAGAGATAAATGTGTCAAGTGAAAACAGGTTAAAAGAATATAACCAAGATAGTGGCAGATTAAGCAAACTGCAAAACCGAAGGATCTTATGGTGGAACCTATCATGCTAGAACTCATACACAAAGTTCACAAGAGTTCAACGATGTAAATTGAAGTAATATAGATGAGTGAATAAAGCGCACCGCAAAACCCAAACACATAATCTCCAAATGATTTCTAATATAACTATTTAACAAGGCCAAATAATAAGCTAAGTTCATAAACAGAGAGCAACTTATAAACTACATGAAAAAATGTCTTATTCAATTTTCTATAAATGATACCTACCATAAAAAGGATCAAGTAGTTCAATAGCTAGGCTATACCTGAAATCCTGCAGAAGAAATTTGTGGAACAGATGTAGGCTGAGCGTGTGGTCTAAACTCAAAGAACCCAGAGTTATTTTCATCCACGGTCTTTCTGGCAGAAGAATTTGCGTCTAAAGAGAATGTGGCACTTCCAATTGACCTTTGCATCAGTGGAGACTTAAAGAAAGAACCTGTGGTTGGAGAAGGCTCGGCCTACAAGATTAAAAAAGGGAATTTTATAGACTCGTTGTCAATAAGCTTCATAATTGTTTATTAAATACTATTACCCTTATTCGTTGCAATATATTCGCACAAGCTGAAAACATGATTCATAAAGTCTTAACCTTTTAAATACAAAGGACAAACTACTCGCAACAGTTTAGATTCTACGACTCTAGAAATTACCCTAAACAAAGTAACAATAAAGGAAAGGTGGCAAAGCCCACCCAAGAAAAAGGTATATTCACCTTTGTAAAGAATCAACACTGAAAACTTATTGTATACGACGAAAAAAGTATCTAGAAAGACAGCTATCCATATAATAATAAACTAAGAAATAATTACGAAGCACAGTTGCATAAAGAAGCAACTGATGGGGAACAACATCATTGTAAGCATCAGAATACAACGGTCCCAAATGGCCACACTAGCATAGAAATTGTAATATATTCTCCTAATAGAGCACTTAAAATAGATTCATTTAATCCAACATAGAAAACTCAACGTTCCATCAAACAAAACGGCATCTAAATAAAGAATATTAAACAAAACTCACTTTACAAAAAGCTCATTTCTTTCTTATATCATGAAGCTAATCTCAATACCATCATATCACATCAAATACAAATAACCTAAATTCTCCACTACATCTACTCAAAGGTAACCTATCAATTATAAACTCGGGTTTTCCCTTTTACAATTTCCACACCAACTCGTCAACCGAAAGTTACACCAATAAAAGAGATTAAACAAATCGATTAAAGTGTAATCCGGGATAATTTCCTTAAATGATGAAGATATTCTCAAATCCACAATAACATCATATCAAATATTCAACTCAACGAAATTAACCTCAAAATGTGAGCTGAACTTCTAGAGTGGCTTTCACAATCAGCCAATAAATACGCCAAATCTAATTCTCATTTTCTTAAGTATCAGATCAGATTCACTAGACCAAAAACCTAACTAATGCACTGATTGCTGACGCCATCATAACAGATCACCAAAAATCTAACGATTCAATCAATCAATCAATCAAATTATATATTCACATTCGTCAGCAACACATATGGCTCAAGGAACACGTAGTACTAAGACTAGAAGGTATATTAATTTTCATTTTCTTATATACCAGAACGAATAAACCTAGTCTGACCTCATCAATCACCTTCTGAACTTACTGCTGACATCATCACAAGTTCAGAACAATTCACCATTTCACCAAAACCTATAACCTAATGATTAAATCAATAAACGAGACTAACATTTACGAAACCAAATCTGACGTCATCAATTACATTCTGCCCTGGCTGCTGATGTGGCCTCAAATTATACCTCAACATTCGCACAACAAAACCGGCGACTACATATAGTAACTTTCATTTTCCTATATATCAGATCAAATTCATTAAACCTAATTAGACGTCATCACTTACGTAGTTACCTTTCTGCAACTAATTGCTGACGTCATTATCACCAAAACCTAAGGGTTCAATTAATCAAACTACTACTAACATTTATACAACTAACATTCACTAAAACTAATCTGACTGGCTTCAGTTACCTCCTTCAAACTGATTGCTGATATGCCTTCAAATCAGGTCACTTAAACCTAAAACCTAACAACTCAATCTAAATTTGGTCAACAGAACAGGAGACTAAAGGAACGGCGCAGCACTAAGACCAGGAGGCATAGCAATCAGTGAGTGTATCAGATCAAATAAACCTAATGACCTCACCACCTTCCTTATGCACTAATAGCTGACGTTATCACAACAATTCACCATTTCACCACAACCTAACGATTTAATCCATCAACATTATATAAACCTGATTGCTGACATGGCATCAAATTAGGTCATTTCATAACTTAAATTAAAAACATAAAACCTAACGATTCAATTACATTCACATTCACTAGTCATCACCTACCTTACGAGCTGATTGATGACGCCATCATAACCAAAAACCTAACGATTCAATTAATACGTTCACATTCACTAGACCAGACCTAACGTCATCACATACCCTACAAACTGATTGCTGACATCATCATAACAAATAACCAAAAGACCTAACTAAAAATCAATCAATTAAACTAACTACTATAAACATTCACTCAGCCTGATTGCTGACATGGCATAAAATTAGGTCTAACAAATCAAATCAATCAATCAAAATATATACCTTGACATTGGTCAATAGAACAGGAGAATCAAGGAACGACGCAGCACTAAGACCAGTGAGTATATCAGATCAAATAAACCTAATTAATACGACGTCATCATTTACATCCTAGCACTGATTGCTGACATCACCACAACCAAAACCTAACGATTCAATCAATCAATCAAACTACTACTAACATTTACACTACTACTAACATTCACTCAGACTAAGCTGACGTCATCAACCTGAATGCTGACGTGGCCTCTAATTAGGCAAATAAACTACCTTCTAAAAAGTTCTAAATGCCTGAAAGATGACGTCATCACAACAAATTCACCTAAAACCTAACAATTCAATCAATCAAACTACTAACATTCACTCAGACTGATTGCTGACGTGACATAAAATTAGGTCTAACAAATCAATCAATCAAAATCTATACCTTGACACTGGTCAATAGAACAGGAGAATCAAGGAACGACGCAGCACTAAGACCAGTAAGTATATCAGATCAAATAAACCTAATACGACGTCATCATTTACATCCTAGCACTGGTTGATGACGTCACCACAACCAAAACCTAACGATTCAATCAATCAAACTACTACTAACATTTATACTAGTACTAACATTCACTCAGCATAAGATGACGTCATCAACCTGAATGCTGACGTGGCCTCTAATTAGGCCAATAAACTACCTTCTAAAGTTCTAAAATGCCTGATAGGTGACGTCATCATAACAAATTCACCAAAAACCTAACTGATTGCTGACGTGGCATAATATTAGGTCTAAAAAATCAAATCAATCAAAATCAATACCTTGACATTGGTCAATAAGACCGGAGACTCGAGTAACGACGCAGCACTAAGACCAAGAGGTATCGTAACTAATTTTCATTTTATCGAGTATATCAGATCAAATAAACCTAATTAATTCGACGTCATCACAACCAAAACCTAACGATTCAATCAGACTACTACTAACATTCACTCAGACTAAGCTGACGTCATCAACCTGAATGCTGACGTGGCATCAAATAGGACTAACAAATCAATCAATCAATTAACTAACATTTGCACTTCTACTAAGATGACGTCATCAAGCTGAATGCTGACGTGGCATAAAATTAGGTCTAACAAAATCAAATCAATCAATTAATAATCAAAATCTATACCTTGACACTGGTCAATAGAACAGGCGAATCAAGGAACGACGCAGCACAAAGACCAGGAGCTATCGTAACTAATTTTCATTTTATCAGTGAGTATATCATCAGATCAAATAAACGTCATCAATCAAACTACTACTAACATTTACACTACTAATAACATTCACTCAGACTAAGCTGACGTCATCAGCCTGATTGCTGACGTGGCCTCTAATTAGGCCAATAAACTACTACCTTCTAAACAAGTTCTAAAATGCCTGATAGATGACGTCATCACAACAAATTCACCTAAAACCTAACAATTCAATCAATCAAACTACTAACGATTCACTCAGACTGAATGCTGACGTGGCATAAAATTAGGTCTAACAAATCAATTAATAAACAAAATCAATATACCTTGACATTGGTCAATAAGACCGGAGACTCGAGAAACGACGTCGGACTAAGACCAGGAGGAATCGTAATACCATTACCAGAAGAAGACCTGGAAATCGGAAGCTTAGCAGGTGACATCATCTTATACTTAGCTCTACTACTACTCGATCCACCACCATTCATCATCATCTTATTACTATTACTATCATCATCATTATTATTCATTGTGGATTTTATAAAAATAAGTTTTTTTTTTGTTAGTTAGTTGTGAATTGTGATCCAGTTTTTTTTTTTTTTATAAAAGTTGTTTATGAAGGTGATTGTGTGTGTGAGGGGAAATAGGGGTGGGGTGTGGGGGTATGAAGGTAAATTTGGGGGTGTTTTTGACAGGGTAGAGTGTTGACTTTGGGGAGGGGGGTCTTTTGTCTTATTTGTAGTAGAACAATAGAACATGGTTGCCTTTTGGATTTTGGGGTTTGCTTATTTTGTGACTCCCTCCGTCCTCAAAATTATCATTGTCACTAGATGAAACACACACTTTAATAAAAGTGGGGCGACTTTAATTTTCAACCATTCAAAAGGAATATTCCCCACAAAATTTCTAGTTTTACTATAAAAGGAAAGTGGACAATTAAATTGAGACATCCCAAAAAGGAAATATGACTATTATTACGAGACGGAGTGAATGAGTACCTTTTAAAACAACTATTAGGGCCAGTTTTTTATTTCGCGCTAGAAATGACAATGGGTATCGGATTTGGAATAAGGTGGAATGACAATAGGTATGAAAAAGTGTATAATTACGATTGTTTATGTTTGGTTGATAAAATATGGTATGAAAAAGTGTATAAATATTTGAATTTTGTAGTGAAAAAAAGAGGGGCCCACGGGAATGATTTCATATACACCAAATTGGTGTGCACAGAATGAATTTATGACTATGATATACCCATTTCATTACCGGGCCCACACCACAAAACAAAACAAACACAAACTATGACTTTGAAAGTCATAATCTCATTCCCATTTATGCTAACCAAACGGGCCCTAAAGTGTGTTTGGTTGAGGGTATTTAGTGGTAAGTAATAGAAAGTTAATGATTAATGATGATCGGTTGGCTCTAATACAATACCTCATTACCCAATAATAAGTAATGAGTCATTACTCAACAAATTACGTGGAATGATTTTCTTACTCTTTCTCTTTCCTTAGTATTCCTTTTGTCTTTCCCTTTCTCATTACCTACCAACCAAGCGCACCTTAACAAACTCACAAGATACAAATCACAAACTATCTCATATGCACAACCATTTGGGTTAAAGAGCTTTTCTTACTACTAAAAAATCTATTAGGACATAAGCCATTGGTAATTATTCGATTTTATTTATGTCTAAATTTAATTGTTTATTGTTAAAGCAGATAAAAAAATTTGATCGAGATTATTATGTTAATCGTATTTAAAATTGTTGTTATAAATATTTAAGAAACAAGTAATTAATTTGTTAAGGGTAAAAATTGTAATTCTGCAAAAAAGTAAGAAACAGAATGTTGTAATAGTTATGTGTTTTTCTGAAATTTTGTGTTTTTTGTTGATGGACAATTATTTTGACGAGAGTAACTTGTAAAAACAATACCAACAACAAGAATACAAATTCAAGGTGAAATGTTGATAGATTATTTCACTAACTTAGGGTAGACCTGATACTCATGCTTATTTGTAAGTGGTGAAGGATTTGTTTTTTAGGTTATTTGGTAAAAATTCAGATGTTTTTCTCTAATTCTACGCTGACTTTAATTCATTTTCGTGGTTATTTTTGAACTTTTTATTTGGCAATCTCTAAGATTTGCACCATGATATAAGAATGATGGTTTCTTATGACTTTATGAGACTATCATTTACCACTAGATCACCTTAGAGATGGTGTGCCTATTTGTAACTATTTTAGTTAGTTGTGTTTCAACTTGTTCCGTTATGTTTGTTTTAAATTAACTTTTGAGAAGTTAAGAGGAGAACGTTTATCAAGACTTACAAGCATCATCTTTGTTTCTAGATGATTTTACTTATAAACAAGTGTAATTTTAAGGTATAAGAACTTTTTGTGATGTTGACAGGTCATTGTATCGGTGACGAATTTCACTAACTAATAATAACTTTTTTGGGGGTTGTGTGGCAAGAGGCATGACGACTCATGTATGTATATTAGCTACAAAAATAGAATGGTATAACCGTATAACCACTTCCTATGAGTGGTATGCGGTAAAGGTTCTTAGAACAAATTTTTTGTCATGTACAACAATATATGCATTGCTTGTTCCCGAGTGCGTATATTTTAGATGTGCCTATTTTAGATGTATAGACACATATCAACTAAAAAAACTCAACTTTTCCCGGGTAAAAACCTTCTCTTTTCTTCAAATCCTCAACTTTGATAGGAAATTTGAAGAAAATATTTGGCACAACTATCTTTTTCGTTTATGTTCCACGACTTCCATAAGAAACTTCAATCTGAAATGAAAAAAAAAAAAAAAAAACTAGCTTTGATGATTTGATCGAATATGCAATTTACAAAGTGCTCTTTGCTTAAACAAGAAACAAATTACCTATCCTAAAACATTACTTGATAGAAAAGCCAAATTCATGTGGTTTTAGTTGATTAATACATTAAAAATATCACAAGTTGAAGTCAAAATATTTTCACATCTATATTTACCAAATAAAATTGACCTTCAAATAGAGACGGATTCGTGATTTTGAGAGAATGATGCATAATTTTGTTTCTTGTGAATATTAGTATTAAAGTTGCACCATAAGAAATTTATTAGCTAAAATCAAGGTTGACGCACTAAAAAGAAACATATTTTAAAAACAATTTACATTTCGTGACTTAAAATCGGGTATGACTCGTGCTAGTTGTCACACGGGAGTTGATAGAAATTGTGACATGCCTTGTATAACTTTATTTATCATTTCATTGTACTTATAGTTATGCCGTATTCATTAGTTTCGACATTATAAATAAGGTCGTTTGACTATTAACGTCTAAAATGAATCTTGATTTTGAAATAAAAGAGTCATGTTTCATTATCAACATCATTAATTCCATGTTCATTTATTATTAAATGTTGTTGTCATTGGTTTTGACATTACAATTGTAGTTGCTCGACTCCTTATCAACAATGTTAATTCTTGTACACTTCTTCATCTTGGTGTCATTGTTTTTTACCCTACAACTGTTGTCGAATAAATAAAGCCGTCTAGTCGTTTTGATTTATGTGACAAGAATTCGCGATCCTAAAAGAATTTGAAGATCGTCTGTTAAGAATTTTACGCCTAGTCTAATACGCTTTATGTAACCATAGATGTAAAAGAATCTCAGATGGTATATAAAAAAGTTAAGGTCTAATGTAACTATAGAAGTGGAATAATCTTTTTTCTTATGTAAGTATGTTTTTTACTTCTTGGCCAACTAATTCATGGAGTTTGAGCTCATCATTACACAAACTTAAATGGGGTAAAACGCTTCCCTTCTGAGGAGGCCGGCGTAACCAATACATAGTTATTAGCTGTCCAACTCACATTTTGTACTTGAGGGCTGTTGCCATATGAGGACTCATATCCAACTCACATTTTACCATGGGTAAAAAACTGGCCAAATGTCATTAATAGCCAACTGTTTCCCCCAGCTAAGTTTAGAATTGCTGCAAAGGTAAAAATAGGATGGATGTACAACTAGTATCCCAGTTATTAATTAACTTCACTAGACTGGTTTTTTACTGTGCATCTATTAATGCAATATGTATGTTATTCTTGTGATTGTGACTGACATATTTTAGCTTGCAGGAAGATAACTAATAAAGTGAAAATTACTCTGAAGGCCCTGCAGAGGCTCTCACGTGTCCTGCAGAGGTCTTCTTTTTTGCTATATCAAAGGCAGCATTTCGCTACCTACTGGTGGAGAAATGCTTAAAGGACACGTGTCGCAATCTAAATAAATTAACGTGCGTAATTAAAAAAAAAGCATCTCGCCACTTACCTTCAAGAAATCTGACATTGAGTACAAAACGTGGGGCCACGTTCTACCACATGAAGAAAGAGAAACTAGCATTTCACATAATATTAGTAGCGAAATCCGACAATGGTCAGAACGTGGGGCCCAAAATAATTTTCGAATGATATTTTCTTTCACTCCATAATTTTCGAATGATATTTTCTTTCACTCCAATGTCAAACTTTGACCTAGTCAATTAACTTTCTTGTGATATACTACTAAATGATATTGTGTTATGTTTTGGTGATTTGATTTTTATTATGAAGGCAAAGAGTTTAATATGATACTACGATGGAGTTGAGTAGGGGTGTCATTCGGGGTGACCCGAACTGAACCCGACCCAAGTCAATTCGGGTCGGGTCAATTGGTATTTTGCTACTAATATTTTGACATAATTTTTTTTGTACACGATGATACCAATATTTTGCTACAAAAATATTTTGTTATAAAAATGTAATTTAATTTTTGTTATAAAAATGTAATGAATTTATTTTTGTGTTTATGATGGTGTATAAAGTTAGAGATGTCACAGAAAAACAAAATGATCGATATTGTCATTATAAAAACGCATGTTATTATTGCCTCATATACTTGTCTATTGAATACAAACACATGCTCAAATAATGCTCAAATAATGTCTATTCAATACAAACATCACTTGTGAAATTCAAATACATGTGCAGCACATCATTTGGATAAGTGAGAATGAAAAGCATGATGCACAGAAAAATCAAAACATACTACTAGTTGTTAACTAGTCACATACAGCTTCTACCTTATTAAAAACCAAACCGATTAAACCAACTATTTGAATCCTGCATTTGTTGATCATCTAGATGTTGAGAGTTGTGTTGCTGGGAAGTGTATTGTTGATACACTTTAGACTGGTATTGAAGATCATTTTCAAGTGGTTGCGTTTGGTTTTGCTGAGATAGGTTGAAATCTTGTTGTGTGTTATGTTGATCATATGTTTGTGATGTGTGTGTGTTTTCAACATATTGTTGAGATGGGTATGGGTTGTGGTGGTAAGTTTGTGAAGCGTATTGGTTTGTGTGGTATGTGTTGTCACCATATGGTTGCCAAAATGGTTGATTAGTGTTTGTGTTTTGGCCAAATGGTTCCCATGAGAATTGATTGTTTCCCATAAAAGTTTGATCGAACGGGTGATGTTGTTCATAAAAGGTGCGTGTCCTGTTGCTCATTAGTTGAAATTCCCTTGCTTTTGTTTACCCTTGCGGGTAGGTGGATCTGGGACAAATGATTTTTGCAATTCGACGGTTATGCCCCGCTTGTTTGCACCTCGCTAGTGTATAGTTCTTGGCTCTTCTCTTGAGATAGTATACGGTCTGTGTTTTCTGGACGACCTGGCCAGGGTTGTCCATGTTGGAGGAGTAAGAGAATGTATATGGCTTGGATACTCCCATTCGTTAAAATTTCCAACAAATTGAATTGACTCTGCATAGGTTGTTTGATATTTTTCCTTTTTGAACCAGTCATGTACATATTGCACACAACTGGTTCAAAAACCTTGTAAAAAGCAATAACGACCACAAGGTATCCCGGGAATTTGCCATTTCCGACATTCACATTCACCGGTCGTAAAGTTCACCTCACGGTTATATTGGCCATCATAAACTTGATACCGAAATTGAGTAATTCCGTGTACAACCCAACTGATGCTTTTCATTCTTCTTTTCTCCACCTTATGCGCTGCCCAATCTGTGATGTCGTACTTCATTTTTTGCTACACTAAAAAATGCAAAAATTAAATTAATTAACTTATCTAATATATTTTTCAAAATGATTACTGAGTATGTTATGTTTTAAACAATAAATACCGCAGCCTTTCCGACGCTTAAAATACCACTTTTGAACCATACTTCGTACGTGTCGGTCAACACTTTATCGGTAGTTGCATACAATACAAGTACATGCATTAACAGACTCGACAATCGTTAGATGTACAATAATTGTAACGTCTACGTGGCAATGTGCTCGAGACCGCGTCGAGGATCGCTTCCATTAGCTTTCGGTGTGCTTCAGGTTGTACAGCCAGGGGTATGTTCATTTGTCGTTGCCACTCATCGGGAGTATACGCTTTGCATATGCCCCAATATAGACCTTTAACTTTATTGCTTTTCAAGGAAAGGTTCATCATTAGATGTCGACAACAAATACCATGAAACGCCGACGGAAACTCATTCCTATCGCCGGCTATTGCAGGGATGCCTATCGATATGATAATCATATTGGGGTTATCGCCGATGCACTCTCTAAGTAATCGACATCCACCATGACCAACAATCACTAGTCTCCCTCTCGCATATTCCGTAGCAATAGGCACAATTTGGTTGTTTCCGTCCATCCCAACGGCTTGCAAATTTGTACCCTTGTAAGTACCCTTTAAATGCGCCGCGTCCACTATAAGTAGTGGACGAAGATGGTTCACAAACGTGCGCAACTAGATAAACAATTTTTAAAGTTATAATATCAAACTTGTTTTTGCATGCACTTATAAAAAAATTTGAACAAGACTTACCGATGCACCAATGGCAATGAATAAAATTTCAAAAACCCCTTGATTGCTTTTCTTGATACGTGTGACCGCCCCTGGGTTTTTTTTTGCTAAGTTGTGACAGTAATACGGTAGCATTTCAAAAGATTCTAATGGTGAACCTCTTAACAATTGTAACCCATAATCCTTCCCTCTCCATGCTTGTTGGTAAGATATAGATGTTTTATATTGTGCCATGATATCTTTTTGTATATCTCTCCTTTCAAATCACGCTACCATCTTCTAATTTATCTTTCATAATGTGAGCAATAACTTTTTGTTTGCATTTCGATGGTTAGGATATGTTTGGGTTCTGGGACACGTGTGAATATCATTCATGCTTGTAATTTGAAAAACATCTGAATTTCGCCAACGTCTGGCATTAATATACCATGCACATTGTTCATAATGGAAGCATTTTATGTTGTAAGTTATAGGGTTAGTTTTTTTCGAAACAAATTCATAACCATCTTGTAAAGCTTTCAACCTGTATGCCAAGTCTAATTCCGCCTAGTTAAAAAAGCTTATTGATTTTTATTTCGCTTTTGTTGTTATAATCCTTTGTAGGCATAGGTTTTGGCGTAAAGTGGTGGTTCAGAACTTGGGATATGTTCAAAAAATTAGGCCATTTATGGTTACCGGGGTGTTTGGTTTTATTTAATTCATCAAAACAATCATTTTCATCATCTTCGTTATCCGAAAGAAAAGCAAATGATGACCCTGGTTTTGTAAAATTGGCCTCATCTTTATAACCTGAGCCATCATCTTCCTGTTCATCAACTGAATGAAAAGCAAATGATGACCCGGGTTTTGTGAAATTTGCCTCATCTTTATAACCCGAGTCATCATCTTCTGTTCGTTATCGTAACTAAAAGCACATGATGACCCCAAGATTGTGAAATTTGCCTCATCTTTATAGTTATAGTATTTGTTTTGAAAATCATTTGATGGGCCGATGTTTTCTTCTACCATTGTAGGGAAAAAATTATAAAACTCGGCACTTGCCGAGTTGAACCAAGAGTTGTTGTTTCTTCCATTGTTTTAGATTGAAAACATACAACTGCATACAAGTTCAGCAGAGACTCTAAAGCACATTGAACAAAAAAGTTTACCTCGTTGTCGTCAGAACATCGAAGTCGAAAGTCACCGAAGGGACTTTCACATTTAAATTTACTCGGGCATTTTGCTTCAATTTAAACTTATTCACCACCGATCAACTAACCCGAATATGTTATATCATGATCCATAATCACATCGCGCTTTATTTCACCGTAATGTAACATACATTTGAATTTATATAAATTCAAGGCCATTTTCTTTTTGTAAGTATTGTGAAGATGTGTATACATTCAATTTCGTGGATGTGTTATTTATAGCGTAATGTTACCACGTCTGTTTGCAAATAGTGATTAACATGTGTCATAGTTCGTGTATAATATTATGTGATAAAAAATTTGTTTTCCTTACAAGTCAAACTAATGTCATATTTCTTGAATACCAGTCACATCTTTGTCTCTGTAAGGGCCCTGAGTAGTCACTATCATGTCATATTTCATGTGTACAATTATGTGATCAAAAAAAAGATTATTTACTAGTCACATCTGTGTTCTATAAAGTTTCTCGACAAGTCGATTCTTGTCATATTTCGTGTATAATATTATGTGATAAATAAAAAGCTTGCATACCAGTCACATCTTTGTCTCTGTAAGGGCCCTGAGTAGTTACTATCATGTCATATTTCGTGTGTACAATTATGTGATCAAAAAAAAGATTATTTACTAGTCACATCTGTGTCTCTATAAAGTTTTCTCGACAAGTCGATTCTTGTCATATTTCGTGTATAATATTATGTGATAAAAAAGCTTGCATACCAGCCACATCTTTGTCTCAAGGGCCCCGAGTAGTCACTGTCATGTCATATTTCGTGTGTACAATTATGTGATCAAAAAAGTTTCCTAAACCCTAAACCTTAAACCCTAAACCATAAACCCTAAACCCTAAACCATAAACCCTAAACCCTAAACCCTAAACCATAAACCCTAAACCCTAAACCCTAAACCATAAACCCTAAACCCTAAACCATAAACCCTAAACCCTAAACCCTAAACCCTAAACCCTAAACCCTAAACCCTAAACCCTAAACCATAAACAATAAACACTAAACCATAAACCCTAAACCATAAACCCTAAACCCTAAACCCTAAACCCTAAACCAAAAACCCTAAACCCTAAACGCTCAACAATAAAACCTAAACCCTAAACCCTAAACCCTAAACCCTAAACCCTAAACACTAAACCCTAAACCCTAAACCCTAATCCTTAAACCCTAAACCCTAAACCCTAACTGTGGGGGTTGAAGGAGATTCTGGCTCATTCTTCATTAGGCCCAACAAAGAATCAATAATTCTTCTAACATTGTCAGACAAGCAACTTTTAGGATTTAATGTTTAATGGTATAATTTTTTTCATCTATCGTACTTTATATTTTTATTTCGATGTAGTATTTCACTTTGGTAGTGTAATGAATAAAAGTTCGTATTATATGTAGAACTCTAGCATTTTATATGAATGAAAGAAGGAACAACTGAATTTCATTCAATACAACGACAAAGTAGCATAACGTGACATTGCAAGTTTCAACATAACCGCGACTTAGCCACTAGTCAAATAACTTTTTTGAATATGAAGGTTTATCTTGTTTTTTCTTCTTGAAACCCTCGTTTTTGCATTCCTTGGGCACAACAAGTGGGGATAACTCCACCCGTGATAATGCATACACATGTAGTTGGTTTTGTTGAAGTTGAGTATACTTTCGATATCGTTCGGGGTCTTCCATTGCATCAACTAATAGTTCGAGTCCTGAATCAAGACTACAGTTTGGTTTCTTTAAATAAAAAAAGGTTGGGGAGTTTTCATCATAACCTAAACAATTGGTTAAGATTATTTTCAACTGATTGACCAAAAAAGTTTCGTAATCAACTGGATCTACACAAGCAACTATACCACCTACAAAATTTCTTCCGTGTGGTGAAGTGAAACTTCCATAATGGTGTAGTCGGACTTTGAATGTCATCTCTTGAACTATAGAAGGATTTAACAAAAGATAAAAAGATGTAATTTTTTGGAATACAACAACGTGGTTTATATAATGTGACCCACTAACGTATCTAATGTTTGTATACCAATAACATCTTTGTCTCTATAAGGGAGTTGAGTAGTCTCTATTCATGTCATATTTCGTGTATATTATTATGTGAACAGAAAAAAAAGCTTATTTACTAGTCACATATTCATGTCTCTATAAAGTCTCGACACGCCATATTCATGTCATATTTCGTGTATAATATTATGTGATTAAAAAAAAGTTTAGTTACTAGTCACATCTTACTCAGTATAAAGTTTCACATGCCATATTCATGTCTCTATAAAGTCTCTCGACACGCCATATTCATGTCATATTTCGTATAATATTATGTGATAAAAAAGTTTAGTTACTAGTCACATCTTACTCAGATAAAGTTTCGACATGCCATATTCATGTCAGATTTCGTGTGTAATATGATGTGTATGTGTAAATTTTAACCCAAAATATGACACAGAAACGACAAGTGTATGACACGGTTTTATCCCTATTTAAGGCTTACTTTGTCATTTAAAATCATTCACTGCTTACTTTGTCATTCAAAATCATTCACTAATTTATCCATTGTCATCAAAATAAAATGTCGGACAACATACCCTTCGACCTGCAAGTTGATATCATGAATAGACTTCCAGTTAAGTCATTACTACAATTTGATCTGGTCAAAGAGATGGAGGTCTTCAATAGACTTTTCCAACTTCATCCGTAGCTACGGCTTTTGTGATACAGATATGTGTTGTTTTAATTTAACATATATGCAAGGTAATGTAGGTTTTATGTTTTCGGTTAATGGAAGTTTAGCTTTCACGCACCTAGATACAACTCTTCATCTTCCAACTCTTAAGCCAATTGCTGCTTCAAGGTGTCCGGTGCTTTTCTTATGGTTCAAACATGATGGTCGTTATTTGGAACCCATCAATAAAACGAGCTATAGGGGTATTAGTCCCTAGCTTCTTGAATCAACCAGATTCACCAAAAATGGTCATCGGTTTTGGTGTACGCCCCGACAATTTAGACCTAACAATTTTAAAAATTAATTACCCGTTATAACGATGAAGGGCCATGGTACGCGGTCGTGTATACCTTGAGTTCGAGACGCTAGAACCATATTGAAAATGACCTTTTGCCTCGAGAAGGGATTAGACTAAAAGGTCCGCCAAGCAAAGTGGGTGGTAAAATTTTCTGGCTTGGTTATGAAAAATTTCTTTTCAATGATGGTATTTTGTACAAACGCTATATGGTAGTTTCATTTGATTTGGTTAGTCACCAATTTACCGACGTAGGCATACCGGAAGAGATAAGACGCATGGTTGGGCCTCCATTCCATATATCCCAGCTACGAAACTCTATTGTAATTTCGTGAAGTTTCCTAGCGATGGGTACAAAGTTTTGTGTGCATGGGTGTTAGAAATTAATGGTGCTATCGTATCATCGTGTACATTGCTATTTACTCTTCCATACCCAATTGAGAATGTGGTAAAATTAGTTGGGTTTACTAAGGATGATGATCCAATTATTGACGCTAAGATCGACCAAGAGATAGCTCACTCGCTACAGGTGTACGAGCGAGCTTCGGGTAATTGTGGCAAGACATGGGTATTGAAGCGAATGGTGGTTCATTTTTCATTGGCCCATATAAAGAATCCCTAATTCTTCTTAATGAACCAAATCATACCATTGTGGTTTAGTTTTAGTATTTTTATCTTGAGCGATCTCGTTGTATTATGAATGTTTAATTTTTTCCACCATCAATGAAGTGTTTGTTTTCCAAAATCTGTGCTTGTAGTGAAGAAATAAATATTATTAAGAAAAACATATTATTAAGACAATCTTAAATCATACACGACACATATTGAGTGATTATGACTATGAATACCAATGATTCTTTCATATGTATTTATGGCGTTCATCTGCTTTAGTATCCTCATTCTGAAAGTGTTGTTGTTCTGCCCATTCAACCATTTGATCACAAGTGTAATCCGCTTGAGTTATGTTCTTGTTTCCGTCTTCATTGTCACTTGTGTATTCTGTTATCACATGCTCCATCATTTCTGCCAAAGTAGCATTTGGCAATATATATTTTTCAATATTAAAATCGACACCGCCATGGTCAATGTAGATTTCAAGTTGCCTAGCTACTGCGAAATATCAAACATTACATGCACATCATAGTTGTTTCTTAGTTTTACGGTGCTTGAAATGCCAGTGTGGTACTTCATAAAATGAGCATGAATATTCATGTCAACGATGTTACACAAATATTGCTTGAGCTCTTCTAGCTTCATTCTTGGAATGTTGATGTTCATCTTCCAACCATTTACATACGTTGGTTTTCCGCCATAGCAAACCAATCGACCCTTGTTGTGAACAGGAAAATTGAAAATGGTTTGTGTATATGGTGCAGAGTAGGTATAGTTTTTATTATACCAACGCTTAAAGCGCATACACGCTCTTCCAGCTTTGTTTTTTTCTCTGAACCATTTCCTGTATATAACGGACACTCTCTTGACTCTTTAGTTTTGTTTCTTCTGAAATTACACCTGCAAATGATTCTTCCATAGAACCATCATTTGGAATCAAATTTGTGCTTAAATCTGTCGGATGCTCACAAACAAAAATTTAGAGCTGTCCAGCAACTTTTGCGATGTCGTACATAACATCAATGTCATAATCATTTTCAATTGCTTTCATCCCCATTAAAGTTTGGTTTTGTGGCAATGCATAATATAGAAAGTTGACCTTTGTTGGTAATTTTCTCTCTAGATACTTAACCATATCTCGAAAACCAAATTCTGGAACATTGATATTCATGTTTGAACCATCTTGGTATGTTATTGGGTTAAGTGTAAAGTTTCCGTTGTAGTTGATAGTGAATTGTAATGTAGTATTGTTAGATATTGACATTTGATGAGTTAAAGAAGGAAGAATGTGCATATTTATATAAATATTGAATGTTGTCATACAATTATTGAATGTTGTCATATTTCGTGTAAACATGTATGTGATTTATAGAAAGTCATAGACTTGTCAAATACATGTCCCTTGTTGCTTAATGACAGGCGTAAAAAGTTGTCATACAATTATTGAATGTTGTCATATTTCGTGTAAACATGTATGTGAGTTATAGAAAGTCATAGACTTGTCAGATACATGTCCCTTGTTGCTTACTGACAGGCCTAAAAAGTTGTCATACAATTATTGAATGTTGTCATATTTCGTGTAAACATGTATGTGAGTTATAGAAAGTCATAGACTTGTCAAATACATGTCCTTTGTTGCTTATGACAGGTAAAAGTTGTCATACAATTATTGAATGTTGTCATATTTCGTGTAAACATGTATGTGAGTTATAGAAAGTCATAGACTTGTCAAATACATGTCCCTTGTTGCTTATGACAAAGTAAAGTTGTCATACAATTATTGAATGTTGTCATATTTCGTGTAAACATGTATGTGAGTTATAGACAATTTTGAATGTCCCTGTAATATTACTGACATGTGTAAAAGTTTTCAGATAATTATTAAAACATGACAAAAGGTTGTCATATTTCGTGTAAAACACTATGTGATATAGGCCCTATATATACAACATCTGAAAAGAATTTTAACAAACATACAAATGTCGGCTAATTTCCAGAAATTCAAATGTAAATTACATTTTAATGGCAAGGAAAGTGGTGTCATTATGTACAGTGACATCACTTACTCAATAATGGTTGAAATGTTGGTGAACAAATTCGAAGTTGGATGCTAGACGCAACTCAGATTGTCGTTTAGGCTAAGCCCATCGATACAACGACGGAGATTAAAACAACAACGACGTTACTTTATTTGTTATGTGCTTGTGCTTCGTGATGGTATAATACATTTGTACATTGATCAGCCCGTGGAAAATGCAAGTACAATAGGACACACAAGGATAATACCCGGTCCAGCGGGTATTCTTCAAATGGCCAAGCTCCGCAAAAATACAGACATTAGGGAAGGAGGCCCTTCGTCTGTAATGCCAACCCAAGAGTATGTCAGGAGAATAGAGGAGGATGCATCCGAAGATGATCATTTTACGCGTGGCCCATGGCTAAGCGCGCTTGGCTATCTAGATGCTTTTGGGATCGGGGTAGATGCTTGTTTAGGCGATATGAAAACCTTTTGTAAAAAAGGGAAGCTTGAACTAGTTTTAGCCGTCATCAAGTCTTGTACACCAAATGTGCTTGGTGACCTAACTGTGACACTCAAAGATCCATCAGAACAATGTCCGTTCAATTCACCACAAAGTACTAGAAGAGGATAAGGGTACGTCAAGTCTATCGGTGTCGGTGCGTCGTTTGATACTAAAGAACGTCTCAATGTTCACACCAAAACCACATAACCATTACCTTAACATCACTTTGAAAAACATTGTTGAGGTTTACCACAAGGATACCGCTTATCATGATGTTTAAATTGGAGTTTCGTTTTTAAGTTGTATCATGTTTATCTTGTATTTCTTTATGTTTTTAATTAACCCATCCGCTAGACTTTCGCTTTTAATTTGTATCATCTTTATCTTGTATTTTTTATGAATTTATTTAACCCATCTATCTGCTTTCATTTAACTCATCTACAAAACTTTAGTTATCGACTTGTCAAATATCTTGTGATATGTAACATACACAAACTTTCATTACATCTTGTGATATGTAACATTACAAACGGTTGAAACTACATATACAAATGGTCAACTAATAATATCTACATCCGCTAGTATTCGTCAACCATAATTAAAAATACATATACAAACGGTCAACTAATCATATCCACACTCTCTAGTATTCTCACAACGGGTATTATAAAAATGATGAGCCATAATAAATCTAAAGTCCTTAAAATATCGTTCGGGGTTAGTAATAACCGGTGGTGGGATCCTACCTGTACAAAATCGATGCATAAGCCAACATACAACTACTCCACAATCCCTACCATTTGATCACAAGGAGCAGAAACCATTTTGAATCATTATAAGAGAATGAGAAGTTAAAATGTGGCCGGCTAGTAACGCCAAAATATCCTTGGAGTATGTAAACTTTCATTTAAGACTTTAGTCCATCCATCAAGATGTTCTCGCAGCTTACCCGCCCTACTCTTATTATCCATGGAGTCGAAAACAGAAATATGCGAATTCGGAAGATCTACGACACCTAGAACCCAGTGGTTGCCTTCGGCATGGAACGGCATATACACCTACAAAGATAAAATCATTAGCTTACATACAATTATATAGCTTATTAAAATACTAAACGCATTAAAATCATTAAACAAAAATACTTACCACTTGTACCTCATCCCGTGATGGGTACGGACGTGTCCTCCCACTTATCGTTCCCTGTAATGCACTATCCGTCACAAGTAAGAAGAGAGAAGTGCCTGGAGCATACGATGCAAGTGTTGATTTCGCTCTGTCCAGTGGAGCACCATTTGGCCTCGACGAATTAGAAGCTCAGTCCATGCATTCATATGCTAGTTCATATCAAAAAAATATTCAAATTATTTATAAGCATTCTATAAAAAAAAAACTATTCAAATACATTATAAACATGTAACAATAAACTTACATCGTCTGCAAGCCAACCATTAGTTGGGACCTTGGAACAAAAAGGGAGCAATTCACGCCAAAAAATTGTCTCACACGCAAAACCCATCACATGACAGTCCGGGTATATGGGTTTAGGGTTCCTCGTGAAAGTTTGTAAGTCTTCATAAAATGTACGCTTAACCTAAATAGCCAAAATAATATCAATAATAAGTTGTTAATCATTGTTAAATTTCAAGAATATTCACGTAGTTTTATGATTACCTTAGCAGGGTCAACGTTATAAAACGAAATGTACTCTCCGGTAAAATTTTCCCGTAAAAACTCAACTTTATCCCTCTCTTCTTCATCATCATTGACCCTATCGTCTTCTTCATCAATAGCTTTTCCAAGATCTAACGGGCTAATATTTGATGACATGGCATTATCCTTAAGCCTACCATCCCGTTTATTGGGAATAGGAGTCGGTTCGGCAAACGACCAAACGGGCTGCACAAATAACGGCTAGGACGAACATCTCTCTTTCCTCGATTAATAGCACCCTAACACGGAACAAATATACATGCAAGTATTATAGTAGAAAAAAGAAAAAAATATATATACTTATGTGGGTTATAAATTTACCGGTAACACACGATTAGCTACGGGGGGTGTGATGCAATAGCTTGTTGCGCATTGTTACCCGACCACGGAACAAATCCTTGTTGTGGCATAGGCGCCCTAGAGTGAGGCGCCACCGGTCGATACGTGCGTGCCCACCTGTGGATGCTCGGTGGTGAGACACCCCTCAAAGAAAGAACTAATGGGGGTGTAGGAAACCCCCCCATCTCCTTGACCAGCCTCACCAAATACCTACATACAATATTATAATGTTTAGTAATTTTTAAAACAAATGATTAGCAACAAAAAAATATGCAAATAAAACATACTTGCGCGTTCTGGTTCCAATTACTTCCAGGTTCCAACCGCCGAAAGCCTAAATACAATATTATAATGTTTAGTAATTTTTAAAACAAATGATTAGCAACAAAAAATATGCAAATAAAACATACCTCGCTGCTCGGTTCCAATTAAATCCAGTTCCAAATGCGAAAGCCTAAATACAAGATTATAATGGTTAGTAATTTTTAAAACCAATAAGTAGCAACAAAAAAATATGCAAATAAAACATACCAAGATTCCGGTTCCAATTAAATCCAGCCAACTGCCGGCGAAAAGCCTAAATACAATATTATAATGTTTAGTAATTTTTAAAACCAATAAGTAGCAACTAAAAATTATGCAAATAAAACATACCAAGCGCTCGGAAACCACTAAATCCAGTTCCAGGTCGTACGAAAGCCTAAATACAATATTATAATGGTTAGTAATTTTTAAAACCAATAAGTAGCAACAAAAAATATGCAAATAAAACATACCAAGATTCTCGTTCCAATTAAATCCAATCCAAATTTACGCGAAAGCCTAAATACAAGATTATAATGGTTAGTAATTTTTAAAACCAATAAGTAGCAACAAAAAAATATGCAAATAAAACATACCACGCATTCGGTTCCAATTAAATCCAGTTCCAAAGTATGAAAAGCCTAAATACAATATTATAATGTTTAGTAATTTTTAAAACCAATAAGTAGCAACAAAAAATATGCAAATAAAACATACCAACGCTCGGGAAACCACTAAATCCAGCTTCCACCGCGAAAGCCTAAATACTATATTATAATGTTTAGTAATTTTTAAAACCAATAAGTAGCAACAAAAAATATGCAAATAAAACATACCGCTGCTCGAAACCACTAAAGAAACCAAATATTTTTGGAACATTGTGTCGGTTCCTTAATCTTGGCGACCGAGCCTTTGTCAAATCCTCTAGTTCCGTCAAATGACGATAAACGAATCTGGAACATCGCCACGGCTATATTGGTCTGAAAGTGGGGGTATTGGTGGTGGTTCAATACTACCCTCAAAAATGCCATGCTATCACGGAACCAACCCTTTTCAGCCTCATATGCATCGGGTACAAGTCTTAATGTAGGTTCCGCTACCTAAAATTTATATAACAACAAATACGAATATTGTTATGAATCACTAAAAACTGAATGGCATGATTAAATAACAACTCACCAATAAACTATCCAGTAACAAATTTAAATGGCCGCTTGTAACGCCATGCACACACTCTCGGATGGAGCTCGTGACGATTAAAAAATCTAGTGCCGTGTCTAGATAAGTCTCCAAAATCCACGTCTATAAAAAATAATTGGTTAATTACTTTAACATTATATATATAAATAAACAACAAAAACTAAAATTATATATATATATATATATATATACATACCTTAAAGGCCCATGTAAAGCCGTCAGGGCGATACTTAGGGTTCTTTACTTTACCGCCGTCAGCGTGGTCGTGGTTCACAAAAAGCTTCAAGCCGTGAATCTACTGCACCAACTAACTGACTATACAATGTCGGCCACACGTACGAACCCCAAGGATATATATTCCAAGCATCAAGATTATCTACTAAAGCCATGCACCATGGGGGAACTACGTTCTTAACCTCGTGGCCTAACAACACCATCTCCAACAACCCTAGCAAACTAACACGAACGGCATCGATATCGACAAGCTTATCAAAAGCATCGCTAGAAATAAATTCATTCAACACTCCGACAGTTATCGAACATCCATCATAACGCGAGTCAAAAACACGCCTCCTAAGAGGAGTAGGTTGATCTTTATATTTGTCTTGAAAATCAACACCAAATCTCAAGCTAGTTACTAAACAAAACTCCTCTCTACCAAATCTCAACTCAAAATCTCCTACACGATACCTCAATGGAACAACTTCCGTGTCTCCGGTCAGGTCAAGTTGACATAAACTCATATAATGTAATAAAATACATGATTCTCGCATTTGTTCTATGTCAAACATCCATCCAAACACGCTGCTAAACAATACTTCCTTATTGGTATTCGCAAAATTTTTTTTAAGGTAATGAACCAATCTAAGCTTACTTCTACAGGTAAGGTCAACGGCAAAATCCTAAAATAACAATTAATAAGAGTATATATTATTAACTACACAATAAGCATAAAATACCAAATAATGATATCATAAGAAAAATAAATATTTACCGGAACAACAAGTGCCATATTAACAAACAACCACGTTAACACCTACCCACTACCACCATCGAACCACCCAAGAATGAGAACCACAGCCTACGTGCCACCACCAACCGCCGCACCACCACCAACAAGACCACCAACCGCCTTCACCACCACCACCAATTGCCTTCAACACCACAAACTGCCTTCACCACCAACACCAACACCACCAACTGCCTTCAACACAACAACACAACGAGCAACAAAAAAACAAAAACAATTTTTTCTAAGAATCGAAGGGAGAAACGAACACAAAACTCTCTTGTTTATCTCTCGAAATGAAGATCAAATACTGGAATCCAAGTCTAAATATTCGGATAGTCGAATAGTCATTTCAAGAATAGTTGCAGGTTTAATTTTGCTCCTTCCCTAGGTGAGGAGAGAGCATTTCGCCCCTAATTAGATGTGAAATGGTGCTTTTTCAACGTTGTGTCATAATTTGGTGTCCCCACACTTTGTCGATTTCGCTTACTATTAGAAAATGCTTTTTTTGATTACGCGACGTTAATTTATTTAGATGGCTTACGTGTCCTTTTTAAGATTTCTCTACCAGTAGGTAGCGAAATGCCTGGCCTTTTTAGATATTGCAAGAAAAGAGGTCCTCTGCAGGACACAGAGGTACCTGCAGGGCCTTCACAGTAATTTTCACACTAATAAAAGGCATTTGATTGATCATAGTGTCAAACATCATGTTGACAAATGCATACAACCAGTCATAAAAGTATAAAACATCTATGTCTACCTTTCAATTTCAAGCACAGTAGTAGTGGTCCAAATTTATGTTGGATTGTGAAGGTGTGGTGGGCTTTTTCAAAGTGAAGATTTGTTTGTCTCTCTAATCATCATTTGATATTTGTCTTCACTATAGCTTTTAATTACTATTAGCAGATATTTGTTATGTAAATACTATTAGAGGATATACTAGTAAGCTCAAGCCAATTTTGTCGGCTTAGGGTTCATTAAGGTTTTAAGAAACAGTCGATCAGTAAAACATAATACTGATCCTAAGATTTATGTGGCTACGTTGAACCTCCTCCCCTAAGCCACCCGTCAACCCTAGTCGCCGCCCTTTATCCCTTATTGAAAAGAAAGAAGAAAAAGATCAAATCGCCCGGTTATAAGAAGGGCAACATGGGCCAATGCACGAGGCCCCATTATTTGAAGGGGAACCAAATTTGTAAAAGCCCAAGTGATATATACATTTATTTTAAAGCCCAAAAGAAGAATATGTCGAGGTTTAGTAAGATTGGTTATTAGTATTTGGATTTTAGTCTCTATATATATATGCATATAAGTAAAAAAAAACCATACGATAGTTTTGAGTTTCTGATATGATCGGAACAGAAGAACAGTGATATCATAAGGTAAAAGTTCTACTTGTTTACTTTGAATTTTTATTTGAGATATTTAATTTGTTAAGGTTTATCTTTATTCTTTAATGTTAGAGTTTATTGATTCATTGTCGATTACTAGTATTTAAATGATTAGTTGTATGCTGTGTCGTTGTTTGGAGTTGTAATACAACAGTTAACATGAATCCATAAGGCTAGTAGGGACGGAACCAGGGGTTTCGCAGGTCCGGACAACTATAGATTTTTTCGATGTAGTGTTAATTTTTTTAAAAACATCGACTTTTCATAAATGCGTCTTAAATGCACTCGGTTTTTCGATTTAACTCTATTATATTACGGTTCAAAAAAATTTGTGCACTTGTCATATATGATAAGGCTAGCATCATGAAATATTCCTTTTCTTGCTATGTGTTGCATATGATATTAGTGAGGTAAAACTAACTAGTTGACTTTAATCAATAGATTACCCAAAATTTACAAATTTTATGAATAATCCCTAAAAGAAATTTATGCGTACACTGGTTTTTGGCATATGATCGACATTAGAAAGGATGTGCACAGGTGATGGATTATTGAACCAAAAATATATTGCACACATTTTTGTGATAAACTTGAGTACACCATTTACAATATCGTGAACAAATGTGGACAGAATAGCTAATAGCCTAATATCATAACGACCGTTTTTGGAAACAGACGAGTTTTTCTCTAAGGGGGCCTTTTTTTGAAGTTACGGCCCAGGGCACCCAAAATCCCCGGGACGGCCCTGACCGTTATATACCAAAAGACCAAACCGTTCGTTAGTATTACATGTACGTACCTAACACTTCGGTGGTTTAGCTGATCTGGTCAGTTTCGATTGAGAACAGTTCAAATAAGCCTTGTTGAGTATCAAACTTAAAGTTGTCGTATAAAGATGAAAGTTCAACGCCTAAGTTCGGATATAATCAGCACTCTTCCTGAAGAGATAATTGAAAGTATTTTAACTCGTATGCCAATCCGAGATGCATTGAGAACAAGCATACTGTCAAAGAGATGGAGGTATTGTTGGATGAGCATGCCTAAAGTTGAGTTTGATTATGAGAGCTTGTTTGAAGTATCAACTAATGATGCACAAAAGAAGAAATATAAGTTTGTAAAGGCTGTTTTCCATGTTCTGTTACTACATAAGGGTCCAATATTGGAGTTCAGGCTTTATGCTGGTAAACTAAATATGGTTTCGGAGTTTGACCAGATTATACTTTATCTTTCGAGGAGCAATCATGTGAAAACGCTGATCTTTGAGATTTTATGCAACTACTGCAAGCTACCCTCTTTGTTCTTTACATTGCAAGGATTAGAATATCTTGATATCACAAATTGTGTGTTTGAGCCTCCATTAATGTTTGAAGGGTTTAATAGGTTGTCTACTGTGTACTTTGTCAATGTTGAAATATCAGCTAAATCACTTCTACATTTTCTCTCCAATTGTCCACTACTTGAGGTAGTTTGGTTGACTGGATATGTAAAAGACTTCGAAGGAGGAAACGAGTTCACATTTGTTGATCTTTTTGAGTGTCTACCTTTGATTGCGGAATTTGCTATTTCGGAATATTATATGAAGTACTTTTGTGCAGGCGGTATGCCACAAAAGCTTCCAACTTCACTAGTCCGCCTCAAATATCTTGCCTTGGATGTTTGCTTTATGGAACAATGTGTGGTTTCTTCTGCTCTATGTATGATCAGAAGCTCCCCAAATTTAGAGTACATTAGGTTTGTGATATATGATGATGAAAAGTTACATGATCGACAAACTTCCATGAACTTGCTTGATCTCCAAAACGACTCGAGTTTGAGCTTGGACCATCTTGGAGAATTCCGGATAGAAAGGTTCCGTAACTCACCTTTTGAAATTGAATTTGTGAAGCTTATTTTGGCTAAGTCACCTGTGCTTAAGAAACTTATAATCAAGCTTAGCTGCGATGTTTCTGTTCGTGAAGAAGTTACAATGCTTAGAGACTTGATACACACGCCACTACCACGTGCATCACCTTCGGCAAAGCTCATCGTCACACGCCGTTGTGAAGGCTATCATTTTTGAAATGTTACTTGTTTGTCCTGGTTCAGATTAAGGGTTGTCAAAACACAATATTTTGATAGACTATTTAGAACATATTTTGTGGTGCCTTAGGTAATTGTGAACCCAATGGTGTCTTTACTTTGTTCCTGCTTATACCAATTACTAGTACTCCGTATTTGTTTTGCAGGAAAAAAAATGTCTATACTATGCTTTTAACTTGGTTTCTTTACTTCTTTTTGCTTTGTTATCGTTTTATTTTGCTTTTGCTGCTGCAAATAGAGATTTGTCTCCACTTGCTACCAAACATCTTCATTAACAAAACTTTTATTGCTTTAATGTTTATTTAGCTTTCTCATTCAATCCGAGCTTTCATGATTTAACTGCTCGAATTGCTAGAGAGTATTAGTGAATACATTAGTAAACTCAAACCCGGTTTGTGAGCTTATGATTCATTAATGTTTTAGGTTATTTACATTATAAAATAGTCGATCAATAACATGGGGTATTCATCATTCAACAAATACTAAATGTGTATAGTCATCTTCTTCGAGACAGAGTGGACATTTTTCTCAGCGGTATGCTTAGTTAATCTCAATATTATCTTTTGCATATTGTCTTTGTGGCGGGATTGAAAAGCCGATCAACGTTACTGTTATCAATGTTTCGAAAGAATGAAAATGTAGTTTGACGCACTTTTGTTAATGCCTTGGTGATATATTATCTTCCTCGTATTTTGCAAGATGTTTTTTTATTAATTTTAACTACTTATAATGTGCACACATCTCTTTTTCGGCAATAATTGCACTATAATAATTGAAACTAAAAATTCAGCAATACAAATAATCAAACATATTGTACAACCAATTCAAACGCACTACCTCCATTAAATGTCACTAAGATACTAAAATCCTTCATTTTGTATTCGGTTGTTATTTTCTTAGTCTTCAACTTTGTTGAAGATTAACTTCATTTATATATGTTTATTGTTTTTCGCCAAAAAAATAATAAATCATACTATACCTACCATTCAAACACAAAACAACAATTTAATAAATACAAATAATAGAGCTAAAGGTACAACAACTATGATAATGTGCCTTAAAATACTATGTCATTAAAAAATACAATTAATATATCACAAGTTACAAGCCAAACAAGCTACTAATGTGGTCATCATAAATCCTGCACTTAAATTCGATTGAAAAGAATCTTAAATGTCAAAATACAAAAAAATTCAGGTGGTTTTTAAGGTATGAAAAATGTGTATCTTTTGAATATCATAATTCATATTTTGTTAAGCAATGTCATATATCGATTTACTAATCATATATTTGCACGAACTAATGTATACTACTCTATGTTTACACATTATATAATATCATAACGAATATTACACAACATTTATTGACTAACAAATACTTTTCACTGTCAATCGTCACAACTTCGTAATACTACTAATTACCGTTTTCGTATAGCCATTGCATCGCGATGCACGGGTACTCTACCATATTTATATGAGATAGTGTGCGATAAAGTTATTCTCTAAAATTATCGTCATGCGTAAAGTTATTATCACGAAAAATATATAATCAAATAATATTGTTCGCCAAAAGTTTTGATTAGAAAGTACTCATCGATGCAACATACGAATAACTGCTAGTTAAATAAGCAGAATTCAATTGTAGCAAGAATGGTATAAGTACTTTGTAACATCCATCAATCAAGAATCAAAGAATTTTTCATTCTTTTCAGTCAAACATGCTTTCAAGGAAATGAAAATATATTACAAAAACATCTCATCATTCTTACAAAATAATTGTTGTGATCATACACATACTTCCATTATCATTTTTAAAACCAAGTCTTCATACATCCTAATCTGTTTTTTTAAGTTTTTTTTCTCACTGCCTTGACAAAATAGCAAGTGTGAAAAGAAGAAAAAAAAAAAAACTTCTTTTTTTACCCAAATTCAGGAAAAGTATATAGATGGTGAACTGCCATAGATGAATAAAATGATGACATAATTGGTGCACTTTCTCCCCTTTTTATATCATTTTCAAAAAGCAAAACAATTAAAGTTAAAGCAAATTCTATTTTCCACCGAAAGAAACCATATTAGTACAATATTTAATAACCTTATACTAATATATAACTTTAAACATAATTACCATTAACTTAATACACTTTCATCAAAAATGACATCTAACCAAAACTTACAAGATCTTCAATGGCTTAAACAATCACTTCAATCTGAAAATCTTGATCTTGAAAGCATTTCATTCCATCTTTTACAACCAACATCACATTGTCATCAAGAAACAAATGACTCAATTCATATTAACATTTCAAACAATGCCCGTTTCGAGTTTGCTAATGTGCTTAAGCTCGTGTCAACGTGTTCCAATACACGGCTTTCGTTAGAAGCTCTTGAGTTTCACCAAGTTGAATGGGAGCTAGAGGAAATGAAGAGCCTCGAGGTTTTACTCGATGGTTCTTCAAATTTAAAAAAGGTCATATTCAAGAGAAACAAAATGAACGGCGAGTGCATGGAAATGCTAGCGAATATATTGAAGAAAAATGTAGTGGTTAAAGAGATTATGTTTTCTGAATCAAGGATTGGGTCATATGGAGCTAGTTTATGTGCTTCGGGTTTAAAGGTAAACACATGTTTAGAAGACTTGCAAATAAGGGACGATACGATAGGATCCAAAGGGGCAGAAGAGTTATCCAAAATGATAGAAGCAAATTCGACGTTAAAAAAGTTAACTATATTTGACTCGAGTTCTGTCATTGCCGCCCCATTGATATCAGCAGTGTTGGCAAGAAACAGATCCACTGAAGTTCATGTATGGAGTGGAGGAAGCGATAATGACGATAGCTCGAAAATAGTTGAATTCACACCAGATAGCAGCATGCTACGCATATACCGGATACATGTTTCCGGGGCGTGTAGGGTAGCGTGTGCTCTTGGGTGGAACACAACGGTTAAATCACTTGACCTCACCGGGGTCTATTTAAAATCCCGTGGGCCAAGGATCTCCGTTGGGTTCTTGAACAGAACCGGACTTTAAAAGAAGTTAACCTCTCGAAAACGAGGTTAAAAAACAAGGGGGTAGTTTATGTTGCAGCTGGATTGTTCAAGAACAAAGGTTTGGAAATACTGCATTTAGATGATAACCAGTTTAACGGGGTAGGCGTTGAACACTTGCTTTGCCCGTTAACTCGGTTTTCATCTCTTCAAATGCAAGCGAATATAACTTTGAAGTCGCTAACATTTGGTGGAAAAAGAATGAAAATAGGTAGAGACGGGCTGATTGCGATTTTGCAAATGTTGAGTACTAACCAAACTTTAACGAGATTGGGGATATATGAAGATCGAAGTTTAAGGTCACTAGATATAATTGAAATCTTTGAAAGTTTAAAGACAAATGTTAGTTTGAAGTGTTTGTCTTTACAGGGTTGTAAAGGGGTAGATGGCGATTTAGTGTTGAATAGTATAATGGAGACTTTACAAGTGAATCCTTGGATCGAGGAGATTGATCTTGCAAGAACGCCGCTGCAAATTTCTGGGAAAGCAGATGTAATACATCAAAAGATAGGCCAAAATGAAAATACAGGCCATGAAGTTGAAGTCGATTTGCTTAAAGATATGCCTATGACCGCCCCCAAGAGCTGTCGAGTCTTCGTTTGTGGACAAGAATTTGCTGGTAAGTTTAGCTATAATCTTTGTTGAAAAAACAGACATCATTTGGCACAACCGTCATACAATATCGCTTATACAACTAAGATACATTGTTTATATGCAGGGAAAACCACATTATGCAACTCCATTTCACAAAACTTCACATCTTCGAAGGTAGCATACATCGAACAAGTGAAAACCCTCGTAAATCCTATTGAGCAAGCGATTCGTACTTCAGGAATGAAAGTAAAAACACTCAAAGACGAGAACATGAAGTATTCAATATGGAACCTAGGAGGTCAACACGAGTCCTTTTCCTTTCATGATATCATGTTTCCAGGCCACGGTAGTGCTTCATGTTTTGTCATCGTTTCCAGCTTGTTTCTTAAACCAAACAACAGAGAACCAAAACCGCCATCAGAGTTAGAACAAGACCTTCAATATTGGCTAAGATTCATAGTTTCCAACTCAAAAAAAGCAGGTCAACAATGCATACTACCCAATGTAACCGTGGTACTAACACACCACGACAAGATCGACCAGTCCTCACTAAATTTCCAAAACATAGTAAACGTCGTTCAAAACCTTAGAGATAAGTTACAAGGACACGTTGACTTCTACCCTACAGTATTCACGGTTGATGCAAGATCATCTGCTTATGTCAATAAACTCACACATCACCTCAGAAAAACTAGCAAAACCATTTTACAAAGAGTCCCTAGAGTTTATGAACTTTGTAATGATCTCGTAACAATTTTATCCGATTGGAGGTCGGAAAATGATGATAAACGAATAATGAAATGGGAAGAGTTTAGCAATTTGTGTCAAGTTAAAGTCCCATCTCTACGAGTCCAATCAAGAAACGACAACATACTAATGAAAGTTGAGATGCGCAGAAAAGCGGTTGCAACATGTCTTCATCAAATAGGGGAGGTGATATATTTTGAAGAATTAGGATTTTTGGTATTGGATTTCGAGTGGTTTTTCGGTGAAGTGGTTGGGCAGCTCGTGAAGTTAAACGTCAGAAAGGCGAGCATTAATGATGGTGTCAATGGAGGATTTGTGAGTAGAAAAGAGTTGGAGAAGATTCTGAGAGGAAGTTTACAAAGCCAGATTCCCGGGATGGGACCCAAGGTTTTTGAGAACTTGAATGTTACTGATCTCGTGAACATAATGTTAAAACTCGAACTTTGTTACAAACAAGATCCATCTGATCATGGATCTTTGCTGCTGATTCCGTCGCTTCTCGAAGATAGCAGGACAAGAACTCCAAGATGGCAGTTAATCAGGTCAGATTCGGTGTTTGTAGGAAGACATCTCAAATGTCATGATTCAAGTCCCATGTTCCTCACCCCCGGTTTCTTCCCAAGATTACAGGTATGTTCTCCTTTGTTTAATCAGGATCAACGAGATGGAAAGTTTGATCCATTATTTGGATCGTATCTTATATCAAGCGCGTCAACTAAAAATTTGCTAAATAGGGCCTGGTCAAATGGGTAAAACCGACTGAAAATAGCCTAAAGTGTTTTTTTTTTAAGCAAGCAGTCTCCTAAATCGTCATACTCAAAGATTTGCTATCACTATAGACTATAGTAATAAATAAGGGTGGCAACTCGTGTCTCGTTCTGGGTAGCAGGTTGGAATCACCCAACCCGAACTTGAGCCATACTAAAAAAATTGTTTCGATCTAAACCTGTTTTGACCCGTTACCCACCCCACCCGTCTTTCCACCTCTAAGGATCACTATAAGCATTCAATTGTTTTCTTTTTCTTTAGAGGGCTAACTTTCTTATCTCCCTTTAATCCTTTATAAACAGGTACACTTACACAGCAAACTCATTGGACTTCAGACACAACACGGAGCAACATACACTCTAGAAAAGTCCCTTATCTCGATAACCATTCACGGGGTCCACGTAAGAATCGAGCTTGGAGGACACCTCGGGTACCACCTCGACATCCTCGCTTGCTCCAGCAAAAACATTTCCGATACTCTTAAACTCTTTCGGGACCTTATCTACCCATCAATCCAAAGCCTTTGTCAAGGGGTCATGTTAACCGAAAACATAATTCGTCCACAATGTGTCAAAAACCTCACACCCCCTCGATACCGAAAAACACAATCCGTCCCACTCGTGCAATTAAAACACGCTTTGCTATCGGTTCCAGCTGACGAAATGTATGACTATCAGCATACATGGACCCCGGTATCGGACTCGGGCCGCCCTGTACTAAACGCTGGTTTTGACTTTGCTCGAGACTTACTATCAGATGACGACTTCAAAGAAGTACTAAATGGAAGGTACCACGACCTTTACAACCTTGCACTCGAATTACAAGTACCCCTAGAAAACACGACCGTGCAAGAAAACGAAAGCAACATTGTTGACCCGTCACTGACTGGAATTGCCAAAGGGGTAGAAGAAGTCATCCAAAGACTTAAAATCATTGAAAATGAAATCCGAGACTTGAAACATGAGATCCAAGGGCTAAGATACTACGAACATAGGCTGTTAACTGAACTGCATCGTAAAGTTAACTACTTAACGAATTACAACGTTCAGATAGAAGAACGAAAAGTACCAAACCTGTTTTATTTTGTCAAAACTGAGAACTACTCAAGAAGATTAGTCACGAATATATTCTCAGGAATGACTGCGCTTCGGCTACACATGTTATGCGAGTTCAGAGGCGAAATGCATGTTGTTGACGATCAAATGGGTTGCGAAATGATGCAGATTGATAACCAAGCTGTTACGTCTTTAGCTCCATACATGGGAGGCTTCATGAAACTATTGACGTTTGCTCTAAAAATAGGAGCCCACGTGGCAGCAGGGATGGGGAATTTGATACCGGATTTGAGTAAAGCAGTTGCAAGTTTGACAGAAAACCCGCTCGTCTATGGTGCAGCAGGTGTTGGGGTAGTGGGGGCGGTGGCTGCTGCGAGACAAAGCAGAGGAAGATCAAGGGATGTTCAACAAGATATGAAAGCAGCACAACAGTGGATTGTGGACTTTTTAAGGGAAAAGGGGTGCTCAAGTGGGAAAGATATTGCTGAGACGTTTGGTTTGTGGAGAGTCAGATATCGAGACGATGGTCAGGTTGCTTGGGTTTGTCGACGTCATATGTATACACGAGCTAATGAAATAGTCGAGGTACCTATGTGATGAAAATTTGCGTGTGATGATTTGGCATTTTAACGATATATGTAATTAACAAGTATTGTATGCAAACGCTCTATTTTAGTAAAACTTAACGACTTGCAACCAGGGATAACCGTTTTACTTGTTTTGATGACTCTGTTAAGTATAAATGAATGGTAGAACACCTAAGATTGCGACTATGATATATAGTCGTCCAATTTAAATCCCTCGAGTACTGATCAATCGTGCTCTTAATAGGGTGATGCAGCTAAATTCTTAAGGCACATTTCTAATATCAGAGATGTTAAACAGGTGTTTTAATATGCACAGAGAAGTAATCCGATATCTTGGGAGATCAACATTTGAAAATAGTGCGAAAAGAAGTAAACAATCATATTGAACATACCTAAAGCAAAGTAGCAAATTGACTGATACTGCAGTATCTGAATGAACCACCATGGAACAGAGCTCCAGTCATCCACGAATTCTTATGTGTAGGAAAAGCGCGGAATCATCTGGACCATGTCATGCACACTGTCAAGAAAGTGACTAGTAACTAAACAAACAAATAAATTCAAGCCATTGGGGTCGACAAAAACTAGCAGTTTATCAACCCAAGTTTTTCAAGAAGGTGTAGAGCATCGAAACCACAATCCATGGGATTATGCGTTTTGGAATAATCAGATGTCCTGCATCCGAACACTCAGAACTGACTATCTGTGATTTAGATAATACTCAGATAATCAGTTAACAGACGCAATCCCAAACACCCCCTAATTGAATTTTAGGGACTTGCGATTGAACCCTCTTAACCTTCAATTACTTTATAATACAATGCTCAAACTATGGCGGTTCCACCTTATGAGAAGAATATGACCCTTACGAAAATGCATTTGTTCAAAACATAAGCCAACCAGCTTTGATTACTATATAATTATCAGCAAACAAGTCGCAAGCTTACATGCAGGAATGTATTGTAAAGACCAAGATAGCTAGTTAAAACACGACCATGTTTGTGTAATTTGGCCATTCCAAACCTGTCTGCGCATCCCTTGTGGTTGGATAGCATATGCATAAGGGCGACATGGTTCCACGAATATGAACTCTTGTGGTTGGATAGCATAAGCGCGAGATGGTTCCACAAATATGAACTCTTGTGGTTGGATAGCATATGCATAAGCGCGACATGGTTCCCCGAATATGAATGTGCATACCCTTAAAAGTTGATACTAAATTATAATACATCTAAGTTGATAATTATAACAATGTTAAGATTCTAGTTCTCCCTGAAATTCTTGTGTTAACATGGTACATACGTGCATACCCTGATCTAAAGTCTAAACGCTGCACGATTGTATTTCTAAAATCATAAGACAACTCTTCAAGAACATAAGATTAACAACAGAAGTGACACAAATACAAATCAAAATACAAAGAAGCCGAAACACCATGCTGAGTGTGATTCTGATTCTAAAAGCTTCAAAAGAAAGCTCGACTTCCATAAAACACTCGAGGCCGGGTCCCATTTGGTGTTGGTGTGTTCTGATCCGAACTAGAGTTTCCTGAACTCGTCTGCTCACTTTCCAAATCCACTGGCAGATTCATCTTAGCTAACGACTCGGTAAACTGTTGCATGCTTTTCATGTACAAGTCCACAAAATCTTGCTGAACCACCTTTTCATCGAGTCCAATATTGACCTTCAACTTGTCTACTGAATCACTTTCAGCGGGTTTTTCTTTTGGGGGTGAATCGGATTCTTGATCCACAGATTCACTGCTTGCAGTAGGAGCCGAAGGACATTGAGATCCATTAGTTGACACGCTTGGTGGTGGTGAATTGGGTTTATGATTCTCAAACACAGAAGATGTACCATTTTCCGAGCTAGCTTGATCATCAGTATCAGACGAGCTTAAACTTTCCGAGCAAATCCCAATATATTCGGACACCATCATCTCGTTTTCGTTCACAATTTTGGGATCTGGAAATTCAAGTTTATCCAACTCACATTGGTCTGAGACAATGGAAACATTAGTATTTGATGGTGGCATTGGCGGTGAGATAGCAATCACATCAGGTGGCACTCCATTGTACGATAAAGTGAGCTCAACAAAACCCGAAGGCGAGTGGAAGACATCACTTGACGATAACGTAAATTCCTTGTTAAGTTTCCCGTTTTTAACAAGAACATCCCAAAAAGGGACTAAAGCGAATCCGAGCAACTGATCTTCAAGATAATTTTTAACCCGGCTCATCATATATATCTCACATTTGAGTAACGTATCGATAGTAGCTACATCTGGTATATGGATACAGAGGTTCTCATTAAATATGGGGTTTATTCCACCCCCGTTAACTGTTTGTGTAGTAACGGTTTTTTCAGGGTTGTTAGTAAGAGAAATTTTGGCGTAAACGTCTTGTTTGTGGTATATGCATATGTTTTGAATGTCTCTAGCTTGATGAATGTAAACCTCAAGAACACCAAGATATGAATCGGTTTTCTTTGTTGCAGAACTCGGGTCTCGAACAAAATGACCGAGATTACGGTTTTCGGGGTCGGAATAAATCGATAAGGTATTGAATGGTGACACAACAGATTGAGGAGATTCCATAGATCCAAACCTGAAACAAAGTTATTGATGTTTTATCACTACGATATTACTAAAAAAAAAGTCAGATTTGCGCAAGTATCTTGAAGTACATGAGTGACTATATGATTATTGCAACTTTAATTCGTAATAATCAGTCTATAATTCTACTTTAACAGTTTAACCTACTTCTGCATATAATTATCTTAGGGGGTGTTCACTGTTCAGCATTGCATATAAGCTGGTTTTCATAAAAAAAATTAAAAAATACAGTAAGCAGGTACCAACTTGTGCATTCTTCAGTTCTTATTTACTCTATAAGAAGCAGGTAAGCAGTTTTATAAAACACTCGAAAGTCAAAACTGTTTTATCTGCTTAAATAATAAGCAGACAAACACTGAAACAAAGAAATCCTGAACACAGAACACCCTCTTAGGGGGTGTTTGGGATTGCATCCTCTAAAGTGGTTATCGGTATAAACTATAAGCAAATACGAGTACCAACTTGCTAATTTGTAAGGGTTTATTTATTCCGAAATAAGATGATAACATTTTTTCTCCAAACACTCAAAACTGTTTGATTTGCTTGAAGGATAAGCACACAAACACTTAAACAAGCAATCCCAAACACCCTTTTAGGATTTTATAGAGGTCTAATAACAAGTTTACAAACTTGAGTGTCGAACGGAAAAGAGTAAAATTAGTGATGTTGCCGATCCTAATTCTATCTATTACTTTCTTCAACAAAAAACAGTTAGATGATGCCAAAATCACCAAGATAGTGACTATTACAATTAAAACAACAGAAGCCGTCTACACGATATTACCTATTCAATATCATTTGATCACTTTCAGAACACACTTTCAGAACACGCATCCAAACACCCGCCTTAGTAAAGTTAAATCCAACTTAACTAAAACCCCCAAATTTTGAGCAAGTGCTTATGAAGATACACATATGTTTATAAAACAGCTTGGGTGTTTGTTTAAGCTTATATGTGAGCTTATGAGCTTATCTGATTTCAGCTTATATTTCATAATTTGTAACCTTTTGGGCTTATATAAGCTTATTACGTCAAAATAAACTTATATTAGCCGATAAACATCAAAATAATCCGGAAAATTGAGTCTTATGAAATATAAGCCGAAACCAAATAAGCTCATAAGCCCACATATAAGCTTAAACAAACAACCCCTTAAACAAGCAGTTCAATCATAAAGATTTCATAATCAGCATAAAAATCTAACCTTGATCGAAATAGGAAGCAGAATTTTCAACAGGGGAAACAGACAAACAAATCCCTAATCTTGATCACATAAATATATAAGCAATATTTATAAAGGCCCACTAATAATTATCAATAGTAGTTAAGTAACCACTAATCTCACTATTCAAAATATAAAAAAAATTCTAACTTTATAACCTAACCTTGACTAAAACAGAAACAGAACAACACTAACAAACAAAACCATTTAATCTTGATCACATAAACTGATAAACACATGCATATTTATAGAGACCCACAAATGAATTTGCAATAGTTAACATTATAAAATAGCACAAAAACACCAATAATTCAATAAAGTTCCAAACTTTATATTTTAAAATATCAAGAATTTCAAGCCCAGAATCCAAGAGAGCAAAAACAGGATAAAGGGTATCCTAAAATAGTACTAACACATATAGATCTCCTATTTTCATACTTTAATAAAAAATCTTGAAAAAAAAACATAAAAAATCAAGAAAATTATAAAAGCATAAAAAATCAATAAAAGAATTGGCTTTTCAATTCGAAAAGGGCGCTTGTTGCTCGTTTGCCCTTGCACCTCTATCTAAATCGAAAGAATATATGATAATTATTGAAAAAAAATAATAATAATAAATAATCTTGTGTCCATTTAGTACTAAAAAAAAGTGACATAACATAAAACATAGTTGTATAATACCTTATGAAGTGTTTGTAACTAAGTTGAGTTTAAGGATTTGTATGAAATAAATGTTGGAAATAAGTGTTTATGTGTTGTGTGGTTGGTTTTTGAAGGTTTCTTTTTTTGATGTTCCCAAGTTGAATTTGTCTACTTGTTTATTTTAAAGTAATGGAAAAGTATTTTGTTACCGACATGTTTTGTTTACAAACATATTTTTGCCATGTTTTCAACTTAAAGTTTGTAGGGAAATAGAAATGAAACATGTTGAAATGAGATTTATGGATTATTATTATATTTGTGGTTTTTGGCTTTGTATCAAAGCAATGTTTAAAGTTGGCTCAATTTGCAATAGTTACTTTTTTTCAATTACTACCTTTTGTATTGAAATTATTTGTTTCTTTTTGAGTTTTTCATAAAAATAATTATCATATATTCTTTCGATTTACATAGAGGTGCAAGGCAAACGATAGCCTGAATTGCAAAACCATTTCTTTTATAAACTACGTTTGTAAATCTAGATATCATAACATTGCTGTGCATAACTCGTTGAACTCTATTGAGGAGCTACACAGCCTCAGGTGCAAGGAAACCAAATGTATCAAATCCGAAAGGAATAAAAACATGTTAATTTTCAATGCACGCTTTCTCATATTTAACTACTTTGTATGAGACGACTTTCAAAACAGCTTGTCCTACTGTAAAACCCCTGCTACTCATTATAAAAATAAAGCATTGTTGCACTCTTTTACATTTTCTTTCTACAAGTTTTGTTACCCATACATGAAAGATAACAACTGAAATTCATTTTTTCTTTTCTAAGATCTCGTCCAATACCAACTTTTTGAGATGGAATATATGTAAAACCAAAATGCAGATAATATATTATTTTATGAATTAATTGGGTAAAAATAAAAATATTATTAAGCAAAAAAAAAATCATTAAAAATAATGTTTTTATTAAACCATGTGTTTTGTTGATGTTTAGCCCTTTTGAGACGGAAAAAGAGTAACACATTATATATCATACTTGTCGGCTGTCGTTGCACAATTCTTTTGAGACAAAAAAATTATTTAACAAATACTTAAAAAAAATAATAATAAAAAAAAATAAAAAAAAGAAGGCTTACCATAAACCATAAAATGGTTGCTAAGAAACTAAGTATGAAGTTCTTGTGATTGGTTGTTATACCGGAAAGGAATTGATTGTCATGCCTAAAATGCATGACTGAATATAAGTCTAACAACAAGATGATGACAAATGAAATAATCAAAATTGAATATTTAAAGTAAGAAAATGCATGAGTGATGTGTCAAATTATTAATGATTTAAACATAAGTTTAGACATATATTTTAGGTCTCTCTATCATTTCTCGTACTGAAATATTTGTTTTACTTTTGATGTTATATGCTCTTTTATCACAATGAAAAATGTTTTTAGCACATTAACTTTATTTCATGCATAATAGACATTGTTTTATGAACATTTATACATTCACATCACATGGTACACATTTTTTCATCAATTTGAGGATTATTATATCTGCGGTTTTTAACTTTGTATCAAAGCAATGTTTAAAGTTGGTTCAATTTGCAATTGTTTTTTTCTTTTTAGCTTTTGGCATTTTAATTTAATACCGTACATAATAACTAAAAACATGTTTACGATAACCTCAAAACTATTTGCTAAAATAAAAGATTAACTACAAGTTTCTTGTGATTTATTGTTTTATAGCTGAAAATCTTGTTGTTTTTACACTATTAACTATAGAGTTGTTTCATCGGGATGGAAGATGTGTTTCATTTTGTTGGTGATTTTAGTATCATCAACTAGTTTAAATAATTGGGATTTACTAGATGCTAGTGAAATTTCATATAAAGCTCGGATAACGAGTTAGGAAAGTGTGCAGGGCACCCTCGTTAAGCTAATATGTTTTAGTCCGAACAAATTAGCGGGGTCAAGGGGGCCGCGCCCCCTTTCAGGGTCAAGGGGCAACGTCTCTTGTTGGGTCCCCTCCCAGGTGAGCGAGCGGGGATCGAGGGGAGGACACCCTTCGCGAGGTTTGGGGCAGCGCCCCAAAACCTAAATGATTTTTACAAATAAGTATCAAAGGACTTAAAAGTTTTTCCCGCCAAAAACCCAACCGGCATATCTGTTGGTGAAGGGTTGTGACCCTTCTATTTTAACTGAAATTAACCAAAATTAACTGCAATTAGCTGTCACATATGACTGTTATTTAACAGACATATCTGGTCTCACTGGAATACACGAAAACTCACAATTCTCTCTGTTTTCCTTTGTTCTCTTGTTCATAGAACAAAGTGTTCTTATCAAATTATCCGGATAAGTATTTTGTGATACTCATGCACCAATATGGTCGAAATACTTTATACGGAAAGTAAACTTACACAATTTGTAAATATATTCAATCTTATCATCACCCGACATAAGTATATCATATGCCTTTTTTCTCTCTCCCTTAATTGAATTCTTGCCTTTTTCTCACCATCAAAATTCATTTAAAACCTTCATTTCCTTCGCTAATAATGCCTATTTTACAATTTTAAACCGATCAATCGTTTCGTCTTTTCATTGTGCACACAATGATATGATTGAATTTTGATTTGGTGTAGGTTAGTAAAAGCCCCCCAAATTGACGTTTTTTCCGATTTTCTTTTAATTTGTACAGTATCTTGATTAGATGAATTGTAAATGAAAATGTCAAACAAAAAAAAGGCAATTGAAAAGGAAAATAAATGTTCTTGACAAGTATGGGAACTATGTTGGTGATTTGGGGAGATAGGGATAATATTGATAGAAATGAGGATGTTGTCGTCTCTAATGAGAGTATGAATGTAAGTGATGATGTCAGCAATGGTGATAGGAAGGTTTTTGGGGAAAAGGAGGTTAGTGATGCTTCTAAGGGTTCTGTTGCAGCTGTGGGTAATGAATTTCCTTCTTTGAATGAGTTATATCAAAACTCTGCTACACATACTCCTAGGAATAATACTATGAATGTTGATGCCGATAAAACTACTATTGTTAAGTGTTTACATGAGAATAATAATGTTGATAACAATGCTGATAAGAGTACTAGTGTAAATAGCTTAAATGAGAATAATACTAATGATGTGTTGAATAAGAAGGATCATAACACTTTTGCTTCTACATTAATGAAAGATTTAGTTAATGTGATCAATAAGTTGTCATTGATACATACTGAAGTTAAGAATGGAAGGGATGTGGTAATATTTGATGAGGAACTTGTTACTGAAGGAACTAAGAAATGGGATAGAACTTTTTGTGGGCATTTTGTAGGGTATAGGATGTCATACCAAGAGATTAAATACAATATAGGGAGATTGTGGGGTAAATGGGTGTTAAAAGATATTACTGTACAGAATGGAACATACTTGTCTAAGTTCAACAATGATGAAGGAATGAAGAAGGTTTTAGAGAATGGCATTTTGATGGTTAACAACAAGCCTTTACTAGTTCAAAAATGGGATCCTAGTGTATGCATGGACAGAAGTGAGCCTTGTGTATTGTATGGGTGAAGTTGATGAACATGCCTTTAGAAGCTTGGACTGTCAAAGGTGTAAGTGCTATTGCAAGTAGTATTGGGAATCCATTGATAATGGATAAAACCACTACAAAAGTATGTCATGAGGGGAGTGACAGTATAGGATAATGGATAAAACCATTGCAAGAGTTCTTATTGAGATTATGTAAGCTCCCGGAAAATTTCAATGTACTTAACGCTTTAAACAGAAATTAAACACGATCTATTTCGTCATGAAATTTTCTAAACATCACATTTGCATATCATTTGGCATATGCATGATCAACGCAGCTTGAGCGTTCATAAAAGATACCGTTGTGATCTAAATAAATTTCCCCACTATCTTGATAATCCTAAAATACGTAATGAATACGTAAAAATTTGTAAAAATTACGAATTTAAATATAACAAAAATATATAAAATTCGTATTGGGCCTCGGAACTCATTGGACTTTTACCACTTCACGACCCAAGCTAATGGGCCTTGTATACCACCGAACCAAGCCCAACACCCTTGAAAACCATTTCGGGCCTAACATTGGTACACGAATAAACATAGGAGCCCAACCCACCCATAATTTCTTTGCTATGGGCCTCGTTCACGTCACCTAGCCCACATATATGTGTTAGAAGACTTGAGGCTTACTATGATTTGTGTTTTCTTTCTTTTGTAACCGAACAAGGACCAAAAACAAACTAGCCAAGATACCAAACTAGAAACAAAAATACTTCTCTTTTGATTTCTTGTGTTGTCGTGAGAGAAAGAACAAAGGAGACAAAAACCACCTAATAGACCACCCTAAAATAATATTAAAATGTCCTAACCCACCTTGACTAATCTTTTGACTTCATTAACCTTTGGATCAAATGTTCCCCCATGGACAAAATGTGATTCGACAAGGCAAAGCATGCCTCATTTTCAGCCGAACTCCACACAAGTTAGACCAAGTTCAATGTGCATGTGGCTAATAAAACTAGGAATAGGAGAGAGCTAGGAGATTTAAAAATTTGGAAGGCCATACTTAGGCTTTCTTTATAACCACTTAAAATACTTGGCAAGTCACAAGTTCACAACACATTTCACTCACATTCACTCTCAACTTATACAAACTCGTCCCATTGTGGAGACTATCGAAGTGAGTTAGGAACGAAGCAAGGAAAATAGGGGAACACTTGGGTAAAACCAAAGGATTTCGGAGTAATATCGATAGAAGAAAAGGAAACTAGGAAGCTTTGGAAAAAATTAACCGGATTATAAGGAGAACACGGGTTCTCTGGTTGTCTAAGCCGCCACACTTCTCGCCACCACTCTTTACGAGTGTAGTAAGTCTTCATCAAGCTCATTTTGTTTCCCACTCATTTCATATATTTCACGCACGAATAAATGTTATATCAAACGTTAGATAGTTAAACGCACCAAATGACTAGTAAATCTTTATATACATGCGTGTGCAATAGAAAAAGTGCTACATTCATGCCTTATGGTCACGTAAACACAAAAACATGACACTAATGATCAACTTAGAAACCATACGAGGACTTCTCATCCCCTCGTTCACTATAAAACTCATGACAAAACAAACGGGCCTAAAGCCCAACTGTCGAGCCCAATAAGCCCAAATGAAGTCCAAGTGAAGCCCTACCCGGCCCAATAAGTCTATTATAAGCAAATAAGCACTAAAGATAAGCTAGAAATGAGTTGTGATCATCTTGTAAAGTTTTCGTATATTAAAAAGGGTACTTCGGACCAAATTTGCAAATCAAATGAATTTTGGGTTAAAAGCGTAACTTTTAAAAAGTTAAAGGGTCATATATTACGTATAACAAACATGCATGAGAAGTCTAAAGGCTAATATGGCAAATTTATAAAGTAAATGGGTATGATTTCACGTGCATGTGCACGCATGAAAACCACAAGGACCAGTTGTGTAATTAACCGAAACTTATTATATATGAGTTTTGGGTGAAAAGTGACAAATTAGAAAAGTAAAGGTTTAAAACGTATAAACATAACTTGGAGGGCTGTTTTTGTAAAATCAGTTTTACCAAAGGATTAAAAATGTCATTTCTGAAAGTTTTGATATAAAATACATTTTGGGTAGAAAGTGTAAATTACTCAAATTTGAGGGACTAAACTCGTACTTTTGTAACTTCGAGGGTAAAAAGTGTAAATTCAGGAAAAGTTTAGAAAAACTTATGATAGCCTCATAAAAATGAGTATTTTAATCACATGAGCGTAATATTTTCGAATTATGATAAACTTATTTCTTGTATAAATATATATGTAAATATATATTTATTAGAAAATAATTAGGTATATGTAAATATATACTTATTTCAATACAATATTCGGGGAATCTAAATATGCTAAAATACTCAACGAATTTACTAAGATCACAACGGGGGTAACATTTCACTTATGCGTAAGTGAGGATCATTAATTAAGGCAATGTAGCACATAAATTAACTTAAAACGTTAATCACGATCGCACACTATTGGATTGGACAATCCAATGATCTATTGAATAAGAATATTCAATGCTCTATTATTTTGGTCGCGAACCAAAATGCTCATTTACTTGAGACTTCGTCATCTCATCATTTTAGGTTTCGAGTTGGAACCTCCGCTACATTGTGCTTGATCTATTTGTGCGTGTGCATTATTATCAAGGTGAGTTCATAGCCTCGCTTTTACTTTATTTTTGCAAACCCCGCGAGGGAGATACATGCTCTAAACTAGAGCACAAGGTTTTTCATAAATGCTTGATCCTCTTGATTATTGGTACTGCCTAAGTTGTTAGCTGATGAGTGTCTAAATACTCATTATTTTGGTACCATTTAAGCTGCAAAAACATCTGAAAACACTCAGAAATGCATCAAAATGATAAAAATATCATAAATAAGTGTTTTATGTGTTTTAAATGCAAAAATATCAAAATCTGGTGAAAAACGTATAAAGTTTGCATAATTGGCAGTTTTAGTCCCCCAAGTTTCAAAAGTTGTCAAAAACAGTCCCTGGTAAAACCAAATAAAGAAAAATGTTATTCAAGATCCCTGAATTATTCTAACTTGTCAAAAATGGTCCTTGAATAAATCTTTTGTCAAATGGCAGAAAAGGTCCCTCAAGTTTCAAAAATGTCAAGTTTGGTCCCTGGAAATTTGAAAATGTCAAAACTGGCCCTTGTACTATTGGAACTTGTCAATATTGGTCCCTTGTAACAAGTTTGGAAAATTACAGGATTGGTCCTTCAAGAATTGGAAAATTACAAAACTAGTCCTTGTATAACTAGACTTGTCAAAACCTTTGACCCCTGCCACTATACACTTATGACCCCTGCCATATACCCATTTTGAACCTTTGGTCAAATCCAGTCAACCCAAGCAGTTTCCCTCCCAACAGGTTTCCTTCCACTTGCTTGCCTGCTACACCCTGCAACCCACTCTCCCATCACCTCAGCCCCCTTATCTCTTCCACTCTCACCCACATAATCATCACACCTCTCACCCCCCCTAGTTGCAGTCAAAAAGTCAACACAGGTCAAAAAAGGCTTTCCCGCCAAAATTGGATAAATGGCCTAGATTGCTCAAAACTCTCCCATTGGCTCTCAAATGAGGTGGGATGTGCTCAGAAACACGTGGCAAGACTGTTTGGGTATAAAAGAAAGAAGAAGAAGCAAGGATAAGCAGTAGTTAGTTTTTAAATTTTTCTTTTATGTCGTTTTTTTTTAGTTATTTTAATTAAGTGTTCAAAAATGTAATTCTAAGCTTTAATGTATTAAACTTTAATCACTTTATCATTGTAATTCACTTTTGAGTATCAATTCAAGGTTTCAGTTATATTTCAAAATTTCAAGTTACTGTTGCAAAACTCAGTTTCCATTTCCTATGTTCAAGCTTTCAATAGCTTAATTTCTCATCCAAATAAGCTTATTCAAGCTTATTATAAGCTCTGATAAGCTCACAATTCAGTTTTAAGCAATATTGATTTATGGTCAATGAAAGTCAAACTGAGGTGAGATATTGGTTCAAGCAGTTTGGAGATGGAATGAGGGTTGATGCAGAGTGATTTTGGGTTGGATTAAACTCATTTAGCATAGTATGGGTTCGGTTTAAGCCGCAAATGAGTGGGAAACTTGTGAGCTCTCCTTCTTCATAAACTGTTTTTTTTTTAATCTGCATAACTTGTTGAGTTTGAACATGTTGTCATTAATAATTTAAACTTGTTTAAATAGTGATAATTAGGATAACTAAAGTCATATTAAGCATGGGTTTGTACTAATTCAGTAGTAGCTTAGTTAAAAAAATCAAAACAGTCCATACAAGTGTGTTTGGATCAGTTGGGTAACCTGTGATTTAGGATAGTTCAGTGGTAGACTCCTTTTGTTTTATGCTTGTTAAGCTCTATTCTACTCATAACTGTCTTATTATTGCTGCAAAGCTCAAAAGTCAAAATCACTCCATATCTGTCTTAATGTCTTGACTGTTGAGATTTTAGATAAGCAAAAGCTTGTTTCATGCTTAGAAATCACTAGAGTAGTTTGCATTGGCTTCATTTCATCCATTAACATTAATCTCAGTTCACAAATCAAGATCAAAGTTCCATTTGGTCAACTTTCACAACTGCTTCAAAAAGTCAAAAATTGCAAAACCAGTTTTTAGCCCACCTAGGAGGATTTTTCATTTACTCAGTTTTGGACCAAATCATGTCAAACTTGTTGTTTTAAAAACTTCACTTGGTCTAATTCCTTATTACCATTTTTCTAGATTTTTACAAATTATTTATAAGCTCCATATCAGCTTATCAAAATGGGACTAAGTGCCTTGTGCAGGTAACTGAGCAGCATGGGATTTTGCAGGTTTTGTAGACCTTGCAGCCAGCTCATTTGAGCTCATCTAGGTCTCCACTTTGGTTTACTAGGTCTCAGCCAGGTCTTGTTCAAGTTCCATTTGTTGGTTTTTTGTTTCCAGCTTATTTGAGTGCTTATTCCTCTGCTTAAACAGGGTACCCTCACAGCTGTTTTAGCATTTTAGCTCATATAGTCAAATCTTGGTATATTGCAATCAAGAGGTTATGGGTTGTTGTTTTTAGTTGATTTAGAGTTGTTTTAGCATATTTAAGCTTCTGTTTTGGTTTGGTGCTTATTGGTCTCCATTTGCTTATTCAAAGTGCTTATTATTAAGCACTTGACACATCAGTTCCATATTCCTCCACACAAGCACCTGTTTTTCCATTTTTCTTAGATTCTAAATACAATTTTAGAGTTTTCCTGAAATTTTCAGATTTTTCCTAGCTTGTTTGCTATTTTTCTACATTTTAATTAGTTTTTAAGCATTTTTAATTAGTTTTAAATACCAAAAATTAAGAAAAGCTTCAAAAAAATAATTTTTCAATTTTCTTAAGTTAAGATAAATATAAAAAAGTCAAAAAATTATTTTTCTAGATTTTTCTTAGTTAAAATTGTATTTTTAAATAATTTAATTAGTTTTTAATAGTTTTTAATTCTTAGAAAATCCAAAAATAATCAGAAAAATACAAAAATAGTTTTGAAAATTCTCTTTTGATATTTTAGATTTTTCTAAGTCTTAATTTTATTTTTCTAGCTTTATTTCATATTTTCTTGTATTTTAGGCTATTATTTAATAGTTAAAAATAGTTTTTAATTAATAATAATTAATTAAATAGTTATAAAAATAATTTTCTTTTTCTAATAATTTTCTTTTATCATTAGGTTTGTAAAAATATCATTTTCATATTTTTAGGATTAATATTGATTCAGTTTTACTTTTTCTGTTGTACGTCGCGTAGTTTTTAAATTTTATAAAAACATAAAATCAAAAACATCATTTTAAATATAGTGATAGCGTTTATTTAATATTTTTTATCTTTTTAATTTCTTTTAATTTGCATTTAAGCCCCTGTAGTTTATGGGCTTTCTCTTTAGGTATAGATCAATCACTATCCTTTCCCGTTCAAATCCTCTCGATCACTTTACGTTTGACTATTCTCGCACAGCTCGTTGGGACTTAACGACCTGGGAAACACTATACTCTCCTGATCTTCATTGCATTTGTGCTTGAACTGTTTTAAGTTTGTTACGGTCGGCCATTCACAAGTGGCAGGCTTGAGTGATAAAACTTGACGGTTTAGCACGGATCAAATTTTGGCGCCGCTGCCGGGGAGCAGTGCTAATAGTCTTACGTTTAGCAGATTAGTGATTTGAATATTCACTCCTTGTTTATACCATCTGTATGTATTTATATTTTCTTATAAAATCAAAATCCCAAAAAGATTTTCTTTCTTATTTTTACAAAATGTTTATCCAAAAACCCAAAAATATTCATCTTTACCCTCTTACCCTTTTTTGATTCTTTATCCCTTTACCCTCTATCCTTTTGATTCTAACTTCTTCTATTCTCATGGAATCTCTCGACTGCGACGAATTCTGGGACAAAGCTGAAAAGCTTCAGACTTTATCACAAATGTCAAGAATTCGTGTTGTTCGTGATGATCCATTAATTCTGCGTAGGGAAATAGAACGAGAAACCGGGGTGACAAAGGACCAGGTACTTCCCTCTAATAAAGGAAGTGCTAAATACGTCCAACCTACGGTTATCCAAAGATCTAACCCCTCAATCGCTCCTAAGCCGTCTAGAATTGATTCTAAACTTTCACGGTTTACGGTTAAAAGCAAACATGCAGAATTCAGACCGGTGACCAGCAAGAATAACTTGCCTAATCTTCACGTTTCTCAAGAACCAGAACCAGAGACCATAACGAAAGTGGTGGAAATTGCTAGCTCTCAGAGCACACCACTTGTCCCATCTCCGGATTTTTCAAAATGTTCTTCGAGACTTGATAGTCACTCTGATCACCATGATGGTTTTGTTGATTCTTTGAATAAACAGATTCCTTCTCATAACTCTCAAATGCAATCGTTTATTCCTTGTGTCGGTTGTGGTGAGCCTCTCTTTGGTTCACCCTGTCATTGGTGTACGTGTGTACAATGTGGTAATGATATTCGGAACGGGAGTTGTTTGTTTTGTGGTTCGAGGAATTCATTTGATTATGATCCTAAGCAGAACTCATTTAACGACCCCTCAAACTTTTCCAATTACCCACCACAGCCCGACTCATCTTCATATAATCAACATAACCGCTGTGAATTTTGTGGAGGTCCTCACCAAGGATTTGAGTGTCAATCCGGAAACACGTTTGTCTACGAACAGTTTTCCGGTAATACTCGAGACTTTGGAAATGACTAAATTCCATATTATTCACATGACCAGCCACAACAATCATTTTGTTGTGAGAACTGTGGAGGTCCCCATTCCAAACGATTGTCAAACAGGGATTCCATTTCCTTGTAACAATTACGACTATCCATATCACGACCAACCTCCACAGTGCCAAATAACTCAAACTCCTCAACAAACCCAACAAGACACTTATCTAGAGCTTCTGGAGTTAGTGAAAAGAGGTGAGGAGTTCAATAAAACTGCATTTCATAATGTTCCCAGTTTTTCTTGTGTACATTGTGGAGGTCCTCATGATGATTATCAATGTCAACCTTCCGGTTTTGACAAATCTCCACTCCCACAATGTCCTGTCATTCAAAATTCACATGAGAAATCCATGGAAGAATTGCTAGCTGAAGAGCAGGATGCTAAAATAAATTCCCAAATTGCCTTTGAAAAATTTGTTAGGGAATCAATTGCAAAAGAAAAAGCAGCCAGATCTAGCTCTCAATTTCGTTTTATTCCTGATGACAGTGATGATGAAGATACACTTGATTCATCAAGTTCATCAGATGATATCCCAGCAGTTGAGATTCATTCTCAAACAACTGCTATCACACCCGAAGCTCCCACTCACTCTCTGAACATGGGGGCTGAGCATCTTGACACTGTTCCTGAAAAGGAATCGGACGAATTCATAAAGTCTAGTGTTGAGAACCTTGTCCCAATCGCGAGAGAGTCACAGGGAACTTCTGATCATGTGTGTGATATCCCTCCTCCTCTTGTCTTCCAAAGTAATCATGTTGAGATGTGCTCTGATTCTATTGATGACGATTCGTTATCTTGTGGAGACATCATTTATATGGAAGAATTACCTTCTGAGCTTGTTAGCTTAGAAGAAGAGAATGATAAAGTTACTGACATTGAAATCAAAGATGAAGCACTTCGTGCAACATTCTTGAATGTCGTCTTCTCATTTCTAAAATCGAGGCTTTCAATGAAAAACCTATTTCATCTCTTATCCCCATTAAGGATAGTGACATTCTTTCCGATGATTCTATTCCGGAAATGAAAGCCTTTTGTTTTAATAATATGGGAGAGAAGATTAGTGGCAGTACCACTTTTCATTCTCATAATTCTCTCCCCGATTATGAATCATTTACATTGGATGAGTTCACCAGTGAACCCACTGATACCAATTCTGAATATGATTCATTTACCTTCGAGGAGTTCTCCTGTGAACTTACTCATATCATATCTCCGCCGGAGTATGATAATTTCTACTTTGATCTAGACACACCCGGGATATGTCTAGACCAATTGAGCTTAAAAGATGAAATTCATGCTATTATGAATTCTCCTTCTGATGATGATGAGTTAGTCAAGATTATTATCATGACTTTCTTTCTCTTCTTCACCTATCCCGTGGCTTCTCCTGTTCTTCACTCCTTCGGGAATGAAGACATTATCTTTGACCCCGGCATTTCCATGTACCATTTGTGACCCGGTTCTGTCTGTATATCTCATCGGTGTGGAACTTTCACGTACTTCAATGTTTATCCAAACATCTTGAATGAAAGTCCGATGGAGATTGTTTCTTCCACTTACTTCCCCATGAACAAATTAATTCAGGGTCTAGTCAAGCTAGCGACTCGGTAATCAAAAACAGTAGATAAACATGGGTTTTCACCCGTGTGTACCACCCTAGTGTGGGGGAGATGCCCCACATGTTGTATATAGATCTAAAAAATGAATGAAAATTGTAAATATTAAAAAAGAGAATAATTGTTGTGTTTCCACACTTAGCTAGTAATGTTATCTTTTTACGTTCTAAGTTTCGGCATTACAGTCGGTACTTTGAATATTGAGGACAATATTCATTTCTAAGTGTGAGGGGGAAATTCTGGCGAATTTGATCATAAAATGTACCCTTTTAGTCCCTTTTTCCCCCAAAATGGCCAAATTTTAAAAAAAAAATTTAGTGGAAGTACTATGTACTAAACACAACAAATGGTAATCAGTCCACCATGTCTAACCCACATAAGGATTGGCTAATCCAGGAGCAAACGGCTCTTGGTAAAGATATCTCAAATCCGTTGACGGCTTGCAATTTGCCCAAAATTGTATGGTATTCACCTCACCATATCCTTAAAAGTGAAGAGTTGGCTAGCCCGCAAGTTTATGGCTTGTGGTAAAGGCAGTGGAAAAACCATAATTGGTAATCAGCTCACCAAAGATATTTTATCTAAGAGTTGGCTAGTCCAGAAGCAAACGGCTTCTGGTAAAGACAAATCAAATCCGTTGAAAGCTGATGATTTGCTCAAAATCATTTGGTTATCGGTGTACCAAGGTTCTTACTTGAACTGAAATATTTGGCTACTCCAGAAGTAATGGCTTTTGGTAAAGAGATGAAATCCATTAATTTTTCTTAAAACATTGCTAGGGACTAGCAATATCTTAGTGTGGGGGATTGATGAGTGTCTAAATACTCATCATTTTGGTACCATTTAAGCTACAAAAACATCTGAAAACACTCAGAAATGCATCAAAATGATAAAAATATCACAAATAAGTGTTTTATGTGTTTTAAATGCAAAAATATCAAAATCTGGTGAAAAACGTATAAAGTTTGCATAATTGGCAGTTTTAGTCCCCCAAGTTTCAAAAGTTGTCAAAAACAGTCCCTGGTAAAACCAAATAAAGAAAAATGTTATTCAAGGTCCCTGAATTATTCTAACTTGTCAAAAATGGTCCTTGAATAAATCTTTTGTCAAATGGCAGAAAAGGTCCCTCAAGTTTCAAAAATGTCAAGTTTGGTCCCTGGAAATTTGAAAATGTCAAAACTGGCCCTTGTACTATTGGAACTTGTCAATATTGGTCCCTTGTAACAAGTTTGGAAAATTACAGGATTGGTCCTTCAAGAATTGGAAAATTACAAAACTAGTCCTTGTATAACTAGACTTGTCAAAACCTTTGACCCCTGCCACTATACACTTATGACCCCTGCCATATACCCATTTTGAACCTTTGGTCAAATCCAGTCAACCCAAGCAGTTTCCCTCCCAACAGGTTTCCTTCCACTTGCTTGCCTGCTACACCCTGCAACCCACTCTCCCATCACCTCAGCCCCCTTATCTCTTCCACTCTCACCCACATAATCATCACACCTCTCACCCCCCCTAGTTGCAGTCAAAAAGTCAACACAGGTCAAAAAAGGCTTTCCCGCCAAAATTGGATAAATGGCCTAGATTGCTCAAAACTCTCCCATTGGTTCTCAAATGAGGTGGGCTGTGCTCAGAAACACGTGGCAAGACTGTTTGGGTATAAAAGAAAGAAGAAGAAGCAAGGATAAGCAGTAGTTAGTTTTTAAATTTTTCTTTTATGTCGTTTTTTTTTAGTTATTTTAATTAAGTGTTCAAAAATGTAATTCTAAGCTTTAATGTATTAAACTTTAATCACTTTATCATTGTAATTCACTTTTGAGTATCAATTCAAGGTTTCAGTTATATTTCAAAATTTCAAGTTACTGTTGCAAAACTCAGTTTCTATTTCCTATGTTCAAGCTTTCAATAGCTTAATTTCTCATCCAAATAAGCTTATTCAAGCTTATTATAAGCTCTGATAAGCTCACAATTCAGTTTTAAGCAATATTGATTTATGGTCAATGAAAGTCAAACTGAGGTGAGATATTGGTTCAAGCAGTTTGGAGATGGAATGAGGGTTGATGCAGAGTGATTTTGGGTTGGATTAAACTCATTTAGCATAGTATGGGTTCTGGTTTAAGCTGCAAATGAGCTGGGAAACTTGTGAGCTCTCCTTCTTCATAAACTGTTTTTTTTTTAATCTGCATAACTTGTTGAGTTTGAACATGTTGTCATTAATAATTTAAACTTGTTTAAATAGTGATAATTAGGATAACTAAAGTCATATTAAGCATGGGTTTGTACTAATTCAGTAGTAGCTTAGTTAAAAAATCAAAAGCAGTCCATACAAGTGTGTTTGGATCGGTTGGGTAACTTGTGATTTAGGATAGTTCAGTGGTAGACTCCTTTTGTTTTATGCTTGTTAAGCTCTATTCTACTCATAACTGTCTTATTATTGCCTGCAAAAGCTCAAAAGTCAAAATCACTCCATATCTGTCTTAATGTCTTGACTGTTGAGATTTTAGATAAGCAAAAGCTTGTTTCATGCTTAGAAATCACTAGAGTAGTTTGCATTGGCTTCATTTCATCCATTAACATTAATCTCAGTTCACAAATCAAGATCAAAGTTCCATTTGGTCAACTTTCACAACTGCTTCAAAAAGTCAAAAATTGCAAAACCAGTTTTTAGCCCACCTAGGAGGATTTTTCATTTACTCAGTTTTGGACCAAATCATGTCAAACTTGTTGTTTTAAAAACTTCACTTGGTCTAATTCCTTATTACCATTTTTCTAGATTTTTACAAATTATTTATAAGCTCCATATCGACTTATCAAAATGGGACTAAGTGCCTTGTGCAGGCAATCTGAGCACAGTGGATTTTGCAGGTTTTGCAGACCTTGCAGCCAGCTCATTTGAGCTCATCTAGGTCTCCACTTTGGTTTACTAGGTCTCAGCCAGGTCTTGTTCAAGTTCCATTTGTTTGTTTTCTGTTTCCAGCTTATTTGAGTGCTTATTCCTCTGCTTAAACAGGGTACCCTCACAGCTGTTTTAGCATTTTAGCTCATATAGTCAAATCTTGGTATATTGCAATCCAGTGGTTAGGACTTGTTGATTTGTGTTGCATTTGGTCACTTTTAGTATATTTAAGCTTCTGTTTTGGTTTGGTGCTTATTGGTCTCCATTTGCTTATTTAAAGTGCTTATTATTAAGCACTTGACACATCAGTTCCATATTCCTCCACACAAGCACCTGTTTTTCCATTTTTCTTAGATTCTAAATACAATTTTAGAGTTTTCCTGAAATTTTCAGATTTTTCCTAGCTTGTTTGCTATTTTTCTACATTTTAATTAGTTTTTAAGCATTTTTAATTAGTTTTAAATACCAAAAATTAAGAAAAGCTTCAAAAAAATAATTTTTCAATTTTCTTAAGTTAAGATAAATATAAAAAAGTCAAAAAATTATTTTTCTAGATTTTTCTTAGTTAAAATTATATTTTTAAATAATTTAATTAGTTTTTAATAGTTTTTAATTCCTAGAAAATCCAAAAATAATCAGAAAAATACAAAAATAGTTTTGAAAATTCTATTTTGATATTTTAGATTTTTTTAAGTCTTAATTTTATTTTTCTAGCTTTATTTCATATTTTCTTGTATTTTAGGCTATTATTTAATAGTTAAGAATAGTTTTTAATTAATAATAATTAATTAAATAGTTATAAAAATAATTTTCTTTTTCTAATAATTTTCTTTTATCATTAGGTTTGTAAAAATATCATTTTCATATTTTTAGGATTAATATTGATTCAGTTTTACTTTTTCTGTTGTACGTCGCGTAGTTTTTAAATTTTATAAAAACATAAAATCAAAAACATCATTTTAAATATAGTGATAGCGTTTATTTAATATTTTTTATCTTTTTAATTTCCTTTAATTTGCATTTAAGCCCCTGTAGTTTATGGGCTTTCTCTTTAGGTATAGATCAATCACTATCCTTTCCCGTTCAAATCCTCTCGATCACTTTACGTTTGACTATTCTCGCACAGCTCGTTGGGACTTAACGACCTGGGGAAACACTATACTCTCCTGATCTTCATTGCATTTGTGCTTGAACTGTTTTAAGTTTGTTACGGTCGGCCATTCACAAGTGGCAGGCTTGAGTGATAAAACTTGACGGTTTAGCACGGATCATTAGCCACAAGTCCCCTGATCATGAACCATTAGTCACCGCGAGTGAACGTAGATATCGTGAATAGTACTATGGGGATTAACGAACCCCGTTTCGGTTATAGAGAAATAACCGGGGGGCACCATATCGAATTTCTTTAGGTAATTGGCTATTACCTCCTTTGGGGCATACTTACGTACGCTGGTAATTCGGTGTATGCAGTTGAGTCTTGGTTTCATGAGCTTAGTGCATAATAATCTGTGATTTTTCTTATGATATTGTTAGTTTACAATGATCATGATCTTATACTTGTGTTCAACTTATTTTAAACCTATGGACTTCACTCAACAATTTTTGTTGACCTTTTTAAGCATGTTATCTCAGGTAATCAGTAAAGATTATGACCAAGGCGCGGAACGGGGCATGGCAAGGCTTATCTAGTGGTGTAAAACATAAAAGTTGTCATTTCTTTCAAACTCATGATCTTTATTTTGGTAAAAACACTTGATCTATTTACAACGTTTTGTAACAAACTATGAGTTTTAGATGAATGATAACTATTATTAATAAAACGTCTCTTTCAAGTCGTTTTCTATAATTATTGACTATGATCTCCATTCAAGTAACACCGAATTAGTCTTCCTGTCATTAAGATTTTCGGGGTGTTACAGATTGGCATCAGAGCCAAGGTTATAGAGAACCAAAGAGTTTTTCTAAAAACATTTGGACTATAACCGCACTTTTAAAACGAGACTATTTTACACCACTGCCTTACGCCCTTCCGTGACCGCTCTATGCATTAGGATTGATGCATCACTAGATCATAAGTAAATTGCATTCATTTTAGTTAGGCATGGAGATTTGCTTGGCAAATATGTGTAGCTAACTAAAATAATTATATTATTTGGCATTTACTTACATTAATTTATGGGTTGTTACAGTACCATGTCTGCATCCCACCCAGTTGTTCTGTCCTCGACACGAGATGGAAGATACCATGTCCTCTACGACGTCACTATGCCACTCATCCCGTCCTGTCATACCAACTACTGTTTCGGACGAAACCGAACCTTTTGAGGAAGGTGAAGTTGCCCGAACTCCTACTGCTCCAACTATGACTGCTCATCCTCAAGAGTACAATGCTTTTGCTTCCATGACCCTAGATCAGTACTATGAGTCGCAGCAATGGCTACCTGCTTCAGATGTTGCTGTGGATGATGGATCATCAAGTCATCGAGAGCACGACTCGCTTCATCGATTCTTCTAGATCATCTTCCCGAGCTATCCGTCGTCGTCGACGTAGGATCCGTGTTCTTAAGCCATATGAACCTGAGCCGTTTGGGGTACCTTACAGACTGCATCCTAAGGATAAGACCTTCAAACACACCGCTAGGAAGCGTGTGCGATCCATCACTATGACTCATGTGATGCCATCAGCTCAGTCACCATCAGCTCAGTCATCACCAGTTTCACCTGCTGTTCCACCTACTGCTACTTCACCACCACTGCCACCTACCGTGTTCTACCATCGACCACTCTGTTCTGTTTCATCACCACTTACAGCATCACCTCCTTTGGACACTTTTAGTGAGCCACTTTTACCGCTTTGCATCAAGTGCTATTCACCATCACCATCTGATCCTGACATGCCTACTCAAGTGGATAATGAGACCGGACCAAGAAAGAAATCCGGTGCTAGGCGATGGTCATTCTTGATACCTTTACTTCGACGTTGGAGAGAAGAGGAGGGAGCACCTAGCTCGTTCGAGCTTAGAGAAAGCTCAACTACTGCATCAGCTCCAGTTCTGCCTGTTACCGGTGAACCAGTACACCACACTATCCCCCTATTGGCGACGAGACTTGTCAGGCACGAAGACCAGTTGAGTGAGCTCATGGCACATTATGATGAGATTCCACTGGTTAGGATAGAGAGCTTGGAGGAAGAAGTCAAAAACCTCGTGATAGGTCGCTACTCCATTGAGATTGTGTTTGATATGATGAGTACCCAGATTGTGGAGGCGAGAGAGGCCGTTAACCAATTGACTTAGAGGTTGGAGACTACTATCCGAGATGCTAGTACTTTGAGAGAGACTGCCTTAGGTCGAGAGAGAGTCCTGCATCACGAACTTGCATCCGCTCATGCTCACACTGCTATTCTGGAGGAGAGGATTGATGACCTCGAGGCGAGAGATCGAGCCCGTGAGCAGCAGATCCGAGACTTGACAACCATGGTTGAGGAGATTCGTCGTCGTCAGGATGACGCATCGGGAGATGCGTAAATCCTAGTCATCTTTATCTTAGTATGTATCATAAAGCCGCCATATGAGGCATTAAGGCTTGTATCTTTTTGGTTTGTAACCTTGGAACAAGAATTATGATGATGTAACCTATGGTTGTGAACAATACTATGTAATGATGTATTCCATGGTTGTATTTTTTATATTCTGATGTTATGATATTATTCCTCGGTAATGTATGCCGAACCGATCCTTATGTCCTTATACATATATTATGATTTGTTGAGAAAAATCATATTTTTGTTCATATCAATATCATATCATTAATTTAAAGTGGTGATCTTGACTATTATGATATTTATAATATGTAATCAGTTTTATCATCGATCGATAATTTCTTAATCTTGGTATTTATTCTTGGAAATTTTAGAAAAATGGTCAAGAAGAAAGCTACCTCATCCACCATCACTCCCGCAGCTATTCAAAAAATGGTCGCTGAAAGTGTTAGCGCAGCTATAGCACAACATGCCGCTGATCGCTAGAGCCGGCTGAACGCGTTGAAGTGAACGAATTGCCCAAGAGGCAAGTGAAGTTGAAATTGCAAGGCAAGCGGAGATTGCAAAAGAGGCGGAGATTGCAAAAGAGGCTGAGATCGCAAGAGAAGCCGAAATTGCAAGAGAAGCTGAGAATGCCCTAATCGCTCGAGAGGCTGAAGCTGAGCGTGTCGCTCAAGCAACACGTGAGGCCTGCTCGCATTGCTGAAGAGAATCGTGCCACAGAAGCTGCACGTCTTGTTGAAATGGCAAACTCAAATGCAACTAACACTCCAACAAATCAAAGTGAGTCCACTGTAACTCGCAAGTGTAGTTACAAAGAGTTCATGAACTGCAAGCCGACATTATTCAAGGGCACTGAAGGTGCTATTGGTTTACTTCATTGGTTTGAGAGAACCGAGACTGTATTTCTGCTAAGTGACTGCACAGATGATTGCAAAGTCAAGTTTGCGACTGGAACTTTGTTAGAAGATGCGTTGTCTTGGTGGAAAGGCCATGCTCAACCAATTGGAATGGAAGAAGCTTGTAAGATTTCATGGTCAAATCTGAAACAATTGTTAATGAAACAGTATTGCCCGAGAACTGAAATCAAGAAACTCGAAGATGAGTATTACCACTTGGCTGCTAAAGGTAATGATCTCAAGACATACTTCAAGAGATTCCATGAGCTGAGAGCTCTATGTCCTCATCTGTTTCCCACCAATGAAAAGCTTTTGGAAGCTTTGATCGGAGGTTTACCTCGAAGCATCGAAGGAGATGTCATCGCTTCGAATCCAAAAATTGTTGAAGAAGTTGTCATTATATCCCACCGCCTTATGGAACCAATACTAAAGCTTGCAAATGCACAAGGCTCAAGTGACAACAAAAGAAAGCTTGATGATCAGAAAACCTCAAATTCCAACCACCATCAGTCCAACAACAACAATCGGAACAACAACAACCAATATCACCGCAACAGAAACCAACATCACAATCGGCAAAATCGAAGGCAAGAAGCCGCAAGGGCTTATGCTGCACCCACTGCTGGAAAAGGGTATGTAGGACCACATCCCCAGTGTAACAGATGTTTGATGCACCATTCTGGACCTTGTACTGTGAAGTGCGATAAGTGCAACAAGGTAGGTCATCAAGGTAAGCATTGCCGAAACCCTGGAAGGAGCAACACTGTGACAAACATGTACTGCTATGGATGTGGAGAAAAAGGTCATTTCAAGAGTCAATGCCCAAAGTTAAATGTCGTTCAAACAAACAATGCGCGTGCAAGAGTGTACATGCTAGGAGATGGAGATGCACCGTTGAACCCGACATTGTGACGGTACGTATTCTCTTAACAATCATTCTGCAAAAATCTTGTTTGATTCGAGCGATAAGAGTTTTGTATCTCCTACTTTTGCACCATTACTTGAAATATCCCCAATCGCCTTAGATACAACTTATGAGATAGAACTTGCCGATGGGAAAATAATAGGAACCAACACCGTGATCCGTAATTGTCCTATTCTATTACAAGATCACTCATTCCTCATAGATCTTTTGCCAATCAAACTTGGAAGTTTCGATGTCGTAATTGGCATGGATTGGTTGTCCAAACACCGTGCTAGGATTGTTTGTGACGAGAAAACCGTTCATATCCCGATCAACGGTGAAACCTTAGTCATCCAAGGAGATCAAAGTACAAAGTACTTAAGTATCATATCCTGTGCGAAATCAATAAAGTACATGGAAAAAGGATGTTATGCCTTCTTAGCTCAAGTAACGGAAAAGAAGTCGGAAGAGAAACGACTAGAGGATGTACCTGTAATCAAGGAATTTCCTGAGGTGTTTCCAGAAGATTTGCCTGGACTCCCACCTGCTCGACAAGTCGAATTTCAAATCGATCTTATTCCTGGAGCTACTCCAGTAGCACGAGCACCGTACCGTTTAGCCCTCGAAATGCAAGAGTTATCTAAACAACTAGAAGAGCTATCTGAGAAAGGATTCATTAGACCAAGTTCCTCACCCTAGGGAGCACCGGTTTTATTCGTTAAGAAGAAAGATGGATCATTTCGGATGTGTATCGATTATAGAGAATTGAACAAGCTCACAATCAAAAACCGCTATCCCTTACCAAGAATCGATGACCTGTTTGATCAGTTACAAGGCTCGAGTGTATACTCGAAGATTGATTTAAGATCTGGATATCATCAGTTACGGGTAAGAGAAGAAGATATACCCAAGACCGCATTTAGAACTCGATATGGCCATTATGAATTCCAAGTAATGCCATTCGGTTTAACTAATGCACCTGCTGTATTTATGGACCTCATGAATAGAGTCTGCAAACCATATCTGGATAAATTCGTCATTGTGTTCATCGACGATATTCATATCTACTCTCGTAATAAAGAAGAACATGCGGAACATCTGAAGACTGTCCTGAAGTTACTCAAGGATGAAAAATTGTACGTAAAGTTTTCCAAGTGTGACTTTTGGATTGAGACAGTCCAATTTCTTGGTCATGTAATCGACAGTGAAGGAATCCATGTGGATCCCGCAAAGATTGAATCTGTTAAGAATTGGCCAGTACCCACTAACCCCACTGAAATTCGTCAATTCTTAGGACTTGCTGGTTATTATCGAAGATTCATCGAAGGTTTCTCGAAAATAGCTAAACCATTGACCGAGTTAACCCAGAAAACGAAGATGTTCGAATGGGGAGACGATCAAGAATCAGCTTTTCGACTCCTAAAGAACAAGCTTTGCGAAGCACCTATCTTGGCACTACCGGAAGGAGCTGAAGATTTTGTAGTATATTGTGATGCTTCACACATGGGTTTAGGCGCTGTTCTCATGCAAAGGAACAAGGTGATTGCTTATGCGTCACGACAACTCAAAACTCATGAGAAGAATTATACTACTCACGATCTAGAACTTGGCGCTGTGGTATTTGCACTCAAATTATGGAGACATTATTTGTACGGAACACAAAAGTCTTCAACACATCTTAGATCAAAAGGAATTGAATATGCGTCAACGTCGCTGGCTCGAATTGCTTAGTGATTATGACTGCGAGATCCGTTATCATCTGAAAGGCAAACGTTGTTGCCAATGCCTTGAGCAGAAAAGATCGCCCTAAGCCACTTAGAGTGAGATCATTGGGAATGGTAATCAATTCACCCCTACCATCGAAAATTCTTGAAGCTCAGATCGAAGCCCTTAAGGAAGAAAATAGGCCGAATGAGAAGATTTATGGCATGCCGGAGAATGAGAATGGATTTGTGAAGAGATCGGACGGAACGCTATGTTTCAAGAATCGAAGTTGGATTCCACTCTTTGGAGGTATCCGAGAACTCATCATGCATGAATCACATAAATCGAAGTATTCCATACATCCTGGTCCCAACAAGATGTATCAAGATCTAAAGCTTTTGTACTGGTGGCCTAATATGAAGGCTGATATCGCTGTATACGCCAGTAAATGTTTGACATGCTTGAAAGTTATAGCTGAACATCAAAAGCCATCTGGATTGTTAACTCAACCAGAACTTCCTATGTGGAAATGGGAAAGAATCACAATGGACTTCATCACAAAGTTGCCAAAAACTTCTAATGGTTTTGACACCATTTGGGTTATTGTAGACCGTCTTACAAAGTCTGCTCATTTCTTGCCAATCAAGGAGAACGACGAGATGATTACACTCGCTAGACTGTACATCAAAGAGATTGTTTCTCGTCACGGTGTACCAATCTCTATCATATCTGACCGTGATAGCCGATTCACCTCAAGATTTTGGCAAACGCTTCAAAGAGCCATGGGTACCAACTTAGATATGAGTACCGCGTACCATCCTCAAACAGATGGACAAAGTGAAAGAACGATCCAAACTCTGGAAGACATGCTGAGAGCATGTGTGATTGATTTCGGAAAAGGATGGGATAAGCACTTACCTCTGGCTGAATTCTCTTACAATAACAGTTATCACGCCAGCATTAAAGCTGCTCCTTTTGAAGCACTCTATGGAAGAAAATGCCGATCGCCAATTTGCTGGGCGGAAGTTGGAGAAGTACAACTTACAGGCCCCGAAATTGTCCAAGAGACAACTGAAAAGATAATGCAAATTCGGCAAAGATTGCAAGCTGCTCGAGATAGACAAAAGAGCTACGCAGATGTTCGAAGAAAACCAATGGAATTCCAAGTCGGAGACCGTGTAATGCTCAAAGTATCACCCTGGAAAGGGATGGTCAGATTTGGAAAACGAGGAAAGCTCAAACCTCGATACGTCGGACCATTCAAAATTCTTCAAAGAATTGGTCCAGTGGCATATAAACTTGATCTTCCCGAAGAACTTAGCCGAGTACATGACACGTTCCATGTCTCAAATCTTAAGAAGTGTCTTTCGGATGAAACTCTAGTCGTACCACTCAAGGACATCCACCTCAATGACAAACTTAGCTTTGTCGAAGAACCCGTCGAGATCATGGACAGAGAAGTTAAGAGGCTTAAGCAAAGCCGCATTCCTATCGTTAAAGTTCGATGGAATCATAAGAAACGGGGTGCAGAGTTCACCTGGGAGCGCGAGGATGTAATGTGTTCCAAGTATCCCCACCTGTTCATCTAGATCACCCATGACAGCCTCTGCGAGTTTAACCGCGGGACGCGGTTCTCTTAAGGGGTAGGTACTGTAAGCTCCCGGAAAATTTCAATGTACTTAACGCTTTAAACAGAAATTAAACACGATCTATTTCGTCATGAAATTTTCTAAACATCACATTTGCATATCATTTGGCATATGCATGATCAACGCAGCTTGAGCGTTCATAAAAGATACCGTTGTGATCTAAATAAATTTCCCCACTATCTTGATAATCCTAAAATACGTAATGAATACGTAAAAATTTGTAAAAATTACGAATTTAAATATAACAAAAATATATAAAATTCGTATTGGGCCTCGGAACTCATTGGACTTTTACCACTTCACGACCCAAGCTAATGGGCCTTGTATACCACCGAACCAAGCCCAACACCCTTGAAAACCATTTCGGGCCTAACATTGGTACACGAATAAACATAGGAGCCCAACCCACCCATAATTTCTTTGCTATGGGCCTCGTTCACGTCACCTAGCCCACATATATGTGTTAGAAGACTTGAGGCTTACTATGATTTGTGTTTTCTTTCTTTTGTAACCGAACAAGGACCAAAACCAAACTAGCCAAGATACCAAACTAGAAACAAAAATACTTCTCTTTTGATTTCTTGTGTTGTCGTGAGAGAAAGAACAAAGGAGACAAAAACCACCTAATAGACCACCCTAAAATAATATTAAAATGTCCTAACCCACCTTGACTAATCTTTTGACTTCATTAACCTTTGGATCAAATGTTCCCCCATGGACAAAATGTGATTCGACAAGGCAAAGCATGCCTCATTTTCAGCCGAACTCCACACAAGTTAGACCAAGTTCAATGTGCATGTGGCTAATAAAACTAGGAATAGGAGAGAGCTAGGAGATTTAAAAATTTGGAAGGCCATACTTAGGCTTTCTTTATAACCACTTAAAATACTTGGCAAGTCACAAGTTCACAACACATTTCACTCACATTCACTCTCAACTTATACAAACTCGTCCACTGTGGAGACTATCGAAGTGAGTTAGGAACGAAGCAAGGAAAATAGGGGAACACTTGGGTAAAACCAAAGGATTTCGGAGTAATATCGATAGAAGAAAAGGAAACTAGGAAGCTTTGGAAAAAAATTAACTTCGGATTATAAGGAGAACACGGGTTCTCCTGGTTGTCTAAGCTGCTCACACTTCGCCACCACTCTTTACGAGTGTAGTAAGTCTTCATCAAGCTCATTTTGTTTCCCACTCATTTCATATATTTCACGCACGAATAAATGTTATATCAAACGTTAGATAGTTAAACGCACCAAATGACTAGTAAATCTTTATATACATGCGTGTGCAATAGAAAAAGTGCTACATTCATGCCTTATGGTCACGTAAACACAAAAACATGACACTAATGATCAACTTAGAAACCATACGAGGACTTCTCATCCCCTCGTTCACTATAAAACTCATGACAAAACAAACGGGCCTAAAGCCCAACTGTCGAGCCCAATAAGCCCAAATGAAGTCCAAGTGAAGCCCTACCCGGCCCAATAAGTCTATTATAAGCAAATAAGCACTAAAGATAAGCTAGAAATGAGTTGTGATCATCTTGTAAAGTTTTCGTATATTAAAAAGGGTACTTCGGACCAAATTTGCAAATCAAATGAATTTTGGGTTAAAAGTGTAACTTTTAAAAAGTTAAAGGGTCATATATTACGTATAACAAACATGCATGAGAAGTCTAAAGGCTAATATGGCAAATTTATAAAGTAAATGGGTATGATTTCACGTGCATGTGCACGCATGAAAACCACAAGGACCAGTTGTGTAATTAACCGAAACTTATTATATATGAGTTTTGGGTGAAAAGTGACAAATTAGAAAAGTAAAGGTTTAAAACGTATAAACATAACTTGGAGGGCTGTTTTTGTAAAATCAGTTTTACCAAAGGATTAAAAATGTCATTTCTGAAAGTTTTGATATAAAATACATTTTGGGTAGAAAGTGTAAATTACTCAAATTTGAGGGACTAAACTCGTACTTTTTGTAACTCGAGGGTAAAAAGTGTAAATTCAGGAAAAGTTTAGAAAAACTTATGATAGCCTCATAAAAATGAGTATTTTGATCACATGAGCGTAATATTTTCGAATTATGATAAACTTATTTCTTGTATAAATATATATGTAAATATATATTTATTAGAAAATAATTAGGTATATGTAAATATATACTTATTTCAATACAATACTCGGGGAATCTAAATATGCTAAAATACTCAACGAATTTACTAAGATCACAACGGGGGTAACATTTCACTTATGCGTAAGTGAGGATCATTAATTAAGGCAATGTAGCACATAAATTAACTTAAAACGTTAATCACGATCGCACACTATTGGATTGGACAATCCAATGATCTATTGAATAAGAATATTCAATGCTCTATTATTTTGGTCGCGAACCAAAATGCTCATTTACTGAGACTCGCCATCTCATCATTTTAGGTTTCGAGTTGGAACCTCCGCTACATTGTGCTTGATCTATTTGTGCGTGTGCATTATTATCAAGGTGAGTTCATAGCCTCGCTTTTACTTTATTTTTGCAAACCCCGCGAGGGAGATACATGCTCTAAACTAGAACACAAGGTTTTTCATAAATGCTTGATCCTCTTGATTATTGGTACTGCCTAAGTTGTTAGCCACAAGTCCCCTGATCATGAACCATTAGTCACCGCGAGTGAACGTAGATATCGTGAATAGTACTATGGGGATTAACGAACCCCGTTTCGGTTATAGAGAAATAACCGGGGCGCACCATATCGAATTTCTTTAGGTAATTGGCTATTACCTCCTTTGGGGCATACTTACGTACGCTGGTAATTCGGTGTATGCAGTTGAGTCTTGGTTTCATGAGCTTAGTGCATAATAATCTGTGATTTTTCTTATGATATTGTTAGTTTACAATGATCATGATCTTATACTTGTGTTCAACTTATTTTAAACCTATGGACGTCACTCAACAATTTTTGTTGACCTTTTTAAGCATGTTATCTCAGGTAATCAGTGAAGATTATGACCAAGGTGCGGAACGGGGCATGGCAAGGCTTATCTGGGGGTGTAAAACATAAAAGTTATCATTTCTTTCAAACTCATGATCTTTCTTTTGGGAAAAACACTTGATCTATTTACAATGTTTTGTAACAAACTATGAGTTTTCGATGAATGATAACTATTTTAATAAAACGTCTCTTTCAAGTCGTTTTCTATAATTATTGACTATGATCTCCATTCAAGTAACACCCGAATTAGTCTTCCGCTGTCATTAAGATTTTCGGGGGTGTTACAGATTAGTGCTGAGAAAGTGATCAAAGATATTGTTGAAATATGTTATAAGAACAAACAAGCTGAAACCATAGGTTCAAAGTTTGGTAAAGTTGAGTATGAGTGGAAGCCTCCTAGGTGCTCTGCTTGTAAGGTGTTTGGACATATTGATGCAAATTGTCATGTTTCTAATAAAAATGATTATAAAAAGCAGGGGATAAGAATAAGAAGAATGGATATGAGGATGGTTTGGAGAAAGGGAATAGTAATGCTGATGTGGGATATAATGATGATAGAGGAATGAAGATAATAGGAAGGGTGGTGTAAATGATAAGGGGAGAAGGAATCCTCAAGTTAGGCTGGAGTTCAGGCCCAGAAATGTTATTGAAAATCAAAATGTCAATAAGAAGGATAGTGAAAAAGTTCAGCAGACACAGTCACAAAATAATAAAAGGAAAGAGCAATTTACCAATGATTCAAACAGTACAAGTGGTATTGAAAAGGGTAGCAATGCAGGGAAGGAAAAACTGATTGATAATATGAGTGTACCAAAGAGCCATTGGAAAGTGTCCAAAGAGACTTTAGAAGACTTAAGGAAAAATGCTAATAAATATGCTATTTTTTAGAAAATTGTAGACTCTGAGGTTGCTGAAGTACAAGCTAAGAATGACAAAGATGTTATTGAAAGTGTTACTATTGAATTCCCTCCTATTCATACTTCACAAAACCAATATGCTGCATTGATAGAAGAGTATGAGAGAAAGCCTGATATATTTCTACTTTGGAAGAAGGAGGAAGTTCTTGTTGATAGGCTTGTTAACAGTAACATGATACCTACTATTTAGAAAACTAAGATATGGCCACTCAGAATGTTTATGAACTAAAAGGAAGGATGAGAAGCTAAATGGAAAACTGAGTGCCCTTTTATAGGGAAGTTTCAAAAATGAATGTTGAAGTGAATTGGTCACTGTCGTTTGTTTGCATGTGTCTTTGAATAGCATGTTGTATGTTTGGTTTAGCTCCAACTTCAGTTGTTGTCACTACAAGAAAAGGTTGTTTATAGGACGCCTATTAGTGTCCTATAAAAATAGTTTATAGGACCCTTAACCTAATAGGACCAAAATAAAAGTGTCCCCGTAGGAAGGGGTTGTAATAGATATTTAGGACACTTATTGGCGTCCTAATAAACTCGAACATTTTAAAACTAATTCTTTGGTCCTATAAAACTGTTTATGCGACCAAAATGACGTCCCAATAGACCACATTATAGGATGCTATCCTGTGTTCTAATATATGCTTGCCCATTTTTTTGTTTTGGGACACTTTCACGGGGTCCTAACACATATTTTTATAGGACGAAAATATTATAGATAAAGTATTATTTTAGTACCAAGAAAAGGGTCCTAATAAATAGATGCTTTGTTAGAACCAAAATTTGGTCCCATGCTTAGTTACTTCTAGCACCTAATGTATTATTGATCAATGTCATTTTGCTCACAAATATTAAACTATAATCACTACAAATAAATCAAGAAATTATTATCATTCAAATTAGTCACTTACTATACAAGTTGGAACATGACTATACAACATAGATTATCATTCAGAAGAAATGATCGAACAATTGTACATGAATTCAGAAAGAATAAAGTCATTGTACAAAAATTCCTATGAAATGAGAAAAGTATCATAGTTTGCCAAGTGAAAGTCTTTGAAGATATCCTTGCCTTATGATCCGAATCCACCTATGGTCAAAAATACATATACTAGTATAAGTAAAGAGTGTTGGTAAAATCGTGGTTTCATAGACAATATCATGTTTACCAAAATAATTTACCTTACCAAAATGATAGGACATTACTATGGATTACTCTTATAGCTAGGCGCGCCAATATTATCAGCCAAATTGTATAGTCTCATCACACTCTCACCTAAAGATGTTAATTCCGAAGATACAAATATCACCTAAACATGAAGAAAAACATCATTTTTACCTAAACCTGAAGAAAAACAAATACTTTACACATATACTATAAGAATTCCTTTACACAATCTAACACCATTTTCTTCTAATACCTGGTCAAAATTATGCCATTTTAGGCCTTCAGGATACTTACCTCTTGCAAAGAAATCTATGAATTACCTTGTAAGTAGTAAAGTAGGGGAGACCATACTCATGAAACAAAACATGTAGAAACAAATGTCGACTAGCTGATCTATTTCCACCATCTTGCACCAAAGGCTACAAATAAAAACATATAATGGCAAGGCACAAAAAATTGTTAATAAAGAAAAAGAATGAATTACACTAATAACTTAAAAATGCAAATTTATGAGGTCCAGGCACAAATATTACACCAAAGCAAATGTTAACATAACATCAACATCAGAAGTGAGTAAATCAATACTGGGATATCTTCTAGAAATATAGTATTCAATAAAATGACAGCTAAAGTGGCACTTTGATCGACAATGAAGTCCTTGCCTTAAGATTAACTTGAAAGTCGATAATCATGATCCACCCGCAAAAAGCACCATAGCGTGACTAAATATGACCAAACATTTGACATACGTTCCAATACATAGGCTTTCCTTGATACAAGAAGTCAGCATAAATGAAATTGGGTATGTGTCTTAATTCTTAACTCCTAAGTAATACTCATGCTAAAACTCAACAATAGCTTGCGTAATAGCAAATATCAATTTCAAATTTTTCTTAGTTGTAACTATTCCCGATTAATTATATTAGAAAGCGGAAAACCTACTAATTTTTTAGTTTCATTAATATTTTAAACTGTAAATATGCAACACCCTGTGAGGAAATATTCCTGAATTTCTTAACGAACTATCCAATGTATGATAGACTTACCAACTAACTCCCTTTGTAGTTCGATACTTCAATACAGTCAAACGACAAAACAAATCTCAATACATCATATAGGTATTTATCATAAATTCATAATAATATATGTTTCCACCATGAAAAAACAACTTGGTATAAAATCCAAGTCTTCACACAAAGGTAAAATGTATTCAATTAAACTTAATGATATGAGTAAAAATCACTCACCAATTCATACAAGAAAGAGTCCGGTCAAACATGAAAAAAAAGCCAAATGTCATTGCAAAAGCTAATGGAACCTGACCAATTCTCATAACTCCAACCGCAACCTAGATATTCTTCTGTAAAATATAAAGCCAAACAACATGTATTAATCTCATATAAATAAGATATACCATAAACAAAACACCAATTATTTCTTGTGAAACATGCCTTACCAAAGTGGATCCCAACACCAAAAATGCATAAGCTAGCAGAAAAATATCAAGAATATACAGAAAGGTGAATTTTCGATGGTAGAAATAGAAGCAAAAGTGGGCTCGAACAGGCAACAACCAAAAACCCAAATCTAAGCCAAACTGTCTTAAAAGAAAAACCGCAATAGCCACAGTATATGCAAATCAATAGTCACAAAAAAAATCAAAAGTCTTATAATATCTCAATTGTTATTTACAGTGGGTCTCGTTTCTTTTTGTTTTAACAACCCACGTTATCAAACTTTATATGTAAGTAAATGAAAATTCATTACCTTTTTAATGTAGGTTATTACAATAAAAATCATTACCTCTTTCATTCGATTTGGATCTGAGATAAAAGGTTCATAAAAAGGGTACCGACAGTTGCATACAAGTGGGTAACAATTAAGTGTGATATATGGATATTTTAGAAATGGAGAAGTGACGGTTATGGAGATGGTGACATGGGTGGATCCAACTTTTGGAGGGACTCAAAAACTGGGAGGGATCTAGCGGGAAACAAAATTTTGGGTGGGAATAGCAATGATTAATTGGTATAATACCCCGTGCAAAGTGACGGTGTATAGGGTCAGATATTTATACTTCCTAAATCATGATTTTGGTTTGACCATTGATGCAAAACTTACGGGTTCAACTTGTAGTCATTACGAGAAAAATATTTTTGTGTTAGAAACAAACAATGAGAAAAATTAGGGATTAAACAATATTTAAAATATTAATTTAGTGATAAATGTTGTCACCATTTTTAATTAAAGGTATAATAATCCAGTAATACTACTCAATTTTAAGTTTCAAGAATCGCTCTTTATAGAATATGATTAAAATCTATAAAGTATGAAAGTAACTATAAATTAACTTAATTAGTCATAAAAATATAAAAATATGTGTGTAGAAAAATTATAACTTTAAATGTGTGTAAAAGTTTGTATATGTATGTAGAGGGTTTTCTCGTAAATTTTGGAGATTTATAATCAACATTGTCTACTATATCGTTTAACATTTAGGGATAAACATAAACGAGTCCAAAAACACCCGCATAATTAGTGGTTAGGTCGCTTATATCAAAGCCAGGAAAGCTTGATATTTTTCGATTACGAACCAAGCCAAGCTTTATTGAACAACTTAGTCGCTACTCAATATTATGTGAAATAACCTACACTAAAAATAAATGTATTATTATTTGGTTAATCACGTTACAACCTAATTAGTCAAATAAATATAAACATAAAATAAATACTAAATGCCTTTAGTCCAAGAGTATGTTAGTTGCACATCAAGCGAGAGGTTGCGAGTTTAAGTCTCGGTTGAAACATGTGTGAGGACTATGTGAGATAATAGTTCATTACCCATACATGACCCTAATAATGGTCCACGGTAGTCGGATTTGGGTTATCGGCTTTGTGTTACCCGATAAGCCCTATTATAACATTAAAGTATCTAAAAGTTGGAAATTTTTGTACAAAACCATGAAAAATATGAAAAACTTGAAAACCACCTTTACGCGGATTATTTCCGAAAGCCGAATAAGATTAATACTAGCACCCGAAACCCGATACTAATAAGAAATTAGGTTAATCGATTAACTCAAATAATGCTTTTATAACCCGTATAACCCAAGCCGAATATGCCTTTTCAGGGTTAGGTTAGTCATGTTAAGATAACTTTGACACCCATATATATTGATAGATCAAATTTCCTTATGTTGTCCATGTTATGTTAAATCGTATCCAAATCTCTCAAATTCATTTTTTATTTAACGGGAGCGCAATGTATCTTCGTATCCTAAATTAACATGTGGGAATGCCCTCTACAGGTCATAATGACTATCTGATTTCTCGATCTTTATTTAAATATTTGAAATAGTGATGATGTAACGTGCAATAGGACCACATGAGTACCAAGTGTCCTATTAAACTTAATTTAATAGGACATGTGTATCAGATGCCTTATTAGTTTATCTTAAAATAGGACCTTAATAGATAACAATCCTATAAAACTTCGTGTAATAAGACCTTCATATCGAGTGTCCTGTTAGGTTTCATTATAATGAAACCCCAACAAACAAGTGTCCTATAAGACTGGATGTAACAGGACATTCAAGTGAAGTGTCCTATTAGGATATATTATAATAAGACCTTAACAAACAATGGTCCTAAAAGTATGTTCTAATAGAACCAATTTATTAAGTGTATTATTAGTTTGATTCTGAAAGGACTTAAAAATTAGCTAGTCCTAATAATTTTGTTATTAGGACCTGTAAGTAAAAAGGGTCCTATGGAAAGGTCCTAATAGATAGGTTTTCTTGTAGTGTGTGGTATGTCACTAGCAATGAGTTGGATGCTTATCATGTATCTTGTTTCTTGAGTTAATATATTTTCACGGTTGCACCAAAAAAATATTATCATCACCTAACCCCATTTCTAATACATTTCACATTTTCACACGTAACAAGTTACAAAGATCGTTCTATGAACATTATCGAACATTTATATACACATCATTGCAGGCATTTTCTTCATCAGTTTGAGGATACTAATGTTCAAACAATGATATATGTTATGTATGAATTAAAAGTTTAATGTGTATAAATTCTAGACAGTGTCGTCCCTATTTTTGTATTCATAAAATTTACGTATACATGAAACTTGTATCGATTACTTAGTAAGTTAGTAGCATATTACCACGTCTCTGATAAGTCGTGTCAAGTGAGCTTTGCGTTGAATGCTATGGACAAATCTCAACATTTGTTCATGTAAGGCATTTAGGGACGGAATCAAAATCAAATATGATCGGGTGCACAAATTTTTTGAAACTGTAATATACGTTCACATTTCATGGATTGTGTGCATTTAAGAAAAAAATAAATACTACATTAAAAAATCCATAAGGTCTCGGACATCCGTGAAAACCCCCGATTCCGTCCCTGAAGGTATGCTACAAATTTAGGCCTTAGAAATTATGTCGACAAAACAAAACTTGCCAACTTGGCCTAGAAAAGCATGCGATTTGATACTAAAAAGTTAGATTTATTTATTTATTTATTTATTTATTTTTTTTATTTATTTTTTTTTGCAGATGATATACCACGCTATTGTTTTTACATGTAGGTCCAAAAATTTTGTAAGGGTATTGTTATTAGCACTCTTTTGTTGGTTTTCACATTTCACTGTTATCTCTCTCCATGAACTTGTTTATGACTTTGCAATATGGTCCAAATTATTCGATACTCATAAACATAGAAATTTTGGAATATAGAAGAAATTTGTGAGAAAAAAAAAAGTGAAATAAGAAGAATGAGAAGAAATTTTAGCTACATATTTTAAATAAAAACGAAAATTTTAAAAGAGATGAATCTATATTTATAAGTGCATATGAGATATACGATTATGGTTTTTTCAAAGTTTTTTAAATGCACCCGGTCATAAAAATATGTGTTCATAATCTTGTTTAGCTTTTCATAACTGCATTTGGTTAAATTCCGTCCCGGTTGTGTCTTTATGTACACGCATATGGTCTAGACTCTATGTCAAGTTGAAAACTAGCTATCTATACTACATATAAAGAGTGAAAAGTGAAATCTTGAAAGTTAAAGGTAAGAGAATTGCATAGTGTAATTAATACTCTTATTAAAACAACTCATTATTTAAAAGTACAATAATTTATTCACATTGTACAACCAATTAAAAACATATATATCAAATTAAAAACAACCAATTAAAACACTCCTTATTAAAAAGTACAATAAAATTTTCACAATATAAAAGAACTAAACATATTAATTAATATTATTTTTAAAACACCCTAAAATGAAAAGTACATGTTATTATACAAATTATACACATTGATAAAACACACAAAGCTTCATACAAGCTAACAAGTTGATAGTATATATAGTTTTGAAAACTGGACCAGACCAAAGGGTTGAACCAGGAACCGGTTTCGCCACCGGTTCGGCTAACCAATAAAAACCATCCGAAAACGAACCAGAGAAGACCCGTTGAAACCGATACAAACTAGTGGAATTAGGTCTTATCGAGATCTATTTATCTGGTTAATCGTCACAGGGAAACCATCGCCGAAACGTGTTGGTACCCTGCTATACTATATATAAAGGAAATACCAAAAAGTAAAAAGTGAAATGTTGAAACTAAAAAAACAAATGTTGAAAACATATATTTTAAAAGGAAACTATTACTCGTAATACACATCGAAAATCGGGTTGACCCGGGACGCTTCAAACCCGGTGGGTTGACCCGATTTAATTTAACCCGTTTTCAATCCAACCCATCGGTTTGACTCGGTCTAAATCAACCCGTTCTTCGACCGGAACGGTTCAACCGGTTGAACCACCCGGGTCGAACCGGGTTTCAAAACATTATGTTTAATCCCCAAATCTTCAAACTTTTATTACTTTTCGTTTATAACTCATAAATTTTTTTTTAACATTAAACGATATGTCGCTATAAAATCCCGTTGCTATGCACGAGTACTCGTCTAGCATATTTCAAAATATATTTTTGTTCGTTGTAACTTGTAGTAAGTTTTATTGACAAATCTCTATTCATTTAAAGTGAGCTACAAAACTTAGGCCTTATAATTGTGTTGACAAGTCTTAGACAACAATTCACGTAACTGATATATTCAAAGTTAGGCATCGAAATTGTGTTGACAAAACAAAGCTCGACACTCTAAAATATATTCATGTCTAGAAATTGTGTGTGATTTTTTATTGTAATAAACTAGAGTTTAGTGCGCTTTTTGCAGAAATTATGCCACACAATTGTGTTTACACGTGGGGCCCACAAGTTTTGTAAAATATACTACTATATCCTCTTGATATTCGTAGATAGTACTTTTTTCGTCTCAAAATTATTGTCCGCTATTAACTTTTTCGGTTTTTATTTCTCAACTTTGACTATAAGTATTTTTATTTGTTTCTGTTATACAATACTTAATGAAAATTATATCAATGAAAATATATTTAAAACTCAATCCATTCATATATTTTACATCAAGAATTATGTAATATAAACAAAAATACTTAAGGTCAAAATTTAAATATAAAGACCAAAAAAGTCAATACATGACAATAATTTTGAGACGGAAGGAGTATAGTATAGATAGGTGTGTTCATCGATTCGTTTATCGAGTCGTCTGGTTTGGTTAAAAACTTTGGAAAAATCAAAGCGTCTCAAATTAAAATTGGATTAAACCAGGGTCGATTTTTTCCATATGTATATTAAATTACCTTGATTCATCAAAATGTATTTTTAGTCATATTTAATTAGCATCTTAAACTCTATTATATCATGGTTAAAAAAAATTTGTGCACCCAGTCATATCTGTTCTTGACTCCATCCTTGGTGGCGACCCGATCGGCAGAGAGGTGACCCACAAGGTTGACCCACCACTGTGGGCAGTTATATATAGATTAGTTTTTAAAAAAATATATATTTTAAGCTTAAAAATGTTATATTTATACTAAGAAATGAGTTTTGTATTTATATATATTTATGTTAATTCGATTTTCAGTTCGTTTTGGATTACATTTTATCAAAACCATATTCAAACCAAAACCGAATATTCAATTCGGTTTGGTTTTATTTGGTTCAGTCCGGTTTGGTTTTGGTGAATATATTTAAAACTGGGCTTCTGAACCAGGCATCTAAACTAGTCCATTATACGTGAATATATTTAAAACTGGGCTTATGAGCTAGCCCATTATAAATCCGTTCAAGAAAAGGAAACTAGCTGAACCGCCTCTCTCTTAAACCGCCTAGCGAGGCTATAAATATAATACCTTATAAAATTTACAGACGTATAACCATCAAGTCGTCTTCTATAAGGTATGTTTTATAAAGCTGTTAATTAGGGTTTTTATTTTATTTTAGCTTATTCTAATTGATTTGTAGTAACTCTTTTCATATACGGTGTTGCTTTTTTGCTGTATGATGCGTACGTTTTTCTTTATTGCCGAACATTATATTCATCACTGGAACACTAGTTGGTTGCTTAATGATCTTTACTTATTACTAGTTTTTTACACATGTTGTAACTTATTTGTTCATTAATGGATATTATGTATAAAATATCACTTTATTTTCAGATAATTTTTCCATACATGCATGTATAAAACGATTTATCAATCATATATATACTAATAGTAATACTGTTAACTTAAGCCTAACTAGCTAACTAGCTAAGTAATTCTTTGATATGCATGCCTTTAAAAAGAATGTCCCTATAAACCCTAACTATTATTTTATAACTGTATTGCATCAGGAGGATTGTGCAATACGCATGGAGACGATGAAATCAAAAAATGGCGTAACAGCTTTGATTTACACGGACCCAATAAAGAATTCATCAGTGACCATTGTTCAAGGAAACTCGGAAAAGAATACATCAGTGACCATTGACGGAAATAAAGTATCCATCAGGCCCCATACCGTGAGTAACCAAACAGTGTCACCTGAAGTCGTAAGACAAAGAAACCGTCTTAATGTTGCTAGTGCAGTTGCTGACACCCGTGTGACTGCAGAACACGGCAACTTGACGGAACCAAGATTAACGCTTGGTGGTTGCCAGAGAGAGTTACGGAAATTAAGGTCGGAACAGGAGGAAATGAGAGAGGAGATGGCTAACATGGCAAAGATGATAGAAAAACTTCAGAAAATGGCTAACCCCCCAACGAAAGAAAGCAATCGTGAAGATGAATCTATCCGTTCTCAGCCCCGCAAACTCTACAGATTTTGCTGTTTAAAATCTGGATTTGATTTTTGAGTTTTTGGATATTAGAAAGCTGATACCCTCGGCTTTCTTTTTTATGGTCTTTTTTATCAGAAAAGTGGGATATATGCAGCTTTAAAACCCGTCAAATGAGAAGGCTAGCTTCAATAATTCATTTAAGATAATAGATGTACGTATTACGTACATCTATACTAAGTATTATGGATTGTTAGTTTAAGACTTATAAGTACTAATTTGTAAGTTCGAACGCTTAAAATTATTAGATGACATTAATATAGCTTTAGCTATTGTTTTGTATTATGGCCCATTTGTATTATATTAGGCCTAGCCCATGCATAATTTCTAGAATCATCTCATGTAATCAATATATACGGTCTTTAGATGAATGCAAATCAAGGAATTCATAACCTTCCAATATGGTATCAAGAGCAAAATCGATCCTTTCCTAATTTTTCTCCCAATCACCCGTTCTCTTCCCTTCTCTCTATCTCCTAACCAGTGTTAAAAAAAAAAAAAAAAAAAAATCACAGCAAGATCACACGGAAGAAAATATTCATCATATATACTTATCATTCTTTTGTTTGTTGTAGACGTACAACAAACAGATCAACCATCTCTACTTATTTTATTCTTGCCGGTGTTGTTGACGCATAACAAATAGAGAAGAAAAAGCAACCTTAATTTGTTCTCTTTAACCTAGTAGCAGATTGTTCACTCCTTAATCACCAAATCGGCACCAATGGCCAACGATGATAACCACAATACTCATTCAAATAAATCACAAAGTCTACCTCCAATATGTAGCCATTTTAACAAAGGTACTTGCAAATTCGGAGACCGCTGTAACTTCATCCATGATCATTGAAACCGATCGGGGTTGGCTAGTAAATCATCTTATGGTCCTAGCAATTACTCTCGGTTGACTAATGGACAACATATTTCAAATATTCAACACCAGTGGCCTTCTCCTAATCCCTACCAGGCTCGTGTGGCACAAGCATATTTCCAGCCCAATGTTACCAACCGATTGGGCCAACCTACATGATTACAGGCCCATGTGGCTTATTATACTCAACCAACCCAACAGCCACCTGTTGTGTATTCTGTCCAACAACCGTACATAGTCCAGCATGCTCCTCTGGCCCAGTTCAAGCCCAATAACCCGACCAGTGGCATACTTGGTGCGGCACCCGCTTCGTACCCGTCTCAAGCTACTTTACTTCCTAATGTTTTTAGCACTATGATTGTGCAGGAACCAACTTGGAATATGAATACATGTGCCTCTTCTCATTTAATTTCTAATGCAAGTAATTTAAGTACTCTTTTTAATAAACGTTTATACCCATCTGTTCACGTTGGTGACGGTAATTTTATCCCTGTCACTAACACCGGTCATAGCATTATTCTCACTATTCATCGCCCTCTTTACCTTCATAATGTACTTGTCACCCCTAATAACATCAAAAACCTTATTTATGTTCGTCAGTTTACTAGGGATAATAATTGCACTATTGAATTTGACGCTTTTGGTTTCTCTGTGAAAGATTTCTTGACTCGCCACATCCTCCTTCGATGTGACAGTTCGGGCGATCTCTATCCAATTACCAAACCATCAACTATCCCTACTGCTTTTCTCTCCACAAGTTCCTCCACGTGGCATCAACGTCTCGGTCATCCCAGTGACGAAGTGCTACGCTCCCTTGTTTCCCGTCATTTTATTTCGTGTAATAAACAAAAGTCTACACATGTTTTTCATGCTTGCCAACTTGGCAAACATGTGAAGCTTCCGTTTCATAGTTCGGATTTTATTGTTGAACATTGCTTTGATATTATTCATTATGATTTGTGGACTTCTCCTGTTAATAGTTCTAGTGGTTTCAAATATTATGTTCTCTTTCTTGATCATTTATCTCACTATTTGTGGATCTATCCCCTACGTTCTAAATCTGACATGTTCGATAAATTTTTACATTTTCGTAATTATGTTAAAAATCAATTTAAATGTGAAATCAAGAGTTTCCAATGTGATCATGGTGGTGAGTTCGATAATAACCGACTCCACACACTTTTTGATAAACATGGTATACAACTTAGATTTTCTTGCCCACAAACCTCTCAACAAAATGGCAAGGCGGAAAGAATGATCCGCAAAATAAATAACGCCATCCGTACCCTCCTTTTTCAAGCACACCTACCACCTACCTTTTGGGTCGAGGCCCTCCACATGGCCACATATCTCCTCAACCTTCTACCCTCAACCGCCATAAACAACGAAATCCTCTACACAAGACTTTTTCACAAAGAACCCGACTACTCCCGATTACGTATATTCGGGTGCCTCTATTACCCACACCTTCACTCCCCTCACAAACTCGCACTACGAGCAACCCCGTGCATCTTTTCGGGCTTTCCCGCATATCATCGTGGTTTTCATTGCCTCGATCTTGAAACAAATAAAATTATCCTCTCTAGACACGTCACCTTTGACGAAACCCAATTTCCCTATCGATCCATGACACCCAATGCCCCACTTACTTATACATTTTTAGACCCCACACTTTCCCCTCTCCTTAACCACGGTCTTATCACTCCACCTCCTTCCCAAACACTAAACGAAACCCTCACTCCTCTATCCACCGAAAACACTCCTCACCATCATACCTCACCATATGTCGCGAGCCCTGTTCATCAAACCCAACAACCTCCCATCAATGCACACTCACCGCAGCCCACTAATGATCGCACCATACCACTTAATGCAACTCCAACCGCACCCCAACAACCGCATACTAACAACCAAACAAACACCGCCTCGGTCTACTCACCACAACCCGTAAACGAACCCCCTCGTACTCACCCTATGGTCACTAGGTCTTAATCAGCATTGTCAAACCCGTTGATCGTCTCACTTTACATACCTCCTCCATTTCTCTTATACCTAAATCTTCATTTGTTGCTTTAAAAGATCCTCAGTGGCGTAATGCTATGTATGATGAGTATAATGCGTTAGTTAAAAATGGTACTTAGGTTCTTGTACCGAGGCCCTCAGATGTTAATTTGGTTCGCTCGATGTGGTTATTTAAGCACAAGTTTCATGCTGACGGGACTTTGAGGCGATCTAAGGCTCGTTTGGTTACCAATGGCAGTAGTCAGCAACTTGGTGTTGATTATGATGAGACGTTTAGCCCGATTGTGAAACCGGCCACCATTCGCACCGTTCTTAACCTTGCTGTCTCTCGCAAGTGGCCTATTCATCAGCTTGATGTTAAGAATGCATTTCTTAACGGTGATTTATCTGAGACTGTCTATATTTATCAACCCCCAGGGTTTGTTGACTCTCGATACCTTCACCATGTTTGTCTTTTGCAGAGATCACTATATGGACTGAAACAAGCACCTCGTGCTTGGTTTCAGTGGTTTGCAGCACAGTCGATTTGATTCTTCACTATTTATTTATCGACAGGGGTCTGAGGTTGCTTATTTACTTATATATGTGGATGACATCATCCTTACCGCATCATCTACTTCTCTCCTCCAGCAGATTATTGGTTCCTTACATAGTGAGTTTGGCATGACTGATCTCGGGGCACTTAATTATTTTCTTGGTATCTCTGTTGTTCGTCATTCTACAAGGATGTTTTTGTCTCAGAGGAAGTATGCTCTTCAGCTTCTTGAGCGTGCTCATATGGCCAATTGTAACCCTTCTCGGACTTCCGTTGATACAAAGTCTAAACTCGGTCCAGAAGGTATTCCGGTTCAGGATCCAACTTTATATCGTAGTCTTGCAGGTGGGCTTCAGTATCTCACGTTTATACGTCCGGATATATCTTATGCAGTACAACAGATTTGTCTCTATATGCATGATCCGCGGGAGCCTCATTTTGCTGCTCTCAAGCATATCCTGCGATACGTTCAGGGGACTCTGGATTTTGGTCTTCATTTATACTCCTCTTCTACCACTTCTCTTGTTGGTTATACAGATGTTGATTGGGCAGGTTGCCCCTTTACACGACGGTCTACCTCAGGTTACCGTGTTTTTCTGGGTGATAATTTATTGTCTTGGTCATCCAAACGTCAGCACACCCTTTCCCGCTCCAGTGTTGAAGCTGAATATAGGGGTGTTGCTAACGTTGTGGCTGAGACTGCATGGATTCGTAATCTGCTTCGTGAGCTACATTCTCCGTTATCATCTGCTACACTTGTCTACTGTGATAACGTTAGTGCCATTTATATGTCTACAAACCCGGTTCAACATCAGCGCACGAAACATATTGAGATAAACATACATTTTGTTCATGACATGGTTACCGCTGGTCAGGTGCGCATTCTACATGTTCCCTCTCGCTATCAGTACGCCGATATATTCACCAATGGGCTACCTTCAGCTTTGTTTGTAGAATATAGATCCAGTTTGAGTGTCCGGCCTCCTCCCACTCCAACTGCGAGGGCGTAGTAGATGACATTTATATAGCTCTAGTTATTGTTTTTGTATTATGGCCCATTTGTTTTATATTAGGCCTAGCCCATGCATAGTTTCTATATTCATCTCATGTAATCAATATATACGGTCTTTAGTGCAAATCAAGGAATTCATAACCTTCCAATAAAAATGTTATCGTATAATGAGCATAAGTATTAGCAAAGAACTTCAAATGATTCATCATTTTTTGCATTGAAAAATTCACATTCTAAGATTTCCAGTCATATATTACACATAGTATTTGAACGTCTAAACCAATACGGTTAATAAATTGATATGTAAGTTCAAACACTAAACGCACATGTTGTTGTAAAATGGGCATTAATATTTGTCTACAACTCCAAAAGATTTTTTGCACCGAAAAATAATTCTTACATCAATATGTTATGACTTCAAATCTTAAAATTAGTATTAGTGTTATATCAGATGTGATAAGCGTGTTTGAATATATAATTTTTTTTATATATTCTATGAATAAATTGTAATAATTTGAAAGTTCAAATTCAATATGTGATACATAGTTTGAAAGCTAGTGATTTAAAATTTTAAATGCACAAAACGGTGAATCATTTGGAGTTCAACACAAATACTTATGCCAACTTTACAAAAGCGTGTTGAGTATTCGCACTTACAAGTTAGTGTTATATTACATTCGATATATCACACAAACTCATGTACCGGGGAAAAAAAGTTTGCCGGAACTACTCAGAAGTATATGAAAGTGTCCTCTATTGGAAGATAACTAAATGCTTGTCGTAATCGTGTAATTTGTTTCCTCTAATGATTAATGGTGTGAAAGTGAGTTTTAAATTAAAAGAGAAGGGTGGGAAGGGTGGCAGTGAATGATTTTTAATATATGATTTAGAAAGATGTGTGTAGTATATGAAAATAAAAAGAAAATCAGTTAAAGATAAAAATATTAGTCTGCAAAAAGTAAAAAAAAATTTTTATTAAAATAATGTTTTTATTAAATTATATGTTTTGTTGATGTACAGTCCATTTTAGACAAAAAAAAAGTAACACAATATATATTATACTTGTCGTTGCACAATTCTTTTGAAACAAAAAAATTATTCAACAAATACCAAAAAAAAAAAAAGGCACTCTAACCATAACCATAAAACTGTTGCTAGAAAGGAGGTGTGTTTGGAATATGGGTTTAGGAAAAATGACTGGGAATAAAAATGATTAATGTTGTTTGTTTTATAGATATGGGTTTTTAAATCTTGGAATGAAACCTACAAAACAAGGGTTTTCCCAATCCCATCTAGCTTGGTGGGTTTGAAAAGTCATACACATTCCCATTTATTATGGTAATAAACCCAAACCCATAACGATTCACGTCTACAAACCAAACGCGCCCTAAGCATGAAGTTATTGTGAATGGTTGATATATTGGAATATTTGTATTACTTTTGATGTTATAGGCTGTTTTATCACAATGAAAAATGTTTTTAGCACATTAACTTTATTTCAAACATAATAGACATTGTTTTATGACCATTTATACATTCACATCACATGGTACACATTTTATTCATCAATTTGAGAATTATTATATTTGTGGTTTTCAACTTTGTATCAAAGAAATGTTTAAAGATGGTTCAATTTGCAATTGTTTTTTCTTTTCAGCTTTTGGCATTTTAACTTAATATCGTAAAAAATAACTAAAAACATGTTTACGATAACCTCAAAACAATTTGCTAAAAAAATTAAATACAAGGTTCCTGTGATTGTTTGTTTTATAGCTGAAAATCTTGTTGTTTTTACACTACTTTGTACTATAGAGTTGTTTCATCAGGATGGAAGATGTGTTCCGTTTTGTTGGTAAGTTTAATGTCATCCAATTGTGATTTACTAGAAACCAGTGGAATATCATATTAAGCTCGGATAACGAGTTAGGAAAGTATGGAGTGCACACTCGTTAAGCTAATATGTTTTCGCCTAGACAAAGATGCGGGGGTCAAGGGGGTCGTGCCCCCTTGCAGGGTCAAAGGGTAGCGCCTCTTACTATGGTCAAGGGGAGGACGCCCCTCGCGGGGTTTGGGGCAGCTCCCCAAAACCTAAACGATTTTTACAAATCGGTATCAAATGACTTAATAGTTTATCTCACAAAAACCCAACTGACATTTCTGTTGGTGAAGGGTTGTGACCCTTTGAATTTGTTAGAAATTAACTGAAATTAACTGTCACATATGTTTGTAATTTAACAGACATATATGGTCTCACTGGAATACACAAAAACTCACAATTCTCTTTGTTTTGCTTTGTTGTCTTATGCCTAGAAACAAAATATTATTCTCGAACTATCCCGATAAATATTTCGTGATATCCAGACACCAATAAGGTTGAAATATTTTATACGGAAAGTAAACTTACACGGTTCGTGAAAATATCCAAGATTATTATCACCATTACCCCATCTTTAACACATTTCACACGTAACAAAGTTACAAAGATCGTTCTGTGAACATTATCGAACATTTATATATAAATCACTGCAAGCATTTTCGTCAACAACGATACATGTTATGAATGAATTAAAAGTTTATATGTATAAATTCTAGACATTGTCGTCCCTATATATGTATTCATAAAATTTACATATATTATTTTACAAGGGTGAAGTCCTTTTTACCAAAAAAATAAAATAAAAAATTACATATACACGAAACTTGTATCGATTACTTAGTAAGTTAGAGGGCTCGGAGTAATAACGCAAAACCGGCATTATGATTTATGTGGCATGCGTTGATTCACGTTATCCATACCGAGGTCATGGGCTTTGGCATCGCGTTGCGTTTTGCGTTAATTGAACAACGCACGTTGAAACGTGCAAAGGGTATTAAAAAATAATAATTAAAGAAAAAAATCACTTCACCTCCTCTATTTAACTTCAACGGCTAGTAGCATATTTAAAATGAAAAAAAAAATCTAACCATTATGAAACAGTTATATTTAAAAAAATAATAAAAAAATAAAAAATAAACCCTTATATATACCCACTTCACTTATGCTTCTATTCTCCCTTCAAAAAATAACTCATATACTTCTATTCTCAAGAGAAAAAAAAAAAGAACAAAAAAAGGACATGACGAGGGTTTTTTAAACTTAATGGATTTTGAAAATCATTTCCCTAACCTGAACGCTGGATTTTCTTCATGCCCTAACCCTAATCCACTTAATTTGACACCTGAGCAACAACAACAATTATACATGATGTGGCAACAAAATTTCCAACAAAATCAACCTCAATTCGAGCAACAAACAAACACCACCCAAAAACCCAATCCTCACAATGTCAAGTTGACCCCGAAGCTACGTCTCCTCAAAAACACAAATGTGGAGGTAAACGTACTTAAAAAAATCCAAAGAACCCGAGCCGTATGATGAAAGAAATCCCGATGTGAGTAGTACTACGTTACGTTGGACATCGGAGGAGGAACTATTACTTGTCAAGTGTTACGTGGCCGTTTTTGAGGATTAAATGGTTGGAGTTTCTCAAAAGTGCACCACGTTTTGGTATCAGGTTATGAACGAGTTCAACAAGCATAATTCTCAAGTTCGTAACAAGGATATGCTAACAAGCAAGTGGCATACGGTGAACGGAAATTGCCAAAACTTTCAAGCGGTTTACAAACGTGCTAAACATTTGGAAAAAAGTGGTGAAATTGAACGGGATAATATGAGACATGCTAGACAAATGTATCGTGACTAGCATAAAGGTTTTTCGTTTGGTCAAGAGGAAGCGTGGGAAACTTTGATGGTGTGTGATTCGTCGGGAAATCAATAATAAGAGTTTTGTAGTATACGGGTAACTCAAACGTGTTAGGTTTGAGCACCGAGATCGTTCCGAACGAGGGTTGAATGGAATTTCCAACTCACGTCGCGATTATCGGGATTTGAATGAGAAAAGGGGATAATATGATGCTTTCTAAACTACGGGATAAGCAAAGTAAATGGGAATAAATTCTATGGGGAAAACCTAAGAATTATGGCAAACTATGCAAATCTACGCTAAAATGCAAATACGGGATTTAAACGAAACGAAAATAAAATGCAACTACGTCTATTCTAAGTCCTAAAAATGATATAAAATTAATTTTACTTTAAAAATGCAATAAAAAACTTAACTAAGATATAAAACTAATTTTTATGATTTTTCTTTTATTTATTTGAATTAAAAACTAATTTATAACTTTTAAAACAAATCTAAAATACTAAAAATTATGAAAATAAAAGGGAAAATTATGAAACTATTTTTTAAAAATCTAAAATAACTCAAAAGACTTTTAAAAACTAATTTTGTATTTTTCTGATGATTTTTCGAATTTCTATGAATTAAAAACTATTTAAAACTAATTTAAATGCTAAAAATTACTAATTAAACTAGGAAAAATCTGGAAAAATTATTTTTTTGCTTTTTATATTTATCTTAATCTATGAAAATTGAAAACTTATTTTTTTAGAAGCTTTTCTAATTTATTTGCAATGAAATCTATTTAAAAAATCTTAAAAACTGTTTTAAAATAGGAAAAATAGTAAATAGAACTGGAAAAATTTGAAAAATTCAGGAAAAGTCTAAATTTATATTCTAAATTTATAAAAAATATAAAAACCTATACTAGTGTGTGGGAAAATGAAGCTGTAGTGAAACTGTTAGTCTATTAAGCACTTAAAATTAAGCAAATGAGCACAAATAAGCACCAATTGAAAGCAAAAGCTAAAGTAAGGTAAAACTACTTGAAATCAACCTTTAGCAACTACTCTACACCTATAATGAGCTAGCTATACTAATTTGATGTGAATTGAGCTTAAGTGCCAAACAGGCCTGAGACACTACTTTGCAGCTTATTCACAAGCTTATCAATAATCCCAAACAAAGATGCAGAAGTTGGATTCTCTAAACTACCAACCAGACTACTGATAACCCAAGTTTCAGACTATATCGACCAGTAATAAGCTCTTGAGAAGCTTTTAAAGAAGCTGAGTTGAAACTGATTATGGTGCACAGGGCACTATTTGAACAAATGACCAAGTTTGAGCACTAATTAAGCTGTTCTAGAAAAATCACAAAAATAATCTATAAATACCTTGACAAATACCACCAACCAAATATATTAAATCCAAAATTTCAACTAAATTGGACTTGAATTGAAGATTTTAAAAATGCAGAAATGACAGCAGTTTGATATTAAATTGAGATTTTGACTTTTGACAGATTTTTGCAAAGTTTAACCAAAATGAATTTTGATCTTTGAAAACAGATTGTATATGATGATTTAAGATGGAATAAGACCTAATTAAGCTAACTCTAATAGTTTAAAACCTAATATGCAAGTTATTGACTCCTACGTGCAACTGATATGAAATCAAAACAGATTCAAATGAATGTTGACTAAAAGTGCATACAGATGCAATAAAAGAACTGATTGAGTTTAACTATCCTAAAGCAGACTAAACCTACCAAGTTTAATAAACAAATTAACCTTTAGCACAAGTTTGTGCTCTAATCCTAATACCCTTTTGAAAACTGAAAAGCAAGTAAACACCTCAAAATCACAGATTTATCCTAAAATCACTATGCAAACAAACTTAGATGAACATTATAGAGCTAAATGGTGCAATAATACCAACTATAACTATCAAAGATGCCAATTAAACAGTTATGAAATCAGATGAACATTAATTACAGAAGTCCTGCCACAATGGCATGCTTATGAGATCAATGTAACCACTATCCTAACCTGTTCTCAACCCCAAATCAAAGCTAAGCTAACCCAAATCCAACACCATATCAGCACTTAACCCATTTTGAATAAGAATCCTGCAAGTTTGACTTATGTTGACTGAATGTAAATGAGAGTAGTATCTGAGTTAAGCAAACTAAAAATAGATTTGGAATAAGCTCAAGTAACTAGTAGAAACATTAATAAGCTGAATTTAAACAATGAAACAGTGATTTGAATTTTGATGAAAATTAAAACTTGTATTAATAAAATTTGAGTACAAAGGAAATTATAATAACTGGAATTAAAACTAAAACATTGAAAACAATTGAAAATCACTCAGAAACTATTCCTAATCTACTCCTACACTACTTGAGATTACAATCTGTGAAAGAAAGGGTATATATAGCCACGCTTGAGGTCATGGAAGGATCTGGAAGCTAAAACTTGTGCTTCTTCTGAACATATCACAACCCTTGGATCACATACACACCTCATCCTTTCAATTAGGACCATTAGATCAATCTAACCATGTAGTATCCTCCAATCAGAGCTCAGTGTTTGAGGTATGTGACACACGGATTGCCAAGCTGGCACCCGTGTGTCAGAGGGTGTCAGATAAAGTACTAATATACCCTTAATTGGGGTGATTTGGCCAATTGAAGCTGAGGGCAGTTTTGGGTTTTTAGGGTTCTTGTGATATCTGGGTTTGGTGGGATTTGGGGGTAAAATTTTAGGCGCGCTTGGTTTGTTTATTATATTTTGGTTTGTGTTGACCGGAGTTAAGTTGGTTGACCGGGTTTGGGCTATGGGTAACGGGTGGAGGATTGGACCGGGTATGGGATGAGTTGGGCTTGTGGTAAGTTAGGCCTAAGGTTGTGATAGTATTAGTTTAGGACTTGTATTGGATCCAAAAATTAACATAAGGACTAAAGGTGTAGAATCTGATTTTCCAAGGACCAAACTTGTAATTTCTGAAATTGATCCAAGGGCCTTTCTTGATAATCTCCAATAATTCAAGGACCATATTTGCCGTCTTTGAAAATTCCAAGGACCAAACATGACAATTCTGAATCTTCAGGGACTAAAGCTGCCATTTTGAGAATTGATTGTCCAAACTCGCAAATTCCTTTCCCAGCCTCGGCTTTTTGCATTCTTATTTCTCTCGTGCTCGGTTTTTCTTCGATTTTGACTTTCTTTTGTCTGTTTTGTCATATCCTTACCTGCACATACAAAAACTCAAGAAACATGCAAATATTAAGCATTAACGGCTCTTTCTTGGTTATTTTAGGTCTGATTTGATAATGAAAAAGTATGTGTTTTAGCATATACCAAAATACCCCAGACGAGACCATTGTCGTGTCCCCACGCAATGCAATCAACTCACGCTTATAAAACCAAGGATTTCAATCTCCTTCTACTAAACCTATGAAGAAGTAGCAAAGATTCCTCAAAAGAGATTAAGAAAACCTTAATTCTAAAAACGCCCCGTTTACCTTTTTATTTCACATGTATATATATTACGATTAAGCACATTCTAATTATGAGTGACGGTTTGTTGAACTTTCATGTCGATCAATAACTCCAACATTTTTCAAACGACACGTTAGGATCACGGAGTAGGAAACACAACACAACGTGAAGTGACCATACGGATAGAATACATCGTCCCTGATTTTTCACAAGTCCCCAAACTAAGCGTAAAATCGAAATCATTGTTAAATATGATTTTAGATGCTAACACTACCCATAGAAGTTACTTGTGTAATTACCTTTTGTTCCCATTTTTCTATTTTCCTCTAGATTTTTTTATTTTTGTGAGAAATGAATTTCTTCAAGTTTCTCGTTTCGATAACTTTTATTCCGATAAAGATATGAAGTTAAGTCGATAATTAGTTATCCATCTTCCCTCGAAAACCATTGCACACAAGAATGAGGTCCACATCAAGGTCCTAATTTCGCACGATTTAGGGAGATATCTCCCGAATTCACAGTTTGGCTTAACACTTATTTCAGCACATTTGCATTTTTTGCAATTTAGGCCCTTGGTCTTTTCAACCACTAACTCAACGGGATTACCATTTTATCGTAAGTCTTATTATGACTTTGGATTTTCCTCAACCTTTTAGAAGTCCATGACAAGCGGGGTACCGTCGGACATAGAAAACTTTATTGGCTTTGGATTTTTCAACTTTAATACATTTGGGCTTTTTTTCATGTTAATTTTTGTGCCAAACTCCGAATCCTACGGCTTTTATAACAATAGAAAAATAGCACAAACTATCAGAATCAGTTGTCTATTACACCGCAGCAACGGTACCTTGATGTGTACCCAACTCTCATGGGCAAAGATTCTCTAAAGAAGAATAAAGAACTAACTATCGTCAAAAACTCAACATCTTTAATTATTTATACACAAGATATGGGGTGAAACAATTTTGTGGGAACAAAAAGCCATAAGTACCTTCGATGGGCTCTAAAGAGAACCAACTACTCCACGCTTAGCATCTAAACTCATAAGTAACTCTATCATTCCTCGATCTCCGCATATTTAAAATCCCAAATAATGAGATCCACGGATGCTTAGCCGATAATTTTAGATTATCTATGGTTAAGGGAACAAGCTAGGGCTCAACATGCCCGGTCAAGTCAGAATTCCATTCCTACTCTCACCAGCGGAAAGTCAACAAGGTGTCAAAACATATATTAACTTAGCAGATGCTTTCGTAAATAATCTCAAGTCTCGCATTTTTAAAGTCACTTATTAGAAACTAGCACATTCTTGTTTAAGCTTCGCATATTTAAAATCACTTAGGGAGACTTGCAAATTCTTGGCCTTTTGAGCTAGAATCGCATTTTATAGCCTCTTGTCTAAGCAATTAGCAAAGACTTTTTCAAGAAAACGCATATTTAAAGTAACTTCTAAGAAACTCGCAAAGACTTTTCAATCATAAAACTAACAAAAGCTTACAAAAAATTTTAAATTTTGCTCATTTTTGCACAATATTTTATTTTCTAAGGAAAAACGGGGTTGCGAGAGTATACGACAAAAATAAGCAAGTGCAGTCAAATCAAATCGAAGATTACCCTACCCCAGACTAGAACGAAACATTGTCCTCAATGTTTAAAGCAAGGGTATCACGAAAATCTAAAAGCCGTTTATTAAGTGTGCTAGAAGATAAACGTTAGTCGATAAGATTTCGGATATCGGATTTCCATAAGCATCGATCATGAAACTCGAGTGGAGAAAAGACAAACTTCGAGCACGAGAGTCTTCATATCGGGAAAAATCCTGAACACAACATCACAAACAACCAAACACGAGAAATCGAAGAGGCTAACCCCTTCACGTCACTTATTAGAAAATAGAAAGAAGATAGAGATAAGCATGGGGTGCCTCCCACGAAGCGCTATTGTTTTTGGTCACCGAGTCGCTAGCCTGACTCGTCCCCGAATTCATTTGTCCTTGGGGAAGAAAGTGGTAGAGATACCAGGGTCAAAAACGGTGTCCTCATTCCCGAAGGAATGAGACTGGGTGAGTTGGGTGGAGAATAAAATGTCGGGCCTCAGCACATAAGAGATATCATGAAATAATGATCCACCATCCGGTGGTTTTGCGGGTGGACGAAGGGATAATGGATAAGTATGAGAAAACTCCAAAGAACACGGGAGCTCATGGTAAAGGATAAGAGGTGTAGGCTCAATAATGAAGGCATCCATCGGAGGATCCTTTTCTCGAATAATGGCTATAACAAAGAACTCATCAATGAATATCCCAGGTTTAAAAATTTTGTCTTCACATGAGGGCTCATCGGGATAAGTGATGGTCGACTCATTAGAGAGAGTAGAGTCAAGAGAACCATCAAGAACAACCATATCCCCCTCGGGGTCATGCACAACATCCTCAATACCCGGTGGTATTGGGTCATCATTAGCATCCTCAATGATCGGGTCATTCGTCGGATTATCAGAAATTTCGTTCAAAACTTTGCTCATATCAACCTCGAAGTAGAATCGCTCAAAAATCGGAGGATAAACATCTGCCATAGTGGGACTGCCACTAATCTCTTCATCAAATCAGAAAGTCTCAAGCTCGGGAGAGAAATCACTATCTTTAACGGAGATAGGATACGAACTTGAATTATCTTTTAAGGCTTCAATCTTTGAAATGAGAAGATAAACATTCAACAATGTTTCACGTAATGCTCCATCCTCTATCTCAATATCATCGGGCTCAATCTCTTCATCTTCTGGCTCAAAATCATTATCTTCTTCTATGTGAACAGGCTCAGAAGGTAAGTCGTCGACAAAATCGATGTCTCCATAAGAATCGTTATCGGAATCGGAGAACATCTCATCATGATCGTTTGAAATATCAAGAGAAGGCTCATCACAAATATCATTAACAACCTCGGACTCACTTGGGATTGGGACAAGGATCTCAGCATCAGACGATTCCGTTTCTGGAATAGAACTAAGATGCTCATCCCCCATTATGAGAGAGTCAACGGATGCAACGATGTCCGTAGAAATATGATCATCGACCTCTTCCAAAACGTCACTTCTCTCAACCGGCGTGAGTGAAGGGGAAGGGTCGGAAATGAAAGGCTCAGAAACGGGAGTGGGATTGCCACTCGGAGGAGTATAATCGTCATCGGAATCAGAATCGTAATAATAGGTAGTTGGACGATATTGGATCACTTTCGCGGCTTCTTCAGCGAATAATTCACGATAGGTCTTTTGATTAGGATCTTTTGCTTGAGCCGGTTTATTAAGCAATTCTTTTAATTCCTTTAACTCTTGTAATATATTGAGACAACCTTGGTGAAATTCTTGATCATCTGACGGAGTTTGCGGTTGAATTTCTTGGTATTGTGGAGGTGGGTTATAAGCATAGTCGTAATTATCACAAGGAACTTGCTCGTAAACAATAGGGTTCTGCATCTGACAATCGAAATTAACGTGTGGACCTCCACAATACTCACATGATATGATTGTTGTGAATCGGGTAAGGGAGTTCATAACCAAAGGTGGAGTTGTTAAATTGAACTTGACATTGAAAACCTTGGTGAGGACCACCACAATACTCACAAGAGTATGATTCGGCTCATGTACAGAGGCTGGTTAGGGAAATCGGTTGTCTCGTAATAAGGATTATGGTGAAACTCGGTTCCGATTTTCCATTGCTTGGCACAACGGGACAATTCCCACCATATTCGGGTCCGCTGCACCATATTCAAAGTAATTGAAACGACGAAGACATCGAGGAATCATACGGATAAGAGCTTGCGATCATTTCCGTGACAGGTTCTGGTTCTTGAACGGGATTCACCTCGGGCTCAGAAACATATTCCATTTCCCTCACCGGAGAAGGAGTAGGAATCGAAGGTTCTTTAATTAAATTCTTCCACCATGCTATTATATCATCATCAATATGAAGAGTACCCTTTTGTTCTAGTCGTGCATAAAGACGAGCGAGATCTGGATTTGGATTGATAAAATTATTGCATACATCACAAAATCCATTCCGACAATTATTTCTGCACCAATCACATATACATTTCAAACACCGAAATTGTTTCTCTTCCATATGGCTTTGGCAATGAAGTCAACGACGATAAGAACATATCTCGGGTTGTGGCGGATGGTCAGAAAAACTTTTAGAGTTATCGAGAGATTGTTTGTCGGCTAAGTCGCACCAATAGCAAGATTTTTTAGAACCAGGTTGTCCACATCGCTCACATACACATTCTGGATTAAGACAACAATACTGATCTTCTTCCATACGGCCTTTGCAATGAAAACAATGACGATACTTGATTGTTTCCATGAGAATTAAACATATAGAGGGTTAAGAAGAAAGAATTATCGGTTTAGAGGATAAAGAAGATGGAAGTATACGAATCAGAGGGTAAAAGGAAAGAATTATCAAATCAGAGGGTAAAGAAGAATATTTTTGGGTTTTTAGAAAACATGTTTTGAAAAAGAAAATCTTTTTGGGTTTTTATATTTAGAAAACACAATATTTTTGTAACCGTCGCGTCAACCGTTGCTCGGTAGCTCTCAAAAGTACGCGCAGCGGAGCGGGAAAGAAGAGTGGATCTTTCTTCAGTCTGCAATTTAATGTCAAGACTTCCTTATACCTCGTGTATAGGTTGTACCTTCAAGGTGAGCCGACGTAACAATTGACGTTTCAGTTTCTTTTGTTGGTTTTTTAATTTTTTTTGGTTTTGTAAACACTCTAGGAAGAATGTTTTGGTGTTTTTATATTTTTTGGGGTTTTTTCAAAAATTATATATATACAAAAACGACGGTAACTTCACTCGGGGAAGGATCTTCAAATGCACGCGATTCGAGACGGAATACGAAAACTCGCTACAAGCCCTCCCCGGCAGCGGCGCCAAAAATTGATTCGTCAGGAAATCAATAATAAGAGTTTTGTAGTATACGGGTAACTCAAACGTGTTAGGTTTGAGCACCGAGATCGTTCCGAACGAGGGTTGAATGGAATTTCCAACTCACGTCGCGATTATCGGGATTTGAATGAGAAAAGGGGATAATATGATGCTTTCTAAACTACGGGATAAGCAAAGTAAATGGGAATAAATTCTATGGGGAAAACCTAAGAATTATGGCAAACTATGCAAATCTACGCTAAAATGCAAATACGGGATTTAAACGAAACGAAAATAAAATGCAACTACGTCTATTCTAAGTTCTAAAAATGATCTAAAATTACTTTTACTCTAAAAATGTAATTAAAAACTTAACTAAGATATAAAACTAATTTTTATGATTTTTCTTTTATTTATTTGAATTAAAAACTAATTTATAATGTTAAAACAAATCTAAAATACTAAAAATTATGAAAATAAAGGGGAAAATTATGAAAATATTTTTTAAAAATTTAAAATAACTCAAAAGACTTTTCAAAACTAATTTGTATTTTTCTGATGATTTTTCGAATTTCTATGAATTAAAAACTATTTAAAACTAATTTAAATGCTAAAAATTACTAATTAAACTAGGAAAAATCTGGAAAAATTATTTTGTTGCTTTTTATATTTATCTTAATCTATGAAAATTGAAAACTTATTTTTTTAGAAGCTTTTCTAATTTATTTGCAATGAAATCTATTTAAAAAATCCTAAAAACTGTTTTAAAATAGGAAAAATAGTAAACAGAACTGGAAAAATCTGAAAAATTCAGGAAAAGTCTAAATTTATATTCTAAATTTATAAAAAATATAAAAACCTATACTAGTGTGTGGGAAAATGAAGCTGTAGTGAAACTGTTAGTCTATTAAGCACTTAAAATTAAGCAAATGAGCACAAATAAGCACCAATTGAAAGCAAAAGCTAAAGTAAGGTAAAACTACTTGAAATCAACCTTTAGCAACTACTCTACACCTATAATGAACTAGTTATACTAATTTGATGTGAATTGAGCTTAAGTGCTAAACAGGCCTGAGACACTACTTTGCAGCTTATTCTCAAGCTTATCAATAATCCCAAACAAAGATGCAGAAGTTGGATTCTCTAAACTACCAACCAGACTACTGATAACCCAAGTTTCAGACTATATCGACCAGTAATAAGCTCTTGAGAAGCTTTTAAAGAAGCTGAGTTGAAACTGATTATGGTGCACAGGGCACTATTTGAACAAATGACCAAGTTTGAGCACTAATTAAGCTGTTCTAGAAAAATCACAAAAATAATCTAAAAATACCTTGACAAATACCACCAACCAAATATATTAAATCCAAAATTTCAACTAAATTGGACTTGAATTGAAGATTTTAAAAATGCAGAAATGACAGCAGTTTGATATTAAATTGAGATTTTGACTTTTGACAGATTTTTGCAAAGTTTGACCAAAATGAATTTTGATCTTTGAAAACAGATTGTATATGATGATTTAAGATGGAATAAGACCTAATTAAGCTAACTCTAATAGTTTAAAACCTAATATGCAAGTTATTGACTCCTACATGCAACTGATATGAAATCAAAACAGATTCAAATGAATGTTGACTAAAAGTGCATACAGATGCAATAAAAGAACTGATTGAGTTTAACTATCCTAAAGCAGACTAAACCTACCAAGTTTAATAAATAAATTAACCTTTAGCACAAGTTTGTGCTCTAATCCTAATACCCTTTTGAAAACTGAAATGCAAGTAAACACCTCAAAATCACAGATTTATCCTAAAATCACTATCCAAACAAACTTAGATGAACATTATAGAGCTAAATGGTGCAATAATACCAACTATAACTATCAAAGATGCCAATTAAACAGTTATGAAATCAGATGAACATTACTTACAGAAGTCCTGCCACAATGGCATGCTTATGAGATCAATGTAACCACTATCCTAACCTGTTCTCAACCCCAAATCAAAGCTAAGCTAACCCAAATCCAACACCATATCAGCACTTAACCCATTTTGAATAAGAATCCTGCAAGTTTGACTTATGTTGACTGAATGTAAATGAGAGTAGTATCTGAGTTAAGCAAACTAAAAATAGATTTGGAATAAGCTCAAGTAACTAGTAGAAACATTAATAAGCTGAATTTAAACAATGAAACAGTGATTTGAATTTTGATGAAAATTAAAACTTGTTATTAATAAATTTGAGTACAAAGGAAATTATAATAACTGGAATTAAAACTAAAACATTGAAAACAATTGAAAATCACTCAGAAACTATTCCTAATCTACTCCTACACTACTTGAGATTACAATCTGTGAAAGAAGGGGTATATATAGCCACGCTTGAGGTCATGGAAGGATCTGGAAGCTAAAACTTGTGCTTCTTCTGAACATATCACAACCCTTGGATCACATACACACCTCATCCTTTCAATTAGAACCATTAGATCAATCTAACCATGTAGTATCCTCCAATCAGAGCTCAGTGTTTGAGGTATGTGACACACGGATTGCCAAGCTGGCACCCGTGTGTCAGAGGGTGTCAGATAAAGTACTAATATACCCTTAATTGGGGTGATTTGGCCAATTGAAGCTGAGGGCAGTTTTGGGTTTTTAGGGTTCTTGTGATATCTGGGTTTGGTGGGATTTGGGGGTAAAATTTTAGGCGCGCTTGGTTTGTTTATTATATTTTGGTTTGTGTTGACCGGAGTTAAGTTGGTTGACCGGGTTTGGGCTGTGGGTAACGGGTGGAGGATTGGACCGGGTATGGGATGAGTTGGGCTTGTGGTAAGTTAGGCCTAAGGTTGTGATAGTATTAGTTTAGGACTTGTATTGGATCCAAAAATTAACATAAGGACTAAAGGTGTAGAATCTGATTTTCCAAGGACCAAACTTGTAATTTCTGAAATTGATCCAAGGGCCTTTCTTGATAATCTCCAATAATTCAAGGACCATATTTGCCGTCTTTGAAAATTCCAAGGACCAAACATGACAATTCTGAATCTTCAGGGTCTAAAGCTGCCATTTTGAGAATTGATTGTCCAAACTCGCAAATTCCTTTCCCAGCCTCGGCTTTTTGCATTCTTATTTCTCTCGTGCTCGGTTTTTCTTCGATTTTGACTTTCTTTTGTCTGTTTTGTCATATCATTACCTGCACATACAAAAACTCAAGGAACACGCAAATATTAAGCATTAACGGCTCTTTCTTGGTTATTTTAGGTCTGATTTGATAATGAAAAAGTATGTGTTTTAGCATATACCAGTGTGTCCAAAATGGGACGCGTCAAAACCGTTCAACTTAACCGGAGACGTCCCCTGTGAAAGCAACCATGAGCTATTCGGTGATGATGAACGACCACGTCCGGCCGGCAAACCACACGCCAGAAAAATACAAAAATCCGATACCACGACTAGCACCGTGGGAAGTGCGTCAAGCCAATTTGAAGGTATGTCATCCCAGCTTCGACTTAAACGGGAAGCGGCCCAAGCGACGTACGAGGCGACTAAAGAGAAAGACCACACGATAATGCGTTTGGAAGAATTTACATTTCTTGGTATGAATACGAAGGAGATGGATCCCGCCGCTGCGTATTGAATCAATTTGGAGAAGCAGAAAATCGCCGAAAAATATAATTTGTCACCACCCCCAACCGTCTAGTTTTACTTTATTTAATTATTGTATTTTTTTTCATTTCGTAATTTTTTTATGCGTTATTTTTATTTTATTTTATTTGTAACGTTTTTATTTCGTATTGTAATGTTTAATTTTATTAATGAAGTATTAGATTGTTTAATGAATGAAATTGTTGAGGGTAGAATTTGCAAATTGTAATTTTTAAAAAGGCGAGTTTCAAAAGGTGGTGTTATTTGGTGTTTATGATAACGGGTGATTTTTAATGTTATTTATTTGATGTTGAAATGATGTGGCGCTGACGTGAGAGAGTTTCTGGTGTTATTTGGTGTTATGACTCCCTATGCTCTTAGTAGCATACTGACACGTCTCTAATAAGTCGTGTCAAGTGAGCTTTGTGTTGAATGCTATGGACAAATCCCGACATTTGTTCGTGTAAGGTGAGGCACAAATTTAGGCCGAAATTATGTTGACAAAACTAAACTTGCCAATTTGGCCTAGAAAAGCATGCGATTTAATACTAAAAAGTTAAATGTTTTTTTTCTTTTTCTTTTTTTTAGATGATATACCACGCTATTGTTTTTACATGGAGCTCCACAATTTTTGTAAGGGTGCTGTTATTAGCACTTTTTTGTTGTTTTTCATAGGGATAATGATAAAAAAAAATCATTGAACATGACCACTTTTGTGATTGTGTGTAACCAACTATTTTTTATCATTGTATCACAAAACTTTGAATTTGTGTTATTGTATGTATCCCTAAGCGTTACATCGTTAGTCCTTTATATTAACGGTCGTTAGTAAATAATTTAAAATTCCGTTTTCTTACGCTTTTATTCGTTTTCATCTATTATTATACGTTTTCGTCCGTTTTCTTACGCTTTCGTCCAATTTTATACGCTTGCGTCCGTTTTTTTACGTTTTCGTCTGTTTTCTTTCGTTTTCATCCGTTTTATACGTTTCTGTCCGTTTTCATCCGTTTTAATACGTTTTCATCCGTTTTAATACGTCTTCTTATGTTTTTGTCCGTTTTATACGTTTTTATACGTTTTCGTCCGTTTTACACGTTTTCGTCCATTTTCTTACGTCTTCCTCCGTTTTTATGTCTTTTCGTCAGTTTTCTTACGTTTTTTACGTCTACATTTGTTTTCGTCCATTTTTATACGTTTTCGTCCGTTTTTTTTACGTTTTTTGTCTGTTTTCTTACGTTTTCATCTGTATCTTTCGTTTTCGTTTGTTTTTAAATGTTTTCTTACATACTCGTCCATTTTTATATGCTTTCGTCCGTTTTCTTACGTTTTCATCGTTTTTATACCTTTTCGTCCATTTTCATACGTTTTCATCCGTTTTATACGTATTCGTCCGTTTTAAGCGTTTTCTTACGTTTTCGTTCTGTTTTATACATAACATATGCTTTTATATGTTCTTGTTCGTTTTCTTACATTTTGTTTTGTTTTCTTTCGTTTTTACACGTTTCCGTCTGGCTTTTTTACGTTTTGATCGTTTTTGTGCGTCTATGTTCGTTTTTACACGTTTTAAAATGTTTTTGCTCGTTTTTATACGTTTTCGTTTGTTTTTATACATTTTCGTTTGTTTTTACACGTTTTTGTTCGTATAAGAACGAACCAACCAAAACGTGTAAAAACGTATAAAAATGAACGAAAATATGTAAAATCAAACGTAAACGTATAAAAACGAGCAAAAACATTTTAAAACGTGTAAAACGAACGTAGACGTATAAAAACAAACAAAAACGTATAAAAACGAGCAAAAACGTAAGAAAAAGGACGAAAACGTGTAAAAATATATGAAAACAAAATAAAACGTAAGAAATCGAACGAAAGCGTTTAAAAACATACGAAAATGTAAGAGAACATTTAAAAACGGACGAAAACATAAGAAAACAAATGAAAACGTATAAAAACAGATGAAATCGTAAGAAAGTGGACGATGAAAGCGTAGAAAAATGGGCGGAAATGTAAGAAAACATTTAAAACGGACGAAAATGTAAGAAGGCATAAAAACGATAAACGCATAAAACGGATGACACGTAAAAACATTAGAAACGACGAAACGTATATAAACGACGGACGAACCGTATAAAAGAGAAAACGTTTGAAAACGGACGCAAACGTTTAGAAACAGACGAAAACGTTTAAAAACGAACGAAAACGTATAAAAACATACGAAAACGTAAGAAAGATGACGAAAAAGTATAAAAATGAATGTAAACGTACGAAAATGGACGAAAACGTAAAAAACATACGAAAACATATAATAATGGATGAAAATGTGTGAAAACGAATAAAAACGTAAGAAAACGTTATTTTAAGTTTTTTACTAAGGACCGTTAATATAAAGGACTAACGATATAACGCTTAGCTTGACTGGATACATACAATAACAAAAATTCAAAAGTTTTGTGTTACAATGAAAAAAATAGTTGACTACACTCAATCTCAAAGTGGTCAACTTCGATGAGTTTTTTTAGGATTATCCAATTTTCATATTTCAATGTTATCTCTCTCTCCAACAACTTATCTATGACTTTGCAACATGGTCCAAATTATTTGATGCTCATAGACACATAAATTGTTAAGAGATAGAAGAGATTTATTGAGAAGAAAAATTGAAATAAAAAGAACGAGAAAAATTTTTAGTCACATACTTTAAATAATTTTTTTTTTAAAAAGAGATGTAACAATGTTTGTAAGTGCATTTTAACTTTTCTCATTTTAATTTATTTATCGTTTGATCCTAACTTTACAAGTATTAACAAAAGTTTGTACTTGTGTTGATAATGTACAAAACCTACAATTGGTCCAACTAAAATGGTTGGGCCTTTTCACTGATTCGTAATCATAATCATGTTTTCATGATCGTTAGAAAGATGGAGATGAATATGGTTACTATTTAATTTTAATGCAAAATAACAATCTTACAACACTTAAAGATATCTCAAATAAATGGCAATGACAAGCTTTGAACCTTCAATCAATTGGTTAAAAAGCATCTCACATATATAGCTAGACTTCAAATCATTTGATTATAGATACTATCATTTTTAATGTTCGTGCATAAAGGAACAAAATCAAGATGGGTCTTAGAGGTTCACAGGACACCTATGAATTCTTACAGCATAATGCTAATTTTGGTATAAAAGACTTAAATTTTCTTAAATACACCCGGTCATAAAAACGTATATTCATAGTCATTGTTTAGTTTTTCATAATTGCATTAAGTTAAATTTTGCCCTGTTGTGTCTTTGTGTGCACGCATGTTATAAAGTGAGCTACAAAACTTAGAGGGCTAGGTGTCGTGAAGAGGATTCACCTCTTCATCACCGTCACGTCACTGCCACATCACTAACCACAACTAACCCCTTCACTCACAACAAACCTCAACCTCTTCATTTGGGGCCCACCACTACAACTTTATTTTTTTTTTCAAATTTCCAAATAAACTAAATTTATTTCATTAATAATTAAAATACATTAATAACACAATAATAAGAAAAAATAAATACGATATGTAAAAAAAACGACACGGGAAAAAAATACATCATATACTAATGGATCGGATCTTCGGCATCCCACTTCGGGTAATTTTTCAAAATCTCCCAAGCGTGAAGATACTTGAACTCCTTCCCACCAAAGCGTTGCTCAAAGTTCTTTCACATTCTCAGATGATCGTGGTCATTTTCACCACTTCGATGCTGCAAATGTTTGTAAATAGCGTTGAATTTTTGGCAATCAACGTTAATCCTCGACCATTTACCCGTGATTGGAATTTTGGTACGATACTCATCGGTAGTCTGATCATTGAACATCTCCATAACGTCGTTCTCAAATAAATCTTCGGAACGGTTATTTCCCATACCTCGATCTTGCGAAATTTCTATCCAAATTTGCATAATCAACATTTCTTCAACCTTGTTCCACTTCGGATTTTGAGACATTGTTTTGAATTGATGAAGATGAGAAAAAATAGTGGTTATGGTTTGTTATTTATAGGGGTAGTATAAGTTTAAAAAAAAAAGTAAACACAAGTAAAATAAAAATCAGATTCAAAATTCAAATTCGAATTCAAATTCAAAATAAACGGTCTTTTGAGCGGGATTATTTAAATTCATATTAAAATTCAAATTCAAGATCAGATTTAAATTGGAGCGGGATTATTTAAATTTAAAATTCAAATTCAAATTCAAACAGTATAGTTTTGAGCGGGATCATATGTGCCTATATATACAACTCTACCAGATCTGTTTATCACACACAACTCACACACACAAAAATGTCTCACAAAGATTTTCTCTCTCACCATTCCCAAGTCCACAACACCTTACGGAAACCACCTTTCCAAGTCCACCACAACTGCCGGAAACTACCTTTCCAACTCTAACAACTGCGAAAACAAAACTACCTTTTCAACTCCACAAAGAAGTTGAATTTTATTCAACACCACCAGAAGATGTCTTTCCGGTTTTTCCAACCGAAAAATGTATTTGTAAACACTCCACCTCTTAACAATCCAATTGTTAACACTCCACCTGTTAACACTCCACTTGTTAACAATCCACATGCTAACAGTCCACAGGTGGACCTCGAAAACTATCCATTTGGGTTTAGTGAGGCATACCTTCCTGAACTTGCGCAGGACGAGGAAAATTATAGAGAGATTATGGAACAGGTGGCACGCGAGGAAGCTGCTCGTCGTGAACAGGAAGCCAGGGAAGATGAATATCTTAGGGAGAACTACTTTGACATCATGGAAAGAAAGTACTTTGCTGGCGAGTTTTATTCCTCTTCGAGTGACGAGGGTTGGAACTCAGATGATGCGTATTCTTAAGCTTTAGTAGTTTTATTTTTATCAATCTCGTTGTAGTTTTAATGTTTAGGCGTATTATGTATTTGCTGTTTTCACTTTAATCTTCAGTTAATGTAGTGTTTTAACTTAAATGTTTAATGTAATTTGTGTTTTTAATTTTATATTTGCATTCTTTTTTCCTCCAAAACACTTCATCTTCTATTATACAAAACACTTCACTTTCAAAAACAATTTATATTCTTTCCCTCCAAATATATTCATATTCCAAAACACAAAAAAGAAAAAAAATAGTACAACGCAAATCTTCGTCGTGCAGACAAAGAGCTTCCAGACGCGCGAGCTTTGACGAGGTGTCCCGGTGTCACGGCGAAGGTCTACGTCGGACGGCGAACCATCACGACGAGCCCACACCTAGCCCTCTTAGGCCATAGAATTGTGTTGACAAGTCTAAGACATCGAAATTGTGTTGACAAAACAAAGCTCGACACTCTAAAATATATCCATGCCTAGATATGCGTGTGATTTTATAAGAGTATCTATAATGCATCAAGTTTTTAAGACTTGATGCATTTAATGCATAATGCATTTCAATGAATAAAACTTGGAGGAAAGACTTGTAATTTATCAAGTCTTTGTTAGAAAACTTTTTAAAAAGCTTTTGTTGCAATGCTAAAAACACCTTCTAAAAACTTTTTAAAATAGTAAAAAGCTTTTAATAACTTAACTCATTATGAATGCTCTAATAAACTAGAGTTTTGTGCGTTTTTTGCAGACATTATACCAAGCAATTGTTTTTACATGTGGCCCCATAAGTTTTGTAAATGTACTACTTTTACCCTTTTGATATCTATAGATAGTATAGACAGGGGTGTTCATCGGGTCTTCGATTAAAAAAATTATGGGAAAAATCAAACCTTCTTGAATTCAAATTGAATTAAACCGAACCAAAAAACAAATTTAAATTCAGTTCAATTTTTGGGTTGAACTCGAAAAGCAAGAGAATGAGGCGACCGGAGGCCCAAAAGAGAGCGTTGTTTAAAAAACAAGAATTCCTTAGCATCAGGAAAGAACATACAATAATTTATATTTTCTTTCTCTTTTAATTATATAAATTTAAAGAAAATATACTTTCAAGCTTAAAAATGTTATATTCATACTAAGAAATGATTTTTATATGTATATAAATATATAAAAAAATTTGTTTATGTAAATTTGGTTTTCAGTTCATTTCGGTTTACTTTTTGTTAAAACCATATTCAAACCAAAACCAAATATTTAATTCGGCTCGGTTCGATTTTAATAAATTCGGTTTAGTTATAAATTCGGTTCGTTTTGTTCAGTTCAGTCCGGTTTTTGTGACAATATTTAAATTTAAAAGTGGGATTATGCAACTGGCCAATTATACGTGCATATATTTAAAACTGGGCTTATGAACTAGCCCATTATACGTGAATATATTTAAAACTGGGCTTATGAACTTGCCCATTATAAATCCGTTCAATAAAAGGAAACTAGCCGAACCGCCTATCTCGTATATAAATACACAGAAAAAACACAAAGGAATATCGATCAGTTTTACGAATATATTTATATTAACCTTCTTGCCATGTACTACAAATCGAATGATGAGATGTCTCAGTATGTTCGGCACCTTTATATTCATACTTATAAAAAGATATAGAACAAAAAATTTCGAGCTTGTAAACCTCAGTTTTTGTTTAGCTTTCGACTTTTGTACTCATACATCGTTATCCGTTTCTTGCAGCAACCACGAAACCTGGCTTACAATTAATCTGCCCAAGCCTCCTACACCACCCGAAAAGAAGAAGCTCAAGAGGAAAACCAGTACGCACTTCCTTTCCTTATTAACGTTGCTTGAGCTAGTAGAAAAT